>OY365818.1:3385180-3592680 GCA_959347315.1 Bimastos eiseni
AGTTGGCTCTTCGTTGGTCAACGAGTGGGTCCGGTTCAGACCGGTTTCAGAAAGGCACTCAACTGCGATATCATAATAATGTCGATGATGATTTCGATGATGGGGCAATTATCAGGTCGATGATGAGGTCTGAAGCTGCTGTGACTTAAAACCGCCACTGCTTGGGACTCTAGGCAGTGCCAGTCCCAAGCATGGGTGAAGGAGGTGGGCGACGCTGATGATCTTTGTTATCACACAGTGCGGTCACACCAAAACTACTACATATACGTCCCTCTATTGCCTCAGCCTTTGAATCTGCCAGCAACAATACAAACTTATATTGAAACCACCATAATGCATATACAACTACCGGATTAATATATATATACATGTTATCAATATGTAAATATATATATATTTATTTATAATATATATATATTTATATAATGGGCTATGTATGTCCTTATCCACGCATTGGTCCCACCAGGAACAATCTTGTTTAATCCGGTTCTTATCTCGCAATATTCAATATATCTCTCGTCCTTGTGTGTGTTTGTTCGTGTGTTTGTTCGTGTGTTTGTTCGTGTTTGTTCGTGTGTTTGTTTCTGTGTGTCTGTCCTAAATCATTGATTCGTTTAGGGTACAATTGTCGCGTCGTATGTAATTATGTCCTACGCAAAAGGTCTCGTATATTACTGTGAAGATTACGTGTTTATTGGGACCATTCTGTTTGCATAAGTAGTTTATTCGGTGTTTTCTGTTTGCGTAATTGGCTTTCGAAATTGTGGACATATGGGGGTTCTGGGTGAATAGAGAGAGACAGGCAGACAGACAGATAGACAGACAAAAAACAGACACAGAGACAGTGAAAGTGAGAGAAACAGAGACTGAGACATAAAGAGGAAGACCAAGACAGAGACAGAGACAGAGAGAAACAGACAGAGAGACACACAGAGAGAGTAGGATATTATTGGGAATTTTATGGACCTGAGCCATTTTCTCGGAGTCGGGAACTGTGCAGGGACCTTGACCTTGACCCCGACCCTGGCCTTAACCTTGACCTTCACTCACAGATCAGTCACTTTCCATGAATGAATTTTTAATCAATTGAGAGGAAACTTCGTGGATATAAAAGATTTCCTCTGTTCAGAAAGTCTCTGGACTTACTAGCAAACAGACTAACATGAAAAGAGGCCTATAGACAGACAGAAAGACAGACGGACAGATAGACAGACAGAAAGACAGACAGACAGATAGACAGACAGAAAGACAGACAGACAGATAGACAGACAGAAAGACAGACAGACAGACAGACAAACAAACAAAACAAAAAGACAGACCAGACAGACAAACAAAACAAAAAGACAGACAGACAAACAAACAAAACAAAAAGACAGACAGACAGACAGACAGAGTGACATACAGAGTTTGTATGAGGTCAATGCATTTTTTTGGAAGCGTTGACTTCATGCACAAACCTTACAAAAACAGATGCAAGAGTCAAACCAAAACTTGTAGCAATATTTCTGCAATCTTTTGAAAAGTAGATGAACTGACTTTCAATTTTCAAGCACAAAAGAAAAACATAAACTTTCTTTTAGCTAAGGAAAATAATTCTTTAGCGTAAATTCAATGAAACTGTTATAACGAGCACAAAACGTTTTGCCCTCACACCAATGCCGAAATCTAAGTACAGACGTTTCTTTATCACAGCCAATAGTGGTAGTTAGTAGGCCTATCGGCCTAACAGCTCTATGGTATATTCCGGCGCTACTATCGCCGTCCTTACTGGCAAGGGGGCACGGGTCCGAATTCGTATATCGTTTAGGTATACAAGTGGCAAGTTTAGATGCGATATACATGCGCAGTGATTTGAAGTAAATGGCACTATGAGGTAAGAGTTGGCAAGATTGAGATTATGTAAAATGTACGATATGATCTGATAAGACAATGTTTGGTATGGTAAAATTAGGTATGATTATTGTGGTGAGGCAGAAGTGATGATACAGTGTGATAGGGTGGGGCAATGTGAGCTAAACGATATGACAAAGGCCCCTTTATTTTAATGACACTTGCGATTATGCTCTCATAAACCCGCAGTTGCTTGGGTTGAAAGATCCCCGGGGTTAAAGGGTTTCGTTTGGGCGAGGCGTAGACCGAATAACGGTAATCGAACAACCGAACAACAGTTACAGAACAACCTCTCCCTGTGCATTGTGATCTATGTAGATCACATGGCCTGCTAAACCAGCAGGGCTCATTTCCGCTACGAAGTGGAAGAAATGCAAGTTACACGATCCAACCGGACGTGAATGTGCACAGCTTGAAAATTCCGCCACTGCCGTTTTGGGGTGGTGCCAGCCAGTCCCGAGGTCGAATAAACGAGGAGGGCGACGTCATGCAGCCAAAAATGTCGTCACGAGACGCTGGCGACGTAAACTGCGACGTCACTGCTTCCTGACAGCGCGGTCAGATGATGTATTGAAATTGTCTGGAGAGAATCTGGTGTTTGGTACAAGTCCGACACCTCTTTGCGAGGTGGTCGTCCATGAGTTGAGCCTGATGTGGGATCAGACCCATTCTCTGCCTCTGACAGTCGATAGAGGGACTCTTCCTCTTCCCATTGGAACGGACGCTGGGAGTGGCATTGGGGCGACCAGTGGTGGTCACCCCGGCCGTGGAACGAGCCCCGGTGTGTCGTCTCTGCGCGCCGACGCCGGGAGCAGCCGGGGCACCGTCCGGGTCGCACCTACGTCGGAGGAACTGACGCCAGGACCGTTTCGCCTCTATGCTGCATATGGTTCGAAGGGCAGAGAAGACGGCAACGACGACGGTCATTAGGATCTGGACGAAGAATACGGACGCGGATCGACGACTAGCATCTTTCAGCTCCGAGGAGTCCTCCACATCTGGGACGGATCGTCGTTCCGGATCCCTGGTCCCGTCACGCTCGACCACCCAGCCATTTCGAACCCCGGTTCGATCCACGTTTATGTATCCGTGCAGAACGCAGGCGATGGAGCCTAGCAACGGAAGGGCGCAGACGATGCAGAACACCGCCAACCGTGCCACGGCCGCGAGGTCCCGGTTGATCAACTCTGCCTCGTCGTCTGATCTGGGGAGCGTGCTGGGGTCCGTTGAACGACTACGACGTCGCCTCTGGCAGTATCCCAATAAACCCCCAGCTAAGAAGGTGACCCCAACTAAAAGGAAGGTGACCAAGGGGGCCAACAGGAAGCCCACCAAGGCCACGGATTCGTCGGGAGTCACGTGACACATTCCCGTCAACTCGTTGGGTTCGATGTTCCTGTGAACGAGGATGACGATTACCTGGATGGCGGGCACTGACCATGCGACGATGTGGAAGTAGGTGCCAAGGCGCCGGACCGTCACGTCCACGGTCCAGTGAAGCCCGGCAACGAAGAGCCAGGTAAGGGCGAGCACAAGCCACCAGACCGTGCCGGCCATCGAGAAATAGTAAAGAAGAACGAAGAGTATCGTGCAGTCTGTGCTGGCGAGGCCGCTCCTCGCCAGCACGCTCAGCTGGTCCCTGGAATCGATGGTCACGCAAGAGATGGCACGGCGTCCGGCGATGACGCGGACCAGATACGCGACGCTGCACATCCCGAAGCAGAGCGTCATGAATACGACGTGGCGTTCGATGGAGCGGGACCTCTGCGCGTCAACGAAGTACGTGGCCGCCACGAGCGCAGTGGACACGATCCCGACGCTCGACCAGACGGCCATCCAAATGTCAAGGACGGCCTTCTCCCGTTGGGTGAACCAGAGATCGACATCGCACAGCTGGAGACACTGCTGCGTCCGGTTGCTGTAGACGTACTTCTCAGGGTGAGGAAGGTGCCGACAGCTTCCAGCGGATGCGATAGGGTAAGGGTTCGTGGACTGGTGTGATGACAGGGGTATCGGCTGCCTCTGCCTGGGGTCCACACCTCCAGGGGTCTCGTCAATTGTAGCACCTTCCATGCACATGTGCTGGTTGTCGTTGAACGGGTGGAACTTGGAGCAGCCGAGCGCGACCGGCCACGGGAACCCGAACTGTTGGAGCACCGGTTCGCAACGGTCCTTCACCTTCTCACAGACGGATCGACACGGCCCGATAACCTCTACGACCTTCTCCGTGCACATCGGCGTGTAGGCTGCGCAGAGGAAGAAACGCAACTGACCGGAACAGCCGTACTGGATCAGCGATGTGAAGGTTCGCAGCTGGAGGTCGGCGTCTTGTTGGGACTCGTGCCCGAGGAAGTTGGGCAGACCGGTGACGTTGTAACCGAGACCTTGACAGGTGTCCACTCGAATCGGCTCGCACTTCCTCACCTTCACGTGTTCCTCGGAGGGCGTCGGACTCGCTCCAGATGATCCGAGGACGTCCAGCGTCAGCCTCACGAGAACCACGAGACAGGCGGCGCGCCTTGAAGATCCCAGGAGCCCCATCGACACACGGTCCATGTGGGATACCTTCAATATCTCCGCACAGGAGCCATCGTGTACCCAAGAGTCGATTCTCTCTGTCAATGGTAATCGTTACCTCCAAACTTCTAAATCATTCTCGTAATCTCTAAGCTTCTAAAGCGCCACTTGAAAGCCCAGCTTATTCATGAGAGCTGCGTCGATTCAGAGGGGTTATCTCAGGGAGGTCAGAGTTCGGCTTCAAGAGGAGCAGAGGAGGCAAAGCTCTACTCTAAAGCTGACCGTAGAGCTTATTCACAATCGCTGCGTCGCATGAGAGTGGTTCTCAATAAATCGATGTCCGTTATAAATGGTTCGAAAACGTCGCAGCAATTGTCTCAAGTAATTCAACTGACTGACTAACGTATCGTAACAAACAGCCCACTGTAGCACATATTGTACCACGAAGGGTTACACGAACCGTCCGTGGAGTTATGCCTTCGCGGAATCCACCATGTCAAAGTGTATGGGTCGACGTACCGTAATCCGGTTGTAGAGGCATCTACTCAGTAGCACGTTCGTGCGAAATGTCCACGAAGGCTCTGTTAATTAATCCGTGTTTCTACCAGCAATCGCTCTGTACCGTCCCAGAATCCGGCTGTCGACTGCAGATTGCCCACAAGAGCGTCTGTCCTCGTCGCATGTCGTCTATATAGCGCCTGCCTCATCCTCGCGATGTCTAGCCAGCTCGCACCTGCCTGCCCACCGCGACTGGCGTTTGCGACCTGTCTCTTTGGATGGTTGTGGTCTAAGTCAGGCGCAAATGAGAGCGCTTTCTGTCTCTTTCTCTACCTCTGTCCCTGTCTCTGCCTCTGCCTCTGTCTGTGCCTCTCTCTCTCTCCTTTGTCGCTCTATCCCTCGCTGTCTGTCTATGTCTGTGTGGTTGCTTGACTGTCTGTTTCTCATTCACGTTCTAAAAATCCAAGTCTTAACTGTTTCCTTTAGAGTTATTCTCTCTCTCTCTCTCTCTCTCTCTCTCTCTCTCTCTCTCTCTCTCTCACACTCTGTTTCTGTCTGTCTGTCTGTTTCTGTCTGTCTCTGTCTGTCTGTCTGTCTGTCTGTCTGTCTGTCTGTGTCTCTGTCTCTGTCTCTGTCTCTGTCTGTCTGTCTGTCTCTCTCTTTCTCTCTTTCTCGCCTGAAGCCACGCGGCGTGCACACCGTTGGCTCGCTGTCTAACTACTCCGCGAAGGCGACTGAGCCGAGTACTTCGACGGAGGCAATCGACGCTCTACGACTCGACTCGCACAACCGATACTTTATTCTTGTGTACCGATACTCATGATGGTAATTTCATCCCCACGCCCCTCATAAAACGTCACCGCCCATCCGCATGATTCACTGCCCACTCGCCAGTGGAGGGACGTCCTCCATCGGTCCCTCCCTCGGCTCAACGCAGGCGGCGGCGGTGTGTTTGACAACCCCCTCGGACGTACATCAGCGTCAACTCCTCCACTGTTTGCATATCAGCAGAGCCAGTCCCAACCCTTGATACAGGAGGAGGTCGACGATTGTAGTCCTTGTCATCGCAGAGTGGCATTGAAACTACTGCTTAATTCCACCGCTGCTCACACTCTGGTAGTGCCAGTCCCAAGCGTATGTAAAGAGGAGGACGACGGTAATGATCCTTGTCAGCACACAGTCTTAGACTGAAGCAACTACTAGTTTAAACTGTAGCTCCATTACTACTTGCATTCTGACAGTGTCAGTCCCAAGCCTGTATAAAGGAGGAGGGCTACGCCGATGATCTTTATCGTCACGCAGTATCGTTAGACTAAAACTGCTGCATACATCGGCGTCGTAATCGTAAACGGAACATTTCATGAAGCGATAGACTGAGGCTTTAGGCGTTGACGACCGCTGCGTCAAGTGAGAGAGCTGCGGGGAGGCAGGTCGTTAGCAGGTGGGCGTTCCTCTGCAGTGCTTCTCCACGATGACATATATATATGTATATATATATATATATATATATATATATATATATTATGCATAAGCATAATACGCACATATTCATATTACATATCCTTAAATTAAAATACTGAATGAACATGTATATATATATATACATATGTGTGTGTTATGAGTGTGTATACTAATGTGCTGCAGTTGTTGTATAAACGTATGTGTTTGTGTGTTTGAGAAGATAATATGTGGCATATTTTGCGGATGCTTTGGGTCGAGTCCACTTCAGCGTTGAACGGGTCGAACGCTTCGACAAACAACTTCAGCTAACGTAGAACAATAAACGAACTGTGCTTTGTAACGATGCTTTGATCAAACACACACGAACGCAGAAGAACAGACGCTCCTCTGTTAGACACGCTCGGTCTGTCTGTCTGTCTGTCTGCTTGTCTGTTTGTCTCTTTCTCTGTCTGTTTGTGTGTGTATTTTTCTGTCTGCCTATAATCGTTTTCAATCAATCTTTCGTGTTGATACCTGCAAACTACATATCAAAATATATATAATTATATATATTAGAGACTGATTACTGATCGGTTGGCAAATAAATAAATAAATAAATAAACAATAAATAAATAAATAAATAAATAAATAAATAAGTAAATAAATAAATAAATAAATAAGTAAATAAATAAATAAATAAATAAATAAATAAATAAATAAATAAGTAAATAAATAAATAAATAAATAAGTAAATAAATAAATAAATAAATAAATAAATAAATAAATAAATAAGTAAATAAATAAATAAATAAATAAGTAAATAAATAAATAAGTAAATAAATAAATAAATAAATAAATAAATAAATAAATAAATAAGTAAATAAATAAATAAGTAAATAAATAAATAAGTAAATAAATAAATAAATAAATAAGTAAATAAATAAATAAATAAATAAATAAATAAATAAATAAATAAGTAAATAAATAAATAAATAAATAAGTAAATAAATAAATAAATAAATAAATAAATAAATAAATAAATAAGTAAATAAATAAATAAATAAATAAGTAAATAAATAAATAAGTAAATAAATAAATAAATAAATAAATAAATAAATAAATAAATAAGTAAATAAATAAATAAATAAATAAATAAATAAATAAATAAGTAAATAAATAAATAAATAAATAAGTAAATAAATAAATAAATAAATAAATAAATAAATAAATAAGTAAATAAATAAATAAATAAATAAATAAATAAATAAATAAATAAGTAAATAAATAAATAAATAAATAAGTAAATAAATAAATAAATAAATAAATAAATAAATAAATAAATAAGTAAATAAATAAATAAATAAATAAGTAAATAAATAAATAAGTAAATAAATAAATAAATAAATAAGTAAATAAATAAATAAATAAATAAATAAATAAATAAATAAATAAGTAAATAAATAAATAAATAAATAAGTAAATAAATAAATAAATAAATAAATAAATAAATAAATAAATAAGTAAATAAATAAATAAATAAATAAGTAAATAAATAAATAAGTAAATAAATAAATAAATAAATAAATAAATAAATAAATAAATAAGTAAATAAATAAATAAGTAAATAAATAAATAAGTAAATAAATAAATAAATAAATAAGTAAATAAATAAATAAATAAATAAATAAATAAATAAATAAATAAGTAAATAAATAAATAAATAAATAAGTAAATAAATAAATAAATAAATAAATAAATAAATAAATAAATAAGTAAATAAATAAATAAATAAATAAGTAAATAAATAAATAAGTAAATAAATAAATAAATAAATAAATAAATAAATAAATAAATAAGTAAATAAATAAATAAATAAATAAATAAATAAATAAATAAGTAAATAAATAAATAAATAAATAAGTAAATAAATAAATAAATAAATAAATAAATAAATAAATAAGTAAATAAATAAATAAATAAATAAATAAATAAATAAATAAATAAGTAAATAAATAAATAAATAAATAAGTAAATAAATAAATAAATAAATAAATAAATAAATAAATAAATAAGTAAATAAATAAATAAATAAATAAGTAAATAAATAAATAAGTAAATAAATAAATAAATAAATAAATAAATAAATAAATAAATATATATATATATATATATATATCACCCAATATCCATTGGTGACCAATTAGGCTGTCAATCATTTCTTGTCGATGTCGGTGTTTGCAATACTTCGCATCCCACTTCTAATCCCGTCCGTCCGATACGTCCGATTAGTCGGCCATTCTGTCAGCGACCGAATCCTCGGCCGATATTTGATAAACACACTGTCGACAGCTCGTCACTGACTCACCTAGGCCTACTGTTCGCACTCTGGTAATGCCAGTCCCAAGCCTGGATAGAGGAGGAGGTGGCGACGTTAAGGATCTATGCTATCACACAGTGCCGTTGGACTGAAGCCGCTACTTCCTTTATTACGTACGAGTTGGAGCGATGAAAAGAAGAACTTCTGAAGAGATTTCGGAAACTTGGTTCTTTTGAGGAGGTCGTTTGGGTGTTGAATGGGTATAATCTGTTCTAATCATATGATGTAGTCTGACCTCATCCAAATCAATTCCAACCCAACCAACACAATCCAACCCAGTCAAATTAAATCAAATCAAAGTTGGCCGGTGTTATGAATCAATGACTGAATGAGTGAGTGAAAATGAACGAATGGATAAATGAATGAATGATTGAATGAGTGAATGAATGATTGAATGAGGGAATGAATGAATGGGTTAGTGAATGTGTGCGTACGTGCACGAGTGAGCGAGCGAATGAACGAATGAATGAATGAACGAACGAACAAACAAATGAGTCAGTCAGTAATTCAGTTAGTCAATCAGTCACTAAATCAATCAATCATTCGATCAATCAATCAATCGCATTTATTTGATCGTCTAGAATAATCAAGGACATCTGACATTTTTCTCAGCGTTTGCTAGTTTTTACCCAGGAGACCCAAATGAAGATTCACAAAAGGTCGTCTAGTTCGGGCCACATGACTATAGAGGGGCCGGGGCTACAAACATGTTGTTTTATTGGTCATTTGTTTTTTGTTTTTTTTTGAGAAAAAAACAAAGGATACGAAAAATGCCAATTTTCGGTTTCATGGCTTTTAAATATTTTTATTCAATTTAATAATACTAGTATTGTGTTACTAATTGTGTGTTATTCAGTCCGAGATACAGCTAAATTAATAATTTGAAAAACGAGTTGGAGTTCTTTTTCATGCTGTGTTTGATGCTTTTTATAACAAAACTGTTGTGACAAAATCAAAAGGAAAACTAAAAACCAAAACCTAAAAAAACCAAAAACCGACTTTTGAATTTAAAAATTCTTGTTTTTTTGGCACCTGTGAGAGGGGCCGTTTGAATTGTACCATTCGTTGTACAACCAACCGCACAGCGCGTACAAGCCCATGCAAGCATACGCAAACTTCACATATATATGCAAACACTCGATGCTTTTTTATTACCAATTTACGACCGCATTATAAAAAAATTCTCAATAAAACGCCGTGTAATTGGTTTTACATAGTAATGCGCCCGCATTGGAAAAGCGAATTTGCGAGCAACTGAAATTGGTCTATATTTAATATTTATATGAAGAGGGTGAACAGTTTTATATCTATTCGAGAAAACATCGATGATCATACTCACTGTCGTTTACTTATATATATATGCAGCATAATCGAGGTAAGTGTTTAGCATGATTATGATAATGTCTCAATAAAGCAGTATAATATAGAATATTGCAAGGCGTGCAAGTTGTCTGTCGCGGAACTTCACAGTCAAAAATTTGCACGGCGTATTGTTACGTCACAATTGATCAAGATTCGTCGTCATGACGACCGTAGAGGAATGACGTACAGCCCACAGTATCATACAGTTGGTAAAGAACCATATTAGCTAGACTGCATTGCATGAATGAATGAATGAGTGATTGATTGAATGAATGAATGATCGAATGAAAGAATGAGGCGCTCACAATTCAACACAGAAAGAAAAGTCTTCAGGCTCTTCCGGAACGCAGCAGAGGGGAGAGAGAGAGCAGCTTCTCCCGAAGAGGAAGGTGAGTCTGTTCCAGCTGGTGAGGCCCACCAGGATTAAAGGATTGAAGTCGACTCATTGGCACAATCGACTCAACAGATTAAATTGACTCAAAAGACATAATTGACTCAAATGACACAATTGACTCAAAAGACGCAATTGATTCAGTAGACTCAATTGTTTAGTTTAAACCCACTTCATCCAGCCTGATCCAGCTGGCCTATAATCACACTCGCTTAACGTCGCCCGCCTTCTCCGATTAGATATCTATTGAAGAAAAAATTATCACGAATCGACACACTGGCTTCTGACCCAAAAACGTCTACGTTTAAAGTGCAGATGCACTCGCAGTTTACGCTGCCATAGGACGGTATGGATCATAATTATGATACGTTAGACTGAACTATGGGGCGCGGTGGCATAGTGGGATATTCGGTGCCTTGCGTTCGGTGGATCGCAGGTTCGAACCCACCCGAGTCACTGCGTAGCAACTTTGGACAAGTTGCTCATCCATAATTGTCTGTGAGGAAGGCAACGGGAAACCACCTCACTCGTTCTCATCCCGGGTGGCGTAAAGCCAATGGACCTGTCTTCAGGTCGAGCACTCATCATCATCAGGACTGAACTGCTAATTGAATTGAGTTGACTCACTTCACCAAAGCGTAGTATCAAAACCCCTTCAACTTTGACCTCTATTAACTTTCGATAAGCTGACGATTGTGTCGCCTCTTTCGTTGTAGCTTCTTCGACGTCAAAACCTATCATCGAAACACAAACTTTGCTGATTGATTGGTGAATTAATCGATAATTCGATCGATAGATAACGGTTATCAAAATAATCGTCTACTTTATGAGCTGCAGGTGTTTGATTAATTCAGCGACTGAAAGATTAAATAGAAACACTGGCAAAGCTACGCTATATTGGGCATAAATGGTTGCAAGACCTCTGGGTAATATTTTCTTACTGAGTTCTAATTGTTCCTGTCCCTCTCTCTGTCTCTGTCCCTGTCTCTCTGTCTCTGTCCCTCTGTCTCTGTCCCTCTGTCTCTGTCCCTCTGTCTCTGTCCCTCTGTCTCTGTCCCTCTGTCTCTGTCCCTGTCGCTGTCTCTGTCCCTGTCTCTAATTCTTTCTAGCTTTTTCTCTGTTTCGATCTGTCTTTGTCTCTGTATCTGTCTCTCTGGCTCTGTATTTCTGCCTCTGTCTCTATGTCCCACTGTCTGTCTTTCTGCCTGTGCCTGTGCCTCTGTCTGTCTGCATATATGCAGTATAGACTAATGCAAATTTATGCAGCGAATATGAGGTGGGAAACTTCTGCCCTGCGGATATGATTGCGGTTGCTCTCTCAACACCCTTAAGACACGTGTGACGGGCTATATAAATACTGCGCGGAAATTCGTTAGTGAATTAATGTTGTTCTAGCTGTCACCGTTGATGGGCATTCGAGCATATCGGCCTCGTTAATAACATAATAGGCCTATAACTAAGGTCATTGGGCCAATAAGATACCATTTACCCCTTTGTTCATCGTTATCACAATCGTCATAAGTAAATAAGTAAGTAAGTAAGTAAGTAAGTAAGAGTCTTCTTTAATGATAATGCTTGCAATCGCATAGCACGTACAAAATAATGCAGATGAACGGGTTATCGTCAACAATGGCAACAGTATTAGCATAATCTAGCTTTCGTTTTGTCCAACATTACCATCCGTATGGGAGAAACGCTGTTATAGCTCTGTCTCTCTCCTTCTGTGTCTCTGCCTGCCTGCCTGTCTCCCTCTCTGTCTCTCTTTCTCTTTCTGTCTCGGTCTCTCTCTTTCTCTATCTCTGTCTCTCTCTGTCTCTGTCTGTCAGTCTGTCTGTCTCTCTCTCTCTCTCTTGCATTGGCTTATTCTGTGTCCCCATACATCTGCCCTTTGTCAGTCTGCCCATGTCCCTACTTATGTCTCTATGTACGTCTTCATATCATTCGGTGTTGTCTTGTATTTTGCGTGGAAATCTTTTCGTCAATTCGCGCAATTTGACATCCCAACAGATCAACCTCGGTTTATATCTAAGGTCAATAAGAAATCGTTTACCTGTTGTTCATCATGATTATTATAAGCATCATCGTCGTCGTTATCATCATCAACAACAACATCATCTATAGCTTCGTTGTGTCCATCATTACTATCCGTATCGGAGAAACACTGACATAGCTAGGACAATGATTTTTGTTTAATTAGTTGCTGTTTATCGACGCTGTGTGATAACATATACCACTGGCTTTGCCCTCATCCTTTATTCAGGCTTGGGACTGGCACGGCTGGACTGCAAGGCAGTGTAGTTTTTTGAGTATTTCCGCGATTTCAGCTTATATAGCAATGACTGGTCGCGCTTTAAAGGTGTGTGAAGATAGCGTCACAATAATTAATTTTGCATTTTGCTTTTTATCATTGAATCATCATTCAGTGCTAAGTCGATCGCAATTCTATGTAGTTTTATGAGATTCTGTTTTAAAGGTGTGTAGAGAAAGCGAGTGCTCTGTAGCTCAGCGTTTCCCAAACTGTGTTCTGCGGAACCCAAGGGTTCCGTAAGGCGAAGACAGGGGTTCCGCGGAAAGCATTCAACAAGCTTGAAACAATTTCAAATAAATTATACCAATTTTCAGGCGGACTTGCAGTATATTTGACGCATTTTCGCCTTACTGGATTGCATGATTCTTTTCATAATCCCCGCTTCCAGTTTAAAAAAAATCTTTTCACGATTCCCGCTTCTACTTAGGTAGAACTCCACCTTCCAGTTAAAATCTCATCATCATTTCCGCTTCCAATTAAATGGCATTTTTTCATCAATTCTTTTCATTAATTAACCTTCTAGTTAACATCATTTCATCAATCAAGCTTGTACTGTAGTTAAAACATATATATTATATATATATATTATATATATTATATATATATATATTAATCAACCTGCCTTCTAATTAAGATAGAGCTTAAATTACGGAAATTATATCGTACGTATTAGGCCGATACGGACGAGAGTGAGTCACCTAAACTGCAAATTTCAAATTATGCGTAGGCCTATAGGATGCTTTTTTCATAACATCTGTGAAGGCCTATAAGTTTATATGAAGAGAATTTATGTGTCTTTGTCATCGTTTTTTTGTGTTGTTATTAATCTAATCTAGGCCTAAATCTATATTGTCTGCATTCTAAAACGTTTGCAAAACCGGAACAGTGTTTAGTTTTGGACCGGGGTTCCGCCAAAAAAATTGGAGGTCAAAAGGGTTCCGCGGTCAAAAGAGAATGGGAAACGCTGCTGTAGCTAATTTGCTACCGCTTAAATTGTATATCTGGAATAAGAACTTCCAATAGAATTATCGAGTAGCTAATCAATTCTACGAACTCACGAAGACATTTTTTAAAACTGAATACACAACGTTGAAAAAAACCCATCCCTATTCCTTCTCTTCCTCTTTCGTCTCTCATCGCTGCATTTCTAAACAACCTCCGCCATGACTGCCTGCCTCCCTGACCCTTAGCTTCATAACCTCGAACAGATTTGCCTCCCACCTGTCCATCGACTTCGCTTTGACTGAGCGGATACGATTGAGCTGGGAGTTGCCGATCTGAATCGTGTGCGCAGTTGAATTAGTTGATGATTATAGCGATAGAGTGCAGGCAGTTCTAGATAAGGATTGGTGATGGAGTCAGTTAGTAAGTTAGTTGCAGTTTAACGACACTGTGATAACAAAGATAATTGGATTCGCCCTCCTTCTTTATACAGATTTGGGACTAGTACCATCAGAAAATGGGAATATTATCGGAGTCTGCGACTCTGCGTTAATTATATCCTCGTTGAAAAACTATTTTAAAGGTGTCTAATAAGTAGTAACAGCTTTTACGCTTCTAAACTAGAACAATGTGCGTTCAGCTTAGACACCACAATTATTGAAATAAGACTGCTTTTAATACATATGCAGCGCTAATAACAACAGATCAGCTGTAATATGCCAAGCAAATTTCTGTTGACGGTAACGGCCTCTGTTGTCATAAGCTGTCGTTAAATCATGGTTCCATAACAAGAGATCCAACGAAATAAGCAGCGTCATTTCCAAGTCTGAAGAAATGAGGAAGGCGACGCTATATATAGTGATCTCTATTATCACGCAGTGTCGTTAAACGGAAACTAATGCTACGAATATTACTACTCTAATAAATGACGTCACAGGCCAAACCAAGCACAGCAGCGCCAGATCAAATCGCTGAACAATTCTATTGGGAGAAAGAGGAAGCGACGCTAGGCACACTCAGTAACAAAGCAACCAGTCAAGTGCAGTTTGTAGGTAGGCTGACAAATAAGGCATCTATGGAGGCATTGGTGAAGGGTGTTTAGAATCTCTTCGTATTGTAGCCGTAATCTCCAAATTTCTAAAGCGTCACTTGAAAGCTAAACGCAGAGCACAAGCTTATTTACGAGCGCTGCGTCAAATCGAAACGGCTGTCCCAAGGACGACAGTCCGTGGGAGGTCAGAATTTCGGGTTCCAGAAGGTCAGCAGGGAGACAGCGTAGCTGTTAAGGAGGGTGTCGCTTTGGCCGAGGATTGACAGATGGGATCTCAGCGGCGAAGGAGGCAGCGGAAAGAAATGACTCGGGATAGGATTAGTGAAAGCCCAATAATTTTTGTTTCGATGTCAAGACCAGTGTTTTCAGATTTGAGTGAAAGACCTGATGATAGGCAACAAGAGGTACTTTAGAGTTTTTGACTAGAAGACTCAATCTCAAGCAGATACATTGCAGAATCGTCGACATTAGAATCACAAAAGCTCAAAAGCCAACAATTTCTCGGAGTTACAGCCATTGGGTATGGAACCCCGTCCGATGCGACTTTCTTTATCACCATCGTATTAGGTTTCGATTGCATTTCAATGAGCTACATGATTGATGAATGTATTTTATGCAAGGATGAATGATCTGCGGCGGCCGAAACTTCGCCCCAAAAAAACACAAAAATTTTACTTCTACGACCAAACCCATACAAAATTTAGCGAGTGAAGACCTCTGCGCACGCGCTGCCATTGGCGCATGCGCACTGTTAAAAACGACTAAAATTTGTAATGAGCGTCATGATGGTCGTATAGGGTCAGATTAGGCATTAAGAGGGTCGGTTAGAGTTAGGTTAGGCATTGTGAGGGTCGTTCAGGGTCAGGGTTAGGGCTAGTGTCGTTTTTAGACAATAGGCCTATACAAGGAACTTTCGGCAGCAGAAATTATTTTGCTGTGCGCTTCTGGGCCGAACTTTCTGCCGCAGAAGATCCACGCAAAAATAATCGTAGGTCACCGTTAGGCTTCCGTAGAAGACAGATACTTATTAAAGAAAATTGACATTGGCAAAGGAAGGACAGAAACAAATGGCGTGCTGCTATTGAGAATTGTCAGATGTGCTAACAAGTTTTAGTTGCATCACCCTTAAATACCGATAAGAACGTGCCTATGAGATCACGGTAGATTTGACATCTTCCATGGCAGCTAAATGGTCTGCCGCCCATGTATACAAAGCATTTGCATCACGGATGGGTCAAGTTTATACTAACAATAAGTGATGATATGATTCCTGTATCTACTCGACATTTTTCAGTAACAAGAATGAACTAGAGATGAACATATATCATTGATATATCTTGTTTGTTAGTTGAAAGACGACAAGCGGAGTTTAGGACCGGTAAGTTAACAGCAGATAAGAATCCACTCAATCTGCGCCTACTAATTGGTCTGTTGTTACATTTGAAAGACAAACCACAGTAATTTATTTAACTGCGATTGAGTTCAGCAATAGGATAATAGGATTGTTCTATTTTTTACTACTATTGATGTCATTTAGTGTGATTGGCTGTGACTAGGCCCCCGTGGATTATGCGAAAATCTATCGCAAATTACGCGACTAAGCGCAAAAACCACGGGTCCTATAGTCATTACCAATTACATCGACTGGTCGGTAAACTACTGCCCTGTTAGGCTAATAATAGCCAATTATAGTTGACTTGACACTGACCAACATTTCCACACTTTTTGCAATAATTTGCGAACACTTTCCATGTAGAAATTTATGCGATAACCGACCATTTATGCGAAAAAAATACGAAATCGCACAATCGCATGAACCACGGGGCCTTAGCTATGACGTGACATTGCAATAAACAGTGTCACTTCGCTCTCTTTCAATATGACGTCACATCAGAAGCCGCCCACTCAAAGCAACGCGCGCATCTTCACGATTTCCACTCTTGTACCAGGATATCTAGTGTCCCGGAGAGGTAGGTTGAGGTTATCTGTCGGCCGGAACTAATGCCAAAATGGTAGAGTCGTAGACTCAGATATGACACTTCCTATCTCCGCTGTGTTTCTGAATACTCACGTCACCTACCTTGGAATCGATTGTCAATACCACTAAGCTAGTCGCTAAGTGGCGCTGCTGACGTGTCGCCAGACGCGCCACGTAGCGATTGGCTTAGTGTTTTTTGCTTTGACCACCACACAAACCAAATACACAGCGAGGTAGGAGGTGTCATATCTTAATCTACGACTCTACCATCCTTGCTAATGCTGTGAGATCACTCTCTAATAGGAATGACCCATGGATTGGCTGAACCGATTGTCAATTTTCTGTAGAATATCGAGCAGGCCTATCCGAGTTTTACGAGCGAGTTGCACAGAGTCCAAGTTTCGAATATTTAAAACAGTGTCGTTCAGAGGCATTCTCATATCTTGACAGACTGTCTGCCTCTCTCTGTCTCTGCTTGTCTGTCTGTCCATCCGTCTGTCTGTCTGTCTGTCTGTCTCTCCCTCTCTCTTGCATTTGCTTATTCCGTGTCGCCCTTTGTCTCTGTCTCTGTCGGTCTGCTCATCTCCCTCCCTACGTCTCTGTGTACGTCTCCATATCATCCGGTGCTGTCTAGTTCTAACTAACCCACAGTCGGTCGAGTGGAACAGGTAGGACGAGAGACGATACAAGGAATAGACCGTTGATTGGTGACAGCGACACTCGCCAGGCGGACTGCTCGCTACTGCTATCTGGCGAATGACCTCGATATATAGTGTGTGTGATTTAATCGAATTAAACAATTAATAAATCGTTAGTTGTTCAAATGTTCACTATTAAAATGAAATCATTCTTTGCCAGCCCTGCTTGCATATCATGTATGCCCTTTATGGGTTCATAGTTAAGCGTAAACTACGATATCATCTCCTGGTCGAGTCAAATTACCGTGCGAGTGAGTACATTGCATGAGCACTGCTTGAGTTTCATTCTTTCCAACGCGTTTGCTTTGACGGCAGTCTCTTGTATAATTATGCCGTCTCTAATTTCTATACACAATTTAAGTTATTGGATAATTACCTAAACATCTTATTTACATTAATTATGTTGACTTGTATATTTTGCTACCTATTTCCAGGTCACTTTCTGGCAAACTTTACACGTTACATCAATGTCTGATTGCAAGAAATATTAACAGCGATGGATTTGGCTAATAAAGATTGTTACTTACGTACTTACTTAATTACCAGATTGTGCCATAATTTAATTTGCTATTTTGCCATCCAAATTCATGTAAGAGGTCGTACACTCTATACGCTCGTTGCCAAAGGAGTTAGCATTGCGTCGGTTTAAAAACCCTCAAAAAAGTTGCACGGAAGCTATAAATACTGCGCGTATATTGTTTCGTATATTTCATAAGGTGGTATCCTGCGCAATATATCGGTCTAACCATCAACCTATGACGTACGACTTGGACTGTAAAAAAGAGGTACTAACAAGAATTGCAAAAGGATCAACATCACTAAAGGCTATGGACAAAATCTGGAACAACAAAGCCTTAAAATTATAGACAAAATTAAGCGTTCTGCAAACATGCGTGTTTAGTAGCATGCTATATGGTTGCGAAACATGGGTAGTAACTAAATACATAGAAAGGAGAATTTTGATATTTGAGAGAAAATGTTACAGGAAAATATTAAGAATAATAGGATGGAAACAAAAGGTCAGCAATGTAGAACTGTACAGAAGAATACAACCAAAAGAAAATCTAATGCAAAAAGTAAAGTTAGGTTTGTTTGGCCATATATGCAGAATGAGCGATGATAGAAAAATCAAAACACTGTTGTTCGGAAGAATGGAAGGAAAGAATAAAATGGAACATCCTCACAAAGAACGGCTAGACGATATGGGGAATGGGGAAATAAGCGGATTCAAGAACTGGCACATCTTGCACAGGACAAACAACAGTGGAAATTCAAGACGAAGTTGGCATCGGACATCTACAGGCGTTGAGCCAGGATTAATGATGATGATGATGATCAACGTATAACAAGCGTCCATAAATTACGAACCCATGTCATACATATATATATGTATACATAATAAGATGTAATATTATCTAAATTCATTTAAAACGTTGTATTTTACCTACTTGTAATGGCATACTTATATAGAGCCACTCGATAAGCGGAGGCAGACCCAAGGGTCTTAAAACGAATGCGCTGAGGTGCTGGGTACCAGAGAAGAGATTCAGAAATGAAGAAAGATATGTGACCGATTTGAGAAATTCCACCGATTAGTCGAGCAACCGCATTGAGAAAAAGTTGCGAGAGGAGAGTCCGATGAAGGCAATGTTGCCAAAATCTACATTTCAACTCGTTCGCCGCCATCGGCCAGACGAGTTTGTCTTGGGCTCGTTACTAGGCTTCGGCCTAAACACCGTTAAAACATGTGTGACAGATTGTATAAATAAATCGCTGGAATTCGTTCGTTAAATCGCTAATGCTTATTCTACGATGGGTGGATGCCTATTCTCTCGATATCCACTTGTGCAACGACGGAGGTAACATTGACCTATCGGTTACCGTCTTAGACGGACAATCGAACAGATTAACCTCGCTTATGTCTAAGGTCAATGGGTTAACAATAGATCATTTGTTCATCAGTTTCGTGATCATTGTCGTCGTCGTCGTCGTCATCGTCGTCGTCATCATCAGCACCAGCATCATCTAGCTTTTGTCCGACGTTATGATTCGCATGGGAGATTGGATACGTGGGCTACGTGATTTTTATCAACCACGATTTTAGCAAATATGGTGATTACTGGTGATGTTTCAAAGGTGTGTAAAGATAGCGTTCCTCATCAATTACATTCTACGTTTGCACCCCTGTTAATTCATGGATGGATGGATCCAGGGTTTACCAACGACAGCTTTTGACAACAGAGGCCGTCACCGTCAACAAAAATTTGCTAGGCATATTACAGCACTTACAGCCTAGTTAATGGATTTGGAACTAAATCACCAGAAGCTACAATCTACATCAACAGTTACTTACCTATCTCACACTGCTGTCACGAATAGTAGTGTTTAGAGGGTAACTTTCATGGACAAACTGTGGCGAACTTATAGCAGTGCCAGTCCCAAATGGGAGAAGAAGGACGACGCGAAACATATTTGCGATGACGCTGTGTGTGGCTAATCATTTAGCAACAAGTTAAGTACAGATTATAATCATTATCTAGCGATTTATATAGTGCCATATTATAGTAGCAGATCGCGGAAATCATGTCAATCATATAGGCGCTTGCCGCTCAGTCTAAACAGAACCCGTAGACAGGGACAAGGTCAAGTTAGGTTAGCGGTCATCACCCAAGGGTTAGGTCAATCATACGGTGGATGGTGACAAGATTGCTTATACTTGATTAGAATTGATAAGAATTGGTTGGAATTGATAAGAATTTATTTTATTTATAAGAATTGGTAATAACTTACAAGAATTGATTAGGATTGATGAGAATTCTTAGGAACTGGTTAGATAAGGATTGGTTAGAATTGATAAGAATTTGTTAGAATTGGCCTGCAACGGTTAGAATTTATTATGGTTGGTTAGAATTGATGACGATGACGGTATCGTAATAGAGTTTTAACGGTAACAAAACAACCAGTTATACAACGCCTTTTCTAATTACGCCAGAACTGTCCTACCCAGGAGCCTATCTCTCTAAATACAATTCTTCGTCGCTTCTCGAATAGCACCAGAGTCCCATGTGGCACATCAAATGCCCTGAATGGCACCGATTGATGGCATAGTGCCCTCACACCTGGTCCTACCCCGATTATCGCCCGGCGGCGCGGCTCTAATACGCACGCGTCAACTTATTTCCGGTGTGTGTCCGCTGTTATCGCTCGGTCCATTGTCTCTGCGGAGTGTCGACTCCATTGAGCCGTGATCCTTGGTCGTCGTGCGCGTGGCGACATCTATCCACGTGAAGCGAACAATGACTACTTGACGATTACATTAATATATTTAGCGCCGTTGTGCGGGCGTTTGAGGAACTGAATGGGTGAATGGAAAAGCCCGTAGGATAGTCTTTGTTGATCAGTAAAATAATTTTCAATCATCCGTTATTTACAATTCGTTCGAAGCTCAGCGTAGGCGTACACCGAAATAAATTCTATGGCATTGGATACGAATCGCCTCGACCACTGCAACTCACTTCTCATTGGCATAGCAAAAATCCAAACAGAACGCCACTCTATGTAGATTGTAGAAAGTTCGGAAATCTTTGAATAGGGCTGCAACTAATTTATCTCCATGTTCAATAAACGTAACGCTGCGTATAGCTGCCGTTCTTCGATCTTTGCATTGGCTTCCTGTTTAAAAAAGGACACTAACCAATTCTGAGCAATTCTACCCAATGCTGACCAATTCTAATGATTTCAAATCAATTCAAACCAATTCTTATCAGTTCTAATCACTTCTAATCAGTTCTAATCAATTTTAACCAGTGTTAAAAAATTCTAATAAATTCTAACCAATTCTAATAAATTCTAACCAATTCTAATAAATTCTAACCAATTCCAATAAATTCTAACCAATTATAATAAATTCTCACCAATTAGAGATAAGTCAAAGCACCATCTACGGTATAATAGTCTGACTTTATTGGCAATCAATTTCACCCTTGAATCTTGAACTTGCGCCTAACTTGACCTAATCCTTGCCTATCGATTCTGCTTTGACTGAGCGCCCACGATTTAACCGATTTCCGCGACTTGTAAATCGTCTAAGATATATATTTCTAATATAATAATTATGTATAATCTAACTATATATATATATATATATATATATATATATATATATATATATATATATATATCACATGCGTGTGATGCTTTGTGTATTGTGGAGCGAGTAAGTAGGTAATTCACGCGGTGGCAGCGGTGTCGTTTGATGTCGATCGACGATAAACGGGTTGTCGTCGTAGGCGAGAACAATGGCTTCAATCGACCGAAGCCGACGACGCTTCATCGCAACGGGTGGCTGTAGTCATCAGAAACACAAATCCAGCATCCTTTTACTTCTCCGCTCCTCACCAAAGTTCTCGCTTTCCTCCTCTTCATCCTCCTCAGAGAGAGAGAGAGAGAGAGAGAGAGAGAGAGAGAGAGACAGACAGACAGACAGACAGACAGACAGACAGACAGAGTGAGAGAGAGAGAGAGAGAGAGAGAGAGAGAGAGAGAGAGAGAGAGAGAGAGAGAGTAGAGACAGACAGAGAGAGCGTGAGAGTGTAAAAGAATGAGACAGAAAGACAGACGTGGACGTCGTTGAGGGGATACTCGTTGGACCAGGATCGCTGGACCAGCCGGGAACCAATCGAGGCAACCGACCCTCCTATCACCTGCGCGAGAGAGAGCGACTGGGACGATGACAGAGGAGGCAGCGACGAGACGCCCCCTACCGAGCGATCGACCGACCAATGCAGGGCCGGGCGCAACCCCCGTCGATTCGCATCCAGGGGAGCCTGGTGAAAGACCGAGCCAGGCAGGGAGCGAATGGCCGGGCTGTCCTAATCACTCCGTCCCAGGAAACTCGATCTAAAAGCACTTCAAAAGAACCGCAGTAGCGGACTGCTTTAAGCCTCGCACGGTTGCCGGGGGCGTTTTAAACCGCCCTACGTCCAGACGTGCGTCTTTGACGGCCGCCAGGGTGGGTGGGATGATGGGGCCAGACCCCTCCCAATTAGTCCCACCCGTTTGTCGGGCTGCGAACACCGTGACACGTGCAATTTTTGTACGAGTAAATGATTATCGTTTGCGCAGCGCATTTTCTTTGAGATCTGACGTTGGTCCGCTGGAGGCAAATCAACGTGTAGCGACAACCCGCCTCCAACTATCAACCTAAGAGCCTCTAATTAGAGCCCCGTGACCCGACAAAGAGCCCCGCTTGGGAAGCGTCCGTAATAATCGGGAAAAGTCGGAGGTTGTGACACCCCCCTCTCCAATAGAATCGTCTGAGATAATTGGAAATACAACCTCACGTCGAACATCGTTTATTTCTGACGCTTATTGATATTAGTATTACTATTATTATCGCTAATTTTTCTATTACTATTACAGGCAACGGGATTTTTGAATCTGCGTCTAGGAAGGTACCAGGACAAGAGTATTATTTTTACCCTGATATCTTTTGGCGCTGTTAATGGTTAACGGTCAAGATAAATAATTATTTACTGTTTGCAATTCTTATTATGAGGTCATCGTATTCTATTCCTTATGAGTCATCAATACAACCAAGCAGATGAAAGGCTTTAACACTTCTTTCAATTTTAAATAATTTGATGAATTTATAATGGGCAAATTGAGTGATAATTTTTCTATGGCATCAGATCTTTTGTTGTCTTATATATATATATATATATATATATATATATATATATATATATATATATATAAGACAACAAAAGATCTGATATATATATATATATATATATATATATATATATATTAACACGCCTAGGAGAATAAATTAAACAATATATTTTGCTTATCCTAATTAATTTTGATTTAATGTCAGCATTGCCTTACGTAATAGGATTGATCTCGACCGTGAGAAGGAAGTTTTTTCATATAAGTAAGAGTTATTGTAATCAGAAAAACATCAAATTTCTTCACGTCTTGATTTTCACTGTCTGATACCCAAGAAAAGTTTTCTTTAATAGCATTTGTATTTCGCTTCAGCGACATAATAAATTATGTGCCTTTAAATGCGTTGCTTATTCCTATAAATGTGTTCTATCATCAGTTTAATTCAGCGATAGTATTATTATTATTATTCAACAATTTAACATCTTTTAGTAACACAGGCTGTTTATGCCATTTGGTTGATTCACCGATAAAACAGATTTTGAGTATTTATAAAGACATAAAAACGCATTTAAAGGTGTTCAAGGCTAACCATTGTCAATCAATAAGATAATTAAGACGCTCTCTTTTGGACAACAAATTATCATACTCTGATTTGCGAACATAATTACATGGCGTACATAATTTATTCGTACGAAATAATTGAACTAAATAATGATATTTTGACTCCACATGCGAATGTTTTACTCTCAAACATATAATTATTTGCTATTTTCATACCTAAATATAAGATATAAGTTTGGATTGTTTCCACCATTCATTTATGGGTATAGAATAGCTAGAGCAACCGATGCAACAATACTAATTACCAAAAACGTCTTGAAATTCGATCACCTATAGTGATTTCAGTTTAACGACATTCATCCAGGCTTGGAACTGGCACTGTCAGAGTGCAAGCATTGGCGCAGTTTAGTTGTGGCGCACCAAGTTGTGAAAGTGTTTAACGAGCAAACGTTTGAGACATTCGAAAATATGAATGGCACTGTTTAGTTTTGTCGTACTAAGTTTTAAAATGGTGTTTAACGTACAAAAGTTTTAGTCAGTCCAAGGCAATGATAATATCTAATCCGAGAAAGAGAAAAGTTAGCTATAGCACGCCATAAAATTATTAATCCACAGTTTAACGTCGTCATATGACATCTATGGCCGTTGACGACAATTTGAAACATCTACAGTACAGTGCAAAGAAATTCATAGCGTCTGAAAGACACCATTCAAAACTGTCTGAATTTTAAACTGTCATTAGTGTTCATTGTTTTTCAACATAAATAATAATGGTATTGATAACATCAATAATACATGTAATATAGTATTTCATGCAAATGTAACAATATTTACATTAATATTTGCATCAAGAAATGTTCAAAATAAAACAAATTGTGTATGACCAGTCTCTATGTACATGATGTAATCATCAAACTTTTAAAGAACCTTTTAACATGAAATTTTTTATTTACAGACACGCGGAAAATCCGATTTGGCCCCTATATCTATAGTATTGGCGTATCAAGTTTTAAAGGTGTCCAACGTGCAAAAGTTGAAGTCAGTCCAATGCGTATGCCCGAAGAAGAGAAGTTACTTAGTACGCCTTGAAGCCCGCACTTTGTAATAACTTCATTTGACCTAATATTGATTACGCTACGTTGTTACCAAAGCTAAATAAATAATTTTTGAATGATATTTTTTATATTATGCCAAAACATGCTATAGACAGTGAGCTCATTGCAAATCTTGTTCATATTAAATAGGCCTATCACTTCAGAGCAATACGTCACAGAAGATCAACTCTGAGTAAGAATATGTCGCTAACCAAACCATATAGCCTGGTCATTTGCCTTCTCTCGCCATGGTCAAACAAATTTGCTTATTGTCGATCTCTCAGACCTTCCACGGAAAAGCGGCAACACGTCGCCCTCTTCCTTTGGCCAATCTTGGGACTTACACTGCCAGATTGTGAGCGGTGACTTATTAGCGGTTACGGTTAAACGAACCTGTGCGACAGTTAAGATCACTAGAGTCGCCCTCCTCTGTCATCAGTCTTGGGAATGGCACTGTGGCGGAACAAACAGGAAAGGTTGACAAGATGACTTAGTTTTGGTGTCTAGGATAACGTAATATACATATATATACATATATATATACATATATATACACATATATATATACATATATGTACGTATATATACATATATGTATATACATATATATACATACATACATAGATAAAGTCATAGACACTCGCATACATACATGCAAGATATTTCAACCAAGTCAAACACAATATTCAATTTCTGTCGACATTCTTCTTATATCCGATCTTCAATTTAACATCTGATCCTTTCAATAACTGTCTCAAATAATAAATACAGACAGAGCGATGTAATAAAAGAATTCTGTTTTTATCCGAAGAGCTCAAACCTTCGCGAATTGCCCACGGACTGCGGCACGCAGAGTTGTAAGTAATTATGTATGCATATATGCTTTAATGCATATATGCATGTATGCATGTATGCATATATGCATGTATGCATGTATGTATGTATGTATGTATGTATGTATGTATGTATGTATGTATGTATGTATGTATGTATGTATGTATGTATGTGTGTGTGTGTGTGTGTCTGTATGTATGTATGTATGTATGTATGTATGTATGTATATGTATGTATGTATGTATGTATGTATGTATGTATGTATGTATATATACGTATGTATGTATGTATGTATATATACGTATGTATGTATGTATGTATGTATGTATGTATGTATGTATGTATGCATGTGTGAATTATCGGTATTTAAATATAATATTATGTGTTACGTAAGCGGACGATTTGTAGATCGCCGTAAACAGCCATGCCGTATGTCCATTATAATTGAGTGCTAGCATGTATTAGCGATCTATATAGATGTAATTGCGGGTAAAGACTCCTTTCGTCGTTAGATGGCGTCGATGTCGGCAGCAGGTGGCGCCAGGATTTGTATTCTCAGTGCGCATGCGCCGGTGCCCCGCCCGACGACGATATTTTTCGGATTAAATAACTCATTAGAGCACAAAAGACGCGTGTTAATATCTATTATTACCGGATCCGTTGTGTACAATGGCCTTGCTGGGAAGCTGCAGGAAAAGTGTAGGAGGGAGAAGGAGGAGGGGATTGGAGGAAGAAAAGAAGGAGGAGGAGACGGAGGAGGATAGGAGGGAAAGATGAGGAGGAGGGATAATTGGCAGGAGGAAGAGAAGAAGAAAGGAGAGGAGATGATATGGAAAGTGAGGGGTGAGTGGAAGTTGGAAGTTGGGGAGAAAGAGGAGACGGAGAAAGGGAGAGTTAAACCAGGACAATGGTTTAGGCGACAGTACGGAAGAGGTAGGACGAGCGGAAGAGAAGATGGTTGGAGAGATAAAGGATGAGAGGGTATAAGAGGTAGGCGAGAGAGTAAGGGAGTAAGGGAAGGAGAAAGATGTTGAGGAGAAGAAGGAAAAGAAGCGACAGGTGGGGAGGAAGAAGGGTAGAAAGAAGAATGGAACTGGGTGTGGGAGGAAGAGGAGAGGGAGGAAGTGGAGGGGAAAGGCAGTAAGAATGATTGCTGAAGGAAGAAGAGGCGACGGAGAATGAGGAGGAGGAAAACGAGGAGGAATTGGAGGAGAAAAGAAGGAAATAGGAATTAGGTGAAGGACAAGAATTAGGAGGAGAAGATGAGGAAGGTATTAAATAGAAGGCTGGGAAGAGGGCGGAAGACGAGAAGAAGGAGGATGAAGAGGATGCGGAGAAGAAAGAGAAGGAGAGGAAGCAAGAGGAGGAGGAGGAACCTCTTAGTCGCTGCCCGACGTCTCTAGTGTCCGTTGTCCCCAGTCGTCCACCACTCCATCCAATCGCTTCGCTTCCTTTGTCATAGTTTTTCAATTCAGGTGACAGTCAGACGCTACCTGCCATCCGCTTATTGGCTTGTACAGGTACCGTTCTCACCTGCTAACCTCCTCTTCTTTCCGCTATCATTGTCCGCCCGCCCGTCCGTCCGCCAGCCAGCGGTACTTAAGACGAACGCGGCTATCGATCGCCATAAGCGGATCTTGTTAGTAATTTCGGTATTAGTCGATTGAGGAGAAGAAATCGTTTGCTTGTCAAACGCACTGACCTCCACTGCGTAATAACAGGAGCCGCAATCGATTAACTAAAGTGTACGGGAGATACGTTTGCAGAAACAGATTAAAGTAGACGCGAACTGCGTTATATAAACGAGACGATGGCTCTCAAAGCTATTGCTCAATTACGCTAATTGCGTTTGGTATGCGTACAGAGCTTATCCAAATCCAATCAGTGGAAAAGTATTTAAAATTGTCTCCCTGCATCGGATGGAAATACAAACTTCTCTCATCATCAAAGAACGAGACAGGGTTACGGTGCTCAAAGCTGTCTGTAGTATTCGGCTAATATTTACATAAATATTACCGGTGAGTTGAAGTAATTGAGTTCTTGTTTTGCATCGATTTGAGTGAAATCAGCGCATAACGCGACTTCGATGATATCAAAGGCCTGCTGAAGATCTGCGAATTTTCTACTAAATTTAAAACATCGTCCAAAGTGGTTCGTTGTCAAGGTAGGTCAGCTTCTTTCTATGAATCGCCGAAAAGGAATCCTCTAGGATGCTATAGAGTCTAATTCTGGTTGGTTTGTAGCAGTTTAACGACACTGCAGTGATGACAGAGATTTAAGCGTCGCCATCCTCCTTTATCCACGCTTGAGACTGGCACTGCTGGACTTCAAGCAGAGGTGGAGTTTACAATTAGTAAAATTTATACTGGCTTGGTCGTTGATATCAACAGTTTAACAGCTGTCTAATTTAGAACTTGGCAATAGTTCATAAATTTATATAGACTGTTAAATAGATATATATTCGTTCGGGTGTGTAATGGCCACATGTTGAGCGCTTCTGAGAGGCAAACACTTAGTGATTTTGAAGTGTCATTTTACATTACATTACAGCTCGAGTGAATAAAATGCCAGAATCCGAAGCCATTGTTAACAATGTCCGCGCAATTATTTGCTTGCGCAACGACCAAACAAGACTGACACTTTTTTATTAATTATTATTATAGTCTCAAAAGCGCGGTAAATATGGGTGTCTATAAATATAATATATATATATATAATATATATTTATATATATATATCTATAATATATATATATATTATATATACAATATATATAATACATATATATATGTATATATACAATATATATAATATATATATTGTTAGATAATGGCGATTATTTGAAGCATTTTATATATATATATATATATATAACAAAACGAAGGGACATCCGGATAACATTCGTAAAAAAACTTGTTTCCATTGGTGTGGCACAGTGGCCGATCGGTTAGAGCGGTCAGCCCGTAGCGTTCAGTGTGTGCTAAGTGAGCGGGTTCGAGCCTCGTCCGGGGCGTCACTGTGTAGGGACCTTGAGCAAGTCCTTCGCGCACCATTGCTCTGCAGTACAACTGCAATTGCGCCGTCGAGGCGTGTGTATGCACTTCTGAGCAAAAAGATGTTGGACGAAGGGCGGTATCAAATTTCGGGAAAATAAAAAATAAAAATAAATATAGTAGAAAGAGTATGCAATGCTTAACTAGTTAACTACGATAAAGAAGGATAAGTGAACAGAAAGACACGTTGAGTTGAGTTTAGAAACAAGTATTCGCGAAGATTGTGTTTGAAAGTACGTATGTCACGTGGAAAACCGTTCCAGGCCATTGTCCCACTAGGTACACCTGATTGAAAATTTGCGCGTGTTTTTACGTGAATATAATATATATATATATATATATATATATATATATATATATATATATATATATATAGATGGGTCTATAGTTATTGAAGTCGCGTAGTTTATACGGGTTGGTTTATAGGACAGGCATGAAGTAGTTGACATAGGCTGCATGTAATTGGTTGTTTAAAAATTTATATAAACTCATTAGTTTGCATAAGAGTTATTTGATTAACATTCAAGATGCGAGGTTGAGAATAATGTAAGTTTTATGTAGATGTAGATGGTAAAGAGCATTTGCGAATAACTATAAAAGCTCTGTTTTGAGGGGAAATGGACCTTAATCTCGAGGGTTATATAGTTAGACGCCAAAATAAAATTTAGACACCCATATTTACAGAACTTTTGAGACAATAAGTAAGCTGGCTACCAACGAGTGTCAATGATACAACTCCCTATGGTCGGGTCTAAGGCCAAAAGACACGTAACACACAAAAAATGCGACCAAAAGGTTTCTCAACGGATAATCATACCATTTTCAAGCTTATTAAAATAGTAAAAATCGATTCCAATCTGGATGCCATTTTGAAAGTGTCTCTTTTATCATTGTACAATTAGAGTAGACTGCGACTTTGTTAATTAGCATATAATGCTGTCTATGTATACAGTTCGTCACTAAACACACCTTTTTATGTTGAATGGTTCTGTAGATAATTGATAATTGATTTAGCTTTCGGCGGCCACGTTGAACGCAATTTTAAAAGTGATTCTTACGTCATGGTCCTAATAGATCATTTGTTTATGAGAACGAAATAAAAACCTACGGTTTGATACCAAAAACACCTTACTATGTTGAATGGTTCATTAGATATTGACAATTATAGCTATCGGCGGCCATGTTGGGCGCCATCTTGAAAATGACCTTTTTCTGATGGTCAGATTGGAGTCGATTTTTACTATGTTAATAAGCATAAAAATGGTATCAGAATCCATCGAGAAACCTTTAGTTTCAGTCATATATTGACCCACCTAATTTCGCTCTTCGTTTCTCTGATTTGTCTCAATACTATGAAGCAACGTTTTAGCATAATTATTTATCACCAGTCGCGTGCATAGCGATTGTGTGACGCCTAGAACGTCCAATCGATTAGTTAGAATAATTAGAATTTTGATTAGGCAACAGTTGATCGATTATAATTACCTGTTTGTCCATTGGATTTAAATCTAATCGACAAGTTACCCATTTCAACTCTTATTCCATGTATAAGAGTATACCAACAAGCGCTTCTTAATTGACAACTAGTGTTTGTGCGAATATCACTTACATTGTGTTCCACCAAACAATAATATTATAATCGATTGATCCTGCACATTGAGAATAATAAATAATAATTAGCGTCAGACATGTTAAATTTTGAGGGTAGCTTTGTTTTTCGAGGCGATACATGATATAATTGATTTTAAATTTGTCGAGTTGAGCCATATTATGGATTCGTTGTATAATATATTTACCTGTAGTCTTTGGTAATAAGGATCTTCGAGTTATAATACTTAGAGCTCGTTTTTTATATATTATGGTGAGCCTAGAATAATATAGCGGGTAATTGGCAAGGATTCCATGGTTCTTGCCAATCCTGTATACGTTTAAAATATTACTACATATGTGGGCAAATGTTGGTCGATATAAATCCTAGGAACTTATAGGAATTGACGTGAACAATGGGGTATTTAACGCCAAGGATGCGAATTTGATCAGTATACATAAAAAGCGAGAACGGATTTCCTATGGGTTCGGAAAATAAAATCAATTAGTTTTTTTCAGGTTGAGTGAAAATTTATTAGCCATGAACCATTTTGCCGTATATTGATAGATCAGTGTTGACAACGGAAAATAGAGAGTGAAGTGATTTGTGAGAGAAACTGACAGCAGTGTCAACTGCAAAAGAATAAAACAAAGTTACTCAGATGAGTTTTGTAACTCAATCATATACAGTAATTAATATGAACAGTGGCGGAACCAGTATTGATCCATATTTAATTAGATTAATTTTAGATCAGTGATAATCTTTACAATGTATACCCATTGGCGTCTTTGACCAAAGTAACTTTAGTGAACTCTTTCAAATCTAAGCTCAAGATTCATCTGTTCTTTAAGGCTTATTCCGCTTGTAAGTTAGTCGTCAGCGCCGCTGCATACCGTTGTGACGCCCTATAAATTGTCGTTATTAACTTCTAAACTGCAACAGCGGGACTGCACGTAGATTTCACACAGCTACCCAGTTTTTTCTAATATAACAGAGTGGTCAACCGCATCAAATACCTTGGCTAGATCTAAATAAATATCAAGAGACCATGCACTTATAGTTACTAACACACACACACGCATGCATAATTCTATCGCACAATGTCAACTCCCGTATGGGCCTATTAATTATTCATTTGCTGATTGGTTTAGGAGCAAGAAGAAGACGAATAATCGGAATCGATGCCATTGAAGGATGACGTCAAGCGTTGAGGATTATTCCAACGTTTCCACTACTATCGTAATTTCCAATACGGTAAAGACGGAAGAGTCCAAGGAATTGAACTCAGAGTCCTCTCCAGGTACTCCCAACATAGCGGAAGAGCTCGAAGATGGAAGGTCGGTGGCAAAACGCGAAAGACCACGGTTGGACAAGTCCGCGGATTCTCCGGTAAAGTCTTCCACCTTCAGCTTCTCCATCTCCAGCCTTCTCAGTCGACCTCAGATGATGTCGTCCGTTAGTAGGACTTTTCGCGCGGAAGTGACGTCAGGGATGACGCAGGAAAATCGTCATTGTAAGAGAATTGACGTCAGGCGAAAGTCGGACGACGAAAGAGACTCGAAAACCCGAAAAAACAGCATCACCTCGTCAGATGACATTTCGACAAACTGTAAAGCTCCTTTATGTTACATAATATATCCATAATATACAACGAATCTCCCCAAGTTACATATAAGCTCCTTAAATCACAATAAATATCCTTAAGGTATACATTACATCTTTTTAAGTTGCAGTCCTTGTAATTGCTTTTATAATTGCATCGTCAATATCATCGACCACCATCAATATTTTTATTATTGTTGCTATTATAATAATAATAATTATTTTTATTATATATACTATTATTATTAGTTTATCCAGAGGTACATACATATGATTCCTCGGGATTCAAAAATTATGGGGACGGCGTTGTTCTGGAATGGCTAGTCTACGCAGATGGTTTTATTGGTTGAAAAAGTGCTACAAAAGGCGACTGCGTTGAAGCGCTGGACAACCATTGACAAGCCCTGATAGAGGAAGGTGGGCTCACTCTCCTGTCACCTGATACCTGGGCAAATCGGTGGCCAATGAGGTTGATCCGTGCTAGGCCATTCTGGTTGACAAGGACACAGAGTGTCAAATGCCAAGGGCAGAAAGCGGCAAGATGACAAAACAGCAGTATATTTTGACGTTTTTCTGTCTGCTGCGATCTCGGCAGCAGCAGCGGCGACCTAAGCTGATCAAGTGCGCTATTACTTTTGCGAAGGTCTCAATGATAGTGGGTGAGCCTGTGCGTGTGTGTGTGTGGCGAAAGAAGCTTATCGTCAAAAGCGTCCTGAATGATCATAAAATTTGCTTTTAATATTTATTTCCGTGATTCTTTGGCATTTAACACTGATTTTATTTCCTCAATTGCTATGACATTTTCAATCATAGGCCTATTATATTGATAGGATAGGATATTTTTTAAACACCCTTAAAATGTGTGCTTGCATCGTAATAATAACTTATAGTCCCAAATTTCTTTTAACGCTGTCTAAGTTACTCGGCTTATGTTGATAAGTATTATAGTAAAACGAAGTCGCAATTACGGGAATGAAGTCAAAACGCAAAACTAATTGACTAGTTTTGTGCGATGACGACGATGATGACGAAGAGAGATAGGAAGAAGATGATGATGATGGTGATAATTGAGATGAAGATGAATATGATGAAGAAGGAGAAGAAGAAGGAGAAGATGATGATCATGATCATGATCATGACGATGACGACGACGATGATGATGAGAAGAAGGAGGAGGAGGAGGAGGAGGAAGAAGAAAAGGATGAGGAGGACGAATAAAGATGGGCTTTTTTCAGCGTTGTGTATTATAAAAGAATTTCTTTGCGAGTTTCTATACTTGATTAACCATTCGTCATAATTTGCTGGGAGTTCTCATTCCATGTAGGCCTATTCAATTATAAAGAGGAGCAAATTCACTATAGAGCACTAGCTCTGCACACCTTTAAAACAGAATCCCATAAGACTATATATAAATATTACTGGTTTAGACGCAGTAAATGATAGCTAGATGGTAAATAACCGATGTTGATCTGCGGGAATGCCCACCAGATGTTTAGGAGAATTGACGAATGATTTTCCTCACATTCATTATACCGCCCGTCACAAATGCTTTAGGGTATTGAGATCGTACCCGCATATAGACTGCTGACAGCTTGACAGTTTCCTGCCTGTTATTCCGTGCATAAATTTCCATTACCCTGCTGCATGCATACAGCCATTGACTTTGAATAGTACCACTTTTGCATGATTATGACAGATTATGTCACAAACAAATGGTTATGCCGATGACGATTTTTTTAAATTTGCATTGAATTACCGATTTCTTTTGTATTTGTGCAAGTCGCAAGGTCAACATAGATTTAATAATTATTATCATCAAAAATATAACAGCATGAAATTAAGCCCTTCAACGAATGTTTATCTTTCAGGTGACGTCAGGACCTCCGCGCTCGAAAGAGGCAGTTGTCATAGCAAGCGCGTGACGTCACCTCATCGCGTGACACCACCCGACCTCTCGACCTTCGACCCTGCTGTCAACCCGGTGGAAAGCTCCTGCGATGGGTCAGAGGAGGAGGAAGAGGAAGAGGAGGAAGGATCACGTGACCACCAGAGGAGGAAGAAGACGCGGACGGTGTTCTCGCGCGCCCAAGTCTTCCAGCTGGAGTCGGCCTTCGACTCGAAGCGCTACCTGTCGAGCACTGAGCGGACTGCGCTGGCCGCCTCTCTCCGTCTCACGGAGACCCAGGTGAAGATCTGGTTTCAGAACAGACGCAACAAATGGAAACGTCAGCTGAGTTCCACCCCAAACCACGAACCCCATTGCTCTTCACCCTCTCCCGTATCGACCTCCTCACCCTCAGCCCTCAAGACGTTCGCCCTGCCGGGGCTGCTACGTCTGACATCAGAAGGGAACCCCTCCAGGGGCGTAGGTACCCCACAGACCCCCTCTGAGGCGGTCGCTGGGTCTAGCTCCCACAGGGCAGTTCCTGCTGCTTTCCCGCCGTTCTTCTATCCACCCGTCTATGGGAGTCTGCCGCTCGCACTCTTCCACCATTCAATCCAGGCTGGAAATGTTGTCTTTCCAGGATTCGGAGGGCTCGGCGCTCTCGGCCAAGCGAACGGTCGACCGGGTGCTCAACCAACGGTCAACAGTTCGACGCCTAATCTAAATAAAGTATCCATGTAATTAAGTTTATGCATTCATTTATTTGTATATGTCTATATACATGTATGTATACATACATGTATGCGACATGGATGCATGTGGTTATGTATGCTTGTAATGTGCGTGTGGTGTGTGTGTGTGTGTGTGTGTGTGTGTATAATCATGTGTGTGTTGGATGTAAACATCGTACGCTAATTTATGCAAAACTCGAGACATTTCAGGAAATTGTTTCAACAAAGCGCCTCAGTTCAGCATTAATAATATACAATGTACGTGACCATTGACTATTTGCGCCATGTGAATTTCTTTGCGCTAGAAAGGCGACTATTAACGATTAAGACTTAAAGTTACAGTTACGGTTAGATAAAAATCTGTTGAAGCGCTGGATGATAATCGAGAGCCACTGAAAAAGATAACTGACTTCTCGAGTGTCTCCGAATATTATAATAATAATAATAATAATAATAATAATAATTATTATTATTATTATTATTATAATTATTATTATTATTATTTTTATTATTAGTTTTATTATTATTACTAGTTTTATTTGTTTTATTAGTGTTTTTATTGATATTAATTTCCTTTTTTCAATTGTTAATATGATTACCTTTATCATTATTTTTATTTATAATTTTTTTATCATTACTTATATTATCATTTCATTAATTAAATACTGCCTTGTAGTATGTATGACGTTGTTTCATATGGCGTTCATTTGACTTATACCGGCATCAAAGTCTGCTCTGTGCTGCCACCTGTTGGTCTAAGAATTAAACTACCATGAAAAAAACACCTATTTATGATACCATCATTCTATCCTTATTATATTTCAATATTCTATTTTTCCATAATTATAATATTCTAGTGAAAACGAATAAACAAGCGAATAGCAGCCTTTGTGACATATGTCTTATTAAATGTAGACCTACGTTTGCGGTAAGCGTCTCAATTAGTGATGGATTACAATAAGCATATTTCCTGCATTGAATTCTGGCCTCTAGCTCAGTGGTTCTCGACCTATTTGACATGGGGACCCACTCTGCAGCTTCTAGTTCCTAGCGAGACCCACCACTACAAAATCTGGCAGCAAGCCGCACCATTGCCTTCTATGTCAGTGTATAGAAGGCAAAGGCGAATAACCATGATAGCTTATAACAAATCTATAAATAAATCATAAAAAATCACGTAATTTAAGAGAAAATTTTTGAAAATCCTTCTATTGTTTATTGTTTGACTCACATTGAGACATAAAAACAGTGCAGTTACGACTATATATACCTCTTACCAGAATGCAAGCCCAGCCATCACGGCTAGGCTTGTATTCTGGTATGAAGTAAGTCAATGCGTTGGCTGATGTTGATCAGACACAATCATAAGTTATTTTTTACATTGAGCTTATTCTAAATTTTAGTCTTGATTGCAGTGTGTGTGTATGTGTGTGTGTGTGTGTGTGTGTGTGTGTGTGTGTGTGTGTGTGTGTGTGTGTATGTGTGTGTATCTTCGTTTATTGAGAACAAGAAAATGTCGCTGTCAAAAACGCAGCGACTCATAAATTCATGACAATTATTAAAGAGGTATCAAACAGTCGCTCATTAAGTGAGTTTATTAGACCTGATTCCGAAACTGTTCTAGTCCATGGGAATAGTATACTAGTTCCCAGCTATGATTTCACATAATTAGGTAGTTGAAAATGGCAGCAACACCGACACGGCCTCATCAGAAAGTTCTGGATATTCCATAGCAACATGAGTCAAATTCTGAGACACTCCTTATCAGTTGGCGACCCACCTCCGGGTCGCGACCCACAGGTTGAGAATCACTGCTCTAGGTTATCAACAGTTTTTGTCAGTGCATACTTATATAATGTTAGAATAAAGCATTTTAATGGTATCTTAGATGATTATTGGGATCCAAAGTTTAACGACATATATTGTAAGTCTCGTTTCTGACCGAGTTATAGTACATAGTTGAAATTTTGGGATGCTGTTATATATTGTTTTGTTGTCACGCGTTTTTGAGGTGTATAAGGAAAAGTCTTGTTAGCGTATTGGCTTATTTTTAGAGTTTAATTAATGCATCTCTTGCACTGCATACATTTCGGTCAACTTTATTTGCATACCTAAGTCACGCTTCTGTCCAATCACGCGCCTCGAATATGACAGACAGACAGACAGACAAACACGTGATTTAGGTAATTGTTATTGCTGTTGATTATTCTATAATTCCTTAATTATAAGGTTCTTGTGAATAGGTACAACGAATAAGACAAGCGAATAGCAGCTTCTGTCACACATATTCTATTAAGCGTACGTTTGCGATATGCGCCTCAATGTTATTAGCGATAAATTGCATTGAGCAAATTGCCAACAATTTTTTTGTCAGTACATAAATATATATAACGTTAGAATAAAGCGTTTTAGTGGTGTCTTAGGTGATTTTGGGATTCAGAGTATAACGACAGCTTTTGTTAACAAAGTCCGGTGCCGTCGTCGGAAATTTGCTTGGTATATTACATCTCTCAAAGCATAAATAAAATTTTTGATAATTTATCGTAATTTGTCTTAAATCAGTATACCCATGAGCCCGATTTCAGAGATGATCGTGTCTTTCTAGTATGGCTGAAGAACCCTAGAGTTGAGGCTGCACTCGATAACGCTATAAATGTCTTCTATTTGTTACAGCTGAGAAATGTAGGCAAATATAATTACCTCGACTTGTTCGTCTATGCTCAGTCGATACGCAGTCAAAATTTGTTCTACAGCCATAACTACAATCGAAAATGCGGCCTGTGAGCGTTAATTAAAGATACCCGTAAAACACTTTTATCCGACGTTATATAGCCTAAAGTATATAGCATTACCTCAACAAATGCTGTAAGTGCTGCAATATGTCAAGCAAATTTCTGTCGACTACAACGGCCTTTGTTGTCAAAAGCGGTCGTTAAACTCCCGAATCCATCCATCACCTCAACACCTTAATTACTGACTCAAATTTGTCATTCGTGTGGAAAATGGCCAATAGGATGTTTGGAACATATTCATTCAATTTAACCGAAGAAAATGAAATCATTGAAACATTCTTAACAACGCAAATCGCATACGTAAAGTTTCTTGCAGTAATAGTGAAAGCAATTAAGTTACAGATGATACTACGCCCAAAAACTTCATTCTCAAAAAGGCAGCAATGTGATGAACAATTGAATATTATGCAATTGTTAGTTTGGTACCTTGCGTTCGGAGGATCGCAAGTTCGAACCCACCCCAAGTCGATATTATGGGTGAGCAACTTGTCCCAGATCGCTACGCAGCGATAACATTAATCCATAAGAAACAAAACAAGACCTTCCTAACTATCGCACAGTTTAGCAATTAATTTTCACACATCAAAAGCCAAAAAACTAAATTTGTTTAGGACTACATTGACACAACTTTTCCCTTACTAATAAGGTTTACAAGCATGTAAACTTTACTTTGCATACAACCATCACTCAGTAAATTCCTTGTATCAAAATCCATTTATAAAAAACACATGAATCTTTTAATGTGCCTGAGATGTTCGCTTTTCTACAAACCAATAATAAATGGTTAATATTTTCTGTGACATTACACAAACTACAAAGTCCAGTTTCATGTTTCTTAATAAGAAGAAGTCTTTCATTTAGATTTACTTTTCCTAATCCTAATCTTGATATTTGAATCTCTTTCCTTCTATTTGCGTCAGCGAATTTTTAGCACGTGTCCTCCACAGGACAAATATATTTATAATACTGACCGTTGGAATTACTGTCATATTCCCTCTGCCTTTAAATGGTTACTCGAGATTGTTACTCGTTTCGGTAAAACTGGCGGTTTATATATTGTCTCGCTATCACGCGTTTTTGAGGTGTCTAAGGAAAGTGTCTTGGTATACCGCAATGTCTTATTTCACAACGTATGATTAATGAAACTTTTGAATTTCGCCACTGCATGCAATGAGGCAGTGCCAGTTCCAAACCTGGATAAAGGAGGAGGGCTACGCTAACGATCTTTGCTATCACACGGGGTTGTTTTACTGAAGCTGTATACGTGCATCCGATCTGTGCTACATCAAACGTGGGTTGCAATTTGATTTTTGTTATCGCGTAGTTTCCAATTATTTAATTATTAAAGTGCATTTTATCAGTCATTCCCAAGTCCCTTAATTCTTTTTTATTTAGTCGTGGCTGGGCTTGGAGCGCTCCTGAGTAGGTAATTGAAGGCGCTATATAAATGCTCTGATTCAATGAATGAATGAATGAATGAATGAATGAATGAATGAATGAATGAATGAATGAATGAATGAATGAATGAATGAATGAATGATTCCTGTTCCGTAAAATAAATTGATGGTTTGAACAACAATTGTCAATTGCAGTGATTATTAATTCCTATTTCCAGTGCTTACATCAATCCTTCACCAAGAGGTCCATTACGTTATACACCTCAATTTGTAGTCACTATGGCTTTATAAAGGGCCAACGCAACCCGCATGTGATATGATTAACTTTTACAGATGCATAGTCATAATAAGCTTATTATACTCTGCCAGAAGTCTAATTTAGGCACCTCAGAAAAGCATGGCAACGACGCAATATGATGTCACTTTCGATTAAGTTGGGATTATATAATTTTTGTCTGATTTTGAACATTGGTGACATTGTATTGTTTCCTTCGCAGGCTTTTCTGAGGTGTCTGAGAAACATCTTTGAGCTACATTTAATTAACTTTCGCCACTGACTGCAAACCGGTAGCGCCAGCCCCAAACCTGGACAAAGCAGGAGGGCGACGCCAATGATCTTTGTCATCACACAGTGTCGTTAAACTGAAACTATTATCATACAACTTCATGCATTCTCTCTGCGCTATCTCAAACGTGGGTCGCAATTTTATCTTTGTTATCACAGTCAAGGACTCTGGACTAGAGGAATGGTTACTCGTCAAATTCCCGTGTACACGTTTTTCTCTAAAACATAGATGTCGCCCCCATCTAAATTTTGCTTCTATCTGAAGCTATGATGTTATAAACCTCCAGAGGCATTTAAAATTTTTTTTACTGACATAGTTATTCGTCCATTATATACATAAGTAAAAGTTAAAGAAAGAATCAGCTTATTGTGTCAAAAGGATGTGAAAACTTCTGGCTCCCGATTATCGGTCAAAAAATAGCGAAACGACGATATGATAGGGAGCTTCCAGTCCTGTGCATATTGGTCCTTGTCACACGGCTATCAATTATTTAATTTTTAAAGTGCATTTCATTAGTCATTCTGTAGTGTCGCTATATAAATTGTCGAATGTAACTACAAGCGTCAATTAAAATTTATCGCTATATATATGTGGCTGGATTAACGGGTCAATGCTATCGGACGCCTTCACGCAGAACAACTTATTCGATATGTAGTAAGCGTAGTCGTAATTGTACAGGCCTTACTCTAAGATTCTAAAGAGGGACACTTAAGCTAAACGCAGGGTATGCACGAGTGCTTCGTCGAGTCAGAGAGGTTGTCAAGAGGCATCAAACAGATGTACGCGTTGCACCCGCTTTAGATGTACTCGACGACCCAGTGATGATGACGTCGAGCCTGGTATTGCGTCACGATGACGTCGGCGTTGAGGGCGGTTCCCATGAGTCCCTCTTCGAGGCAGATGCATTCGCTGGGGGTGACCCGGTTCGACAGGATGCGACCGTCGCGAACGATCCATTGCTGCCTCGGATCACCACGGTAGGGTGCCAGACACAACCATGATCCGCCGTCTGGCGAATAAGTAACAGAGAGACTCATGATAGGAGTAGAGGGGTCATCTCCTTTGGTCAGTGAAGAGCAGGGTAGAGGCAAAAATATACATGCACAAATGTACATTCACCCATTCATTCATTCATTCGTTCGTTCGTTCATTCATTCGTTCGTCCATTCATTCATTCATTCATTCGTTCACTACAAAGATTTATATAGCGCTCTTCAAGACTCAGGAGCGCTCCTGACCCCAGTACGGTTGAAAATAGCAGTTTTAAGACGTCTATGAAAAGACTCTGAGTGGACCCTGGGGGACAACCGCAAAGCCAAAAAAGAACGTGTTCTAGAGCGAGGAGCCAACCATTGAGAAGGCACACTGTTGCTTAGTAGTTGTATGGGCATATGTGATAATGCCTCAGTAGAGCGGAGAGAGCGGCTACTCGGTGCACTCAATGAAGAGTAGCAGAGGTCGCAAAGATTGGTAGGGACAAGACCCAATAAGGACCACCAGACCAAAGCAATGATACGGTACGAGATTCGCAGTTGGAGGGGGAGCCAGTGGAGCACATCCAGCATATAGCCGGAAACATGGCCAAATTTAGGAATGCGCCCAACAATACGTGCAGCAGAACGCAAAATCCGGTCTATATATATATATATATACATGTGTGTGTGTGTGTGTGTGTGTGTATCAGGGGTGTAACAAGGTTTTGAAAAGTGAGGGCATAATTTATCAAATATCGTGCGAAGCGCAAAAAACTTTTTTTTGCTCCCCACCTTTTTAATTTTTCCGCTCAGAAATCTGAAAAATGGGGGCACAAATTATCTTAACAAAAGTCATCTTAGAAAGCCAGTGGAGAAACCTAAAAAGAACCGATTTAGAGGTTTACATGAAGGGGGCACTGAGCACTAAAACTGGGGGGCTCTGCCCTCCCAGTTTTGAAGCTGGGGGCCGGTGCCCCTGCCCCCGCTTGTTAGACCCCTGGTGCGTATATAATTACACAAATATATATGTGTGTATGTGTGCGTGTGTGCATAAATGAGGTGGGGTTGCAAGGACCTACCTTTGACCTCGATGGCAAAGTCATTCATCTGGCTACGTACGATGCCTTCACCGTCGAGGTACCACAGCTGACCTTGACCCTGGGCCTGGCCTTGACCCGATGACCACTGAGGGTCCCAGTTTCCGGTCGCCGTTCGCTGGCGCATGACGAGCTTCAAACCCGAGACTGTGTCCACGTGGAGAGCGTAGCGAGTCTCCTCGTTTTGAAGGACGAAGTAACGCCTATAGAATGGAATGAATATTCAATTCAATTCAATTTTCAATTCAATTCAATTTCGTTTATTGTAGCCATAGCAAACAGTATTTAATGCACAAACGATACAGACAATTATAAGCTAAAAGCTACAAAAGGAGTCCCAAAATGGATCGAAATCCCGCTGGCAGGGACACCCGAGTAACAGAATTAACAAAGACAAAAATAAAATACCCACCTATTAATATTAACCCAATTTCTAAACTAGGGGAACTGAGAGCATCGGACAATTAAAAGAGCCATAAACCCATAGAAGTCAGAAACCATGGCAACCCCCTTAGAAACCAAACAGATACTTATATAGTTAACTAACTATTAATTAAAGCTTTTAACTAAAGTTTGCCTTGGCGATGAGTGGTGAGTGGGAGACAAAGGAAGGACCGACGAAGAAATCAGTGGAGAAATCAGCGAAGAAATCAGTGAAGAAATCAGTGAAAAGACCAATGAGGGAATTAATTGTGACTCGCTTACAACCCACAAAATTTTATCGTGCATAGACTGCAGATAGGCTCGTTTTTTTGTAGAATAATAGCGTGGTCCTATAATTATACCAATAACAATCGATATAATAATTAAATATATTATAATATATATATATATCAATATTATATAATTATCGACCATTGGTACCATAATCAATAATTGGGATAGAAACGCAGTCAGCGTGGATTGGATTGGATTGAATTGAATTAGATTTTATATAAAATCATATATTCAGACAATTGTGTAATTGCTCTTCGTTGTACATGCCTGTCAGGTCTAGCTGCCACGTTGCCTCCGGCTGTAAAAGAAACAATTTACAACAGCTTTACATGCAACACACAGGAATGCAACACATTGCAACACAGTACAATACAACGATGGGCAACATCAGCAACACACTGCAACACCACTCGAAGCTAAATCTTCTTGTAATCAATACTCATTATTATTGCATTAATTGATCACACTAATTTACAATACTATTAAATAGTAATTAATTTCTTTTGCGGTGTCTGACGCACATTACAACAGCTTCTGTCATAGTATCGTTCAGTCAATTATACGTTGCAATAATATATGCTTAACACAGTATTAGAGCGACTTTTAGTACAACTGTTAGCAGTTCATAGCATTACATCAGTTACAGTACGATAGGGTTCTGTTGTAGCGCAGCAAAGTAGGCTTCATTAACGCCATATAGCCAACTAGATCATATATAACAACAATAATATTGATGATAATATTGATGATGATGATGATGATGATGATAATAATAATAATAATACTAATAATTATTATAATAATAAAATAATAATAATAATAATAATAAAATATTAATAATAATAATTATAATAATTATTATGATAATAATATATGATGACGACTACGACTACAACGACGACGACGACGATAAAGATGATGATGATGATGATGATGATGATGATGATGATTATGACGACGACGACGAAAATGATAGATGCGCTTTATTAAACACCTTTTAAACGTGTTAGCCCCAGCGCATACATAATAATTACGTGTAAGTTGTAACGTGGCAAATAATAAAATTTTAGAAATTAATATACGTGCTGTAATAAAAGTGCTGTAATATGCCAGGCAAATTTTTTCGACGGCAACGGCCTGTGTCGTCATAAGCTGTCATTAAACTCTGGATCCACCACGTGGCAATTAAATACCCACCAATATAGCAAATTCGCTTAATCGTGACATTAACTCTGCTACTATAATAAGTCCCAACTATATGAAGAATACGAGGAGGGCGACGCTAATGGTCTTTGTTATCACACGGTGTCGTAAAACTTATGAAAGTATTATTTTGTTTTATTATCTTGATAGTAGGCTCCATTGATAATTATCTGTGTGGAATTGACGAGTAGAATAAGATGATCTAATTGCAAGCTTCGTAAATCGTCAGTAAGGCTTTGGTGACAATTGAAATCTTTTTCAGAATAAAACTTATGAGATGTGATGAAAATTGTTTCGGAAATCGGACTCTGCCCTTCCTCGGACAACCCTTTTGACAACCCATTTGATTTTGACGCAGCGCTCGTGAATAGGCCCTGCGATTGGCTGTACAAGTTTGAAGAGTACGATTACGATTACAATAGGATTGGTTTTCGCCTTGAGACTCGTGGCCGTAACTGGTTTTAAACAATTTATGTTGCGCCAGAGAGCAGTAGACGCAGTAGTTTCAGTTTAACGACACCATGTGATAACAAAGATCGTTAGCGTCGCCCTCCTCCTTTATTCAGGCTTGGGACTGGCTGATGCCAGAGTCAGAGCAGGGGAGGAGAGCCATGCATTCAACTGAGGTAGATGGTTCATGTTGCGCTATAGGTTAGGCCAGGGTCGAAGAATCAGGCGTTGTAGTATGGTCTCCCTGGTTCTGACCCCAACTATCTCCTTGCCCTCTGCACTAGGGTCTCCCCTGTTCCGCACCGGGCTTTCCTTCGTTCCTCTGCCCGCGAACTGCTGGGGATTCCCCCTGGTGCTCTTCCACGATCCAATTCAAGAGCTTAGCCTACGTGGGTCCTACCAGCTGGAACAGCCTCCTCCTTCCTCTTCTGAAAGGGGTTGCTCTTCTCTCCGCTGACTTCCGGAGGCGCCTGAAGGCTTTCTTGTGTTCCGTTTAGCTATAAGTGCAGAGTCGCCTCTAGTATCGATTGGCGCTATATAAGTTTTCAATTACAATTACAATGTGACGATGTAATATGTTTTCCACTTACCACTGCTCTGTTGAGTGCTAGCTGCCGTCAGCTGAACGGTCACTTGAGCCTGGACAGTTTGCCCTGGAGCCGTGGGACCAGCCTGTGGATGGGCCGATGGAGGCTGGAATGGGCTCGCCCCCATCTGAGGGTGAGGAGCAGGTGGAGGATACGAGGAGGAACCTGGCATTGGGGGATATCCATTGGACGGGTATCCAGAGGGGGCGGGTGGATAGCCTGGACCCTGATGAGGTGGGTATCCGTCGTACGCAGGAGGGACGGGTTGATTAGAATACCCAGCAGGGGGTGGGTAGGATGAGGGACCTTGGGGAGCGACTGAGAACCCAATTTGGGGTGGATAACCAAGGGTTGTTGGACCGCTCTGGGGGTATGCCTGTGTGGAGTGCGGCGCAGGAGGGCCGTAATGGGGTGGTTGGTGCCATTGAGGGTTACCCTGTGGAGGATGTCCGTGCGAGGGGTAACCCTGTGGGGGATGTCCGTGCGAGGGGTAACCCTGTGGGGGTCCGTGATGGACTCCAGGTGGGTATCCGTGTTGGTGTCCATGTGAGGGGTTTCCGTGCGGAGGGTGAGAGGCTCCGGAAGGGTTGTTGACGTAGACGAGATGCGTCTGGCTGTGCACCTGAAAAGTGGAAAACAAAGGAACGATATCAGCACGCACTAACATCGTATAGCTGTTAGGGAATCCCATTTCTGAACTACCATGGCAATTGCTGGCTCTAGGTTGGTCCTCTTTGCAATGGGGCCTTCTGTACGTCGACCGCTTTACGCCCCGCGTTGAAACACACTATTCTAAGCCCACATGGAGGCCAGGAGGGGCCAGCGCCCATCAGCTTATTCAGTGGCCCCAGTTGGCTCCTCCAAATGTCAGTCCACTTTCGGTTTTGAAGCAACCAGACATCCAACCGGCCCCACTGTTAGCTCCCCAGGTCATTCTGTTAGCTCTCTGACCCCTCTGTTTGGACCCTCGGCCACTCTGTTAGCTTCCCAGCCCCTCTGTTAGGTCCCTCTGTTAGGTCCCTCTGTTAGGTCCCTCTGTTAGGTCCCTCTGTTAGGTCCCTCTGTTAGGTCCCTCTGTTAGGTCCCTCTGTTAGGTCCCTCTGTTAGGTCCCTCTGTTAGGTCCCTCTGTTAGGTCCCTTGGAACAGTCTAGAACCGCCGCTGTTTGTTATCCTCTGCAAACTGCAGTCAAGTGCTCTATCTTAGTTTTGCCTGTTTTGCATTCTCTATTTGAAACGACCATCCACAGGAATTCAGGCTTCAGTCCTCTCCAGTCTTTATCTTCCTCTGTCCAGAAAACGCCTGTTGTTCATTTCATTTGAAATACCAAATACACACCCGAATTTAAGTGCAAAGTTCCAGATTTAAAACCCGTTTTCTAAGGTACGGTATGCTTTGTCTTTGTAAATGATATAGCTCCAGGTATAATTCACCTGTTGTGGAGGTTGATGAACGACGACGGTTCGACTCGATTGGTGGTACTGATGAGGATGGTGCTTCTTGTCATGATCTGAAAACAGAAAACGTTGAACAGCGGTTCATATTCCATGCAGAGGAGTGAATGTCAAGGGCCACGGGGTCAATAATCAGAAGGTCAGAGATGAAGGGTCAAGGATTAAGGGTCAGTGAGTCGCAATTCTACACCCTCAACCTTTAAACGATGATTAATCTTAAATGTTTATCCCGATTAGGTCCACTGGATTCGAGAAACGTCGAATGCAAACTGATTCATCGGTCGGTCGGTCGGTCGGTCGGTCGGTCGGTCGGTCGGTCGGTCGGTCGGTCGGTCGGTCGGTCGGTCGGTCGGTCGGTCGGTCGGTCGGTCGGTCGGTCGGTCGGTCGGTCGGTCGGTCGGTCGGTCGGTCGGTCGGTCGGTCGGTCGGTCGGTCGGTCGGTCGGTCGGTCGGTCGGTCGGTCGGTCGGTCGGTCGGTCGGTCGGTCGGTCGGTCGGTCGGTCGGTCGGTCGGTCGGTCGGTCGGTCGGTCGGTCGGTCGGTCGGTCGGTCGGTCGGTCGGTCGGTCGGTCGGTCGGTCGGTCGGTCGGTCGGTCGGTCGGTCGGTCGGTATACTGTTTCCGTATCCATTTTATCTGTGTGCGTCGGTCTTGTTGTCTGTCTGTCCGCCGATCTGTCTGTCCGTCCTTCTGTCTATCTGTTTGTCTGTTTGCCTGCCTGCCTAATGCATACAGATAGATATAGAGACAGACAAGTGTCTGCCTGTGCGTGTGTGTGTGCGTGTGTGTGTGTGTGTGCGTGTGTGCGTGCGTGCGTGTGTGTGTGTGTGTGTGTGTGTGTGCCTATCTGTCTGCCTACTTGTCTGTCTGTCCGTCCGTCCGTCTGTGTTCGACCTATCGGTGGAAATTCGATGCTGTTCTTTACAATTCTGGTTCTTCATTTATATTGTTAATTGTTTTGTTGATTATTTAATTACATAATAATATTATTATATCACCAAGGGCCGTCGACGGTCCACTACAATAGTGTTTTAGGCTAAGGTGTACGTGTCGTCAATTAAACGAAAACGAGGAAATTATAGAACGTAAATCAACAAATTTTAAGGTGTTCAAGCAGATCATTATTACAGTTCTTGGCATTAATGTGTTATAATATATCGTGCGGCAGTCAGGACTTTCGACGTAGATTTCTTATTTAAGATTTGTAAGCTACATTTAGTATTATTGCATGTGAAACGGAGAAGAGATGCAGCACATAGAGAGATTCTTTTATCTGGGAAGTCTGATCACACAAGATGCAAAGTGCCACGTGGAAATAAAGAAGAGAATAGCAATGGGAAAGGAAGCATTTTACAAGAGGAAAGAACTATTGAGGGAAAAACTAAGCAGAAGCCTAAAAAGCGAACGCTCAAAACTCTGGTGTGGAGTGTGGTCCTGTACGGGGCGGAAACATGGACAATAAGAAAAGAAGACCAGAAAAGATTAGAGGCATTTGAAATGTGGATATGGCGAAGAATGGAAAGAATCAGCTGGACAGAGCAGAAGACCAATGAAGAAATATTGAGGAGGGTAGAAGAAAAGAGATGAATGATAAAGACAAATCGAGAAGGACAGAGAAGATGGATGGGACACATAATGAGAGGAGATTCACTGCTTAAAAACATCATGGAAGGGAGAATGGAAGGGAAAAAACAAGAGGAAGACCAAGAACAATGCTTTTAGATTGGATGATGGAGAAAGGTGGATACGGAAAAATGAAAGAAGAGGCTCAACACAGGGAGGAGTGGCGTCATTGGACATATGAACCTGCCTGAAGGCAGAGAACCAAAGAAGAAGAGGAAGTATGTGAAGGACCCAGATATTTGTCATTGGTAATAGTTTCGATGTTTTAGCACCATCTAATGGTTTCAACTGCAATTGTCGACATCGACGTTACCTATAAACACCAATTATAATGAGGATAGATTTTTACTACAATATTACTATTGTAGTTAAAAGCTATATCGAGAGTTTAAAGACATCTGCTGGCTACAAAAGTCGTTGACTTGAATATGACAATTAATTTGACAAATTATGATCACTCTCGTGATAAATACTGTTAATATAGGTCCACTAGAATAATGTGCAATACAGCCCAGAGAACAATGTGGTGCGTACGATAATGTGATATATATATAGAGCCACATATGATTGAATTAAAGGTGTGCAAGCTTAACGATTGATGAATTTTGATATATTCGTTTCCGACGACCAATGACTGATCTGTTTAAGCTGTTCACACGAGCGATGGATCCAGCGCACAAAAGAATTTAGTGTGCGCACGCATTTTTCTGGGCCAAACTAACAAGCCACGATTTCCTTTTATGAAACTACGTTTATTGAGTACCCTCTCAGGTTTCGGCCTACCTTACTGCAGAAACTTTGGCTTCTTTGTTGATATGTAATCTTATTTTTCGGTATACGACTTTTCTTCGGTTATCAGAACTTACCACCATAGATTTTTATAAATGATCTTAATCTAACTATTATCGCATTCAACTCGGACATAAACGCTCAACAATGGCATTCATATAAATAAAAGTTGCAAAAGATTATTCTGCACACTATCTCCAAATAATTGGAGTTGATGGTAGTTGCAGCTTAACGACACTGTGTGATAACATCGACCATTAGCGTCGTCCAACTCCTTTTAGCAAAAGCGATCGTTAAACTTCCCGATACATATGCAATTATAGGGTTCAAGATAGTAAGTAAGTAAGCAAGTAATTAAGTAACTTAGCAAGTAAGTAAGCAAGTAAGTAAGTAAGTCAGTCAGTCAGTTAGTCAATCAATTAATCAATCAAAGCCATGTTTTTCAAACATCAATTATGATATGTACAAAAATGGCAAGGTTATTAATTGACAAACTAAAACAGTAACCCTACTGTACCAGAAAAATCACAAAGTATGACGGATGCTACCGACTAATATGCTCAGCTACAGATTCACTAAACTAAACACCGTCCCATGTCTATGAAGATGGTAATAGGATATCTTCTGCGGCCGAAAGTGCAGCCGCTATACTTACGAAAACGTTACGTGTGCGGCAAAACACGTAAACAATTTTGCGGGTGAGGACCTCTGCGCATGCGCAACCATCGACGTATACGCATTGTTAAAATCACCTAATTTATTTTAATATGCGTCGTGACGGTCTGTTAGGGTATCAGGTTGAGAATCGTGAGGGTCGGTTGGGGTCAGGGTTAGGGTTCCAATGGTGTTTAAACATTAGCGAAGAGCCCTGGGGCAGAGAAATAATTTTTCAGTGTGTTGATAGGCCGAAGTTTCGGCCGCAGAAGCTCCACGCGTTTAGTTAATATTGGCCTGTTTTGGTTGGTAGTTGTTGCAGTTTAACGACATTGTGTGACAACAAAGATCATTAGCGTAGCCCTCCTCCTACATTTAGGCTTGGGACTAGCACTGGCTGAGTACTGCATTAATATTCCTGAAATTTGCATAAATGGTGTCACTGCAAGGCTTTGTGGAGGTGTTCTTCAGTAGAAATTGATAGCACCTCAACTGTGCATGGTGGTGCCAATCACATATCTGAATAAAAGAGGGCAACGTTAATAGAACACAGTATTTGAACATCATCAAACCAGTTCATTGAGCTAATCCGATTCAATTTTTTTAGCTTCGGCATATGAGGGCGGGTGGCAAGTCCTCTCCATCGCAGTCTCATCTTGCCACCGATAGAATGCGGCCAATATACCACCTATCGCAGCCGGGTTGGTAAAAGGAGCAGAAATATTTAAAAAATGTCAGCGGGTTTCACATTTTTATGGCCCTCTTTTCTTGGCTTGCGTCAAGTTTGTCATCGAAGTAGCTTAAAGTTTGTCGTGGACGGATCGTCGGAGTTTTTTCAGCTCTTTTTTCGGTAAGTTCCCGTCGACTTACAGAGCTGAAATTTTGCACACATTTCACGCTTGCATGATAGTGCAATGCATCAACTTGTTACGGACGTAACTTTAAAATTGAGAAAAAAGTAACAAAAATCCAGAAAATTAAATATCGTTTTACCATTCGGGTGAGTCCTTCTTGACGGGCTTCACATCGGCAAGTTTACATCATAAATGATCTCTTAAGGACATGGATCGATGGCGTCATCTACCCGATTGCCAAAATCAATAACAAAAGAGTCCCAAAAGCCCCAGTTAACGCTAAATATATAGAATCACAAAAATTTGAGTTAAAGGTGTCTAAGCTGACCCAAAGATGAATCGTAATGATTTAGCTTCTAGTGACATCTTGCGGTATATTGTGCGCATAGATCTACAGTTTAACTGCATATAATTATCAACAAAGACAATTGACGTAGACAGAAATTCTTTTGGCTAACGATTACACACTATCGTTCGTCCATGACCGACATCAAAAAAGTTCGATTAAACGAGAGTTGTAGCTCCAGGTATTAGCAACATAGTTGCAAATTTGACTCACTTTTTTGGACCTTTTTGCCAACGACTGCCCCGATGGCAGCACCGGCGATGAACGCACCCACTCCGCTCATGATTACAATCGCAATTCCTTGTGCAATACGGTGTTTATAGCTGGCACACCATCCGAATGTTGTGCTTCTTCGCTCCTAGGACGAAAAACGATAGGCCTAAGCAGCAGTAGGCCTGAAGAACAGCAGGCCTGCTGCTGTCTGTTGTTTAAGCGTGACGATGGAAGTCCAAGGTCTGGTCTTGATAACGAACGCTATATAGTGTTGCCTAATACGCAGGATATGATTAAATTATTATATGTTAAGTCAAAGGCTTAAGTGTGTGTTATTTTAATGATATGTGACATATGCATATGCATGAATGTATACATGAATGTATGCATGAATGTATGCATGAATGTAAGCGTGAATGTATGCATGAATGTATGCATGAATGTATGCATGAATTTATGCATGAATGTATGCATGAATGTACGCATGAAAGTATGCATGAATGTATGCATGAATGTATGCATGAATGTATGCATGAATGTATGCATGAATTTATGCATGAATGTATGCATGAATGTATGCATGAATGTATGCATGAATGTATGCATGAATGTAAGCGTGAATGTATGCATGAATGTATGCATGAATGTATGCATGAATTTATGCATGAATGTATGCATGAATGTACGCATGAATGTATGCATGAATGTATGCATGAATGTATGCATGAATGTATGCATGAATGTATGCATGAATTTATGCATGAATGTATGCATGAATGTAAGCGTGAATGTATGCATGAATGTATGCATGAATGTATGCATGAATTTATGCATGAATGTATGCATGAATGTAAGCGTGAATGTATGCATGAATGTATGCGTGAATGTATGCATGAATGTATGCATGAATGTACGCATGAATGTATGCATGAATGTATGCATGAATGTATGCATGAATGTATGCATGAATGTATGCATGAATGTATGCATGAATTTATGCATGAATGTATGCATGAATGTAAGCGTGAATGTATGCATGAATGTATGCATGAATGTATGCATGAATTTATGCATGAATGTATGCATGAATGTAAGCGTGAATGTATGCATGAATGTATGCGTGAATGTATGCATGAATGTATGCATGAATGTACGCATGAATGTATGCATGAATGTATGCATGAATGTATGCATGAATGTATGCATGAATGTATGCATGAATGTATGCATGAATGAATGCATGAATGTATGCGTGAATTTATGCATGAATTTATGCATGAATGCATGCATGAATGTATGCATGAATTTATTCATGAATGTATGCATGAATGTATGCATGCTCATACACAGTGCTTATTTTCTGGCGTAACGCCCTGGAACGGTGTTCCAGCACCTTATTTCCAATTGCTAAAAGACTGGAATTTGATATGAAACCTTACTATTCAATTTTTTACGCCTTAAAATTTACAAGTAAGAGTAGGCCTATAGATTGTAATCATCGTGTCCTACAAAAAAATTTTTGACAATAAAGGTGTTTTAAGGCACATTTATTTCCTAGAACAAAGCACTGTGCAGTATGCAATGCATTATGTATATATAATGTAATATGTCTGTTCGTATATATATTATGAACGCATTGAGTTATATATATATATATAGATATATATATATAAATATATATATATAAATATATATATATATATATATATATATATATAAATATATATATATATATATACTCACTAAGTATTGATGAATGTGTTCATAGTGACCCTTCGTATGCGTGTGTGTTATGTAAATTTGTATTATGTAAATTAGTATGTACATTTATTATAATATGGGTGTACTTAATTACGTCTGCGTGTATGCTTGTAAGATAGCGCTGAGCTAATTAGTCATATCGTCTATGAAGATCATGTGACTGGGCAGATTGAGTAGAGTTCAACTGATAAGAGGAGATTCTGAACAAGAGCTGAGAGTGATAAGATGAACTGACTTTACCTGATATGACGTCAATTGCGAATGCAAGTCTAGGCGTGTGTGTGTGTATGTGTGTATGCATGTGTGTGTATGTTGTATGTATGTATGTGTGTATGTATGTATGTGTGTATGTTGTATGTATGTATGTATGTGTGTATGTATGTATGTGTGTATGTATGTATGTGTGTGTATGTATGTATGTATGTATGTATGTATGTGTGTGTGTATGTATGTATGTATGTGTGTATGTATGTATGTGTGTATGTATGTATGTGTGTGTGTATGTATGTATGTATGTGTGTATGTATGTATGTGTGTATGTATGTATGTGTGTATGTATGTATGTGTGTATGTATGTATGTGTGTATGTATGTATTTCATTTCCACTTAAGCTCTTCTGGCTGGGATTCTGGCTCAAGTCTCTCAAGCCTTTGACTATGGTCATGTTACCCAACTCGCGTTGTACGACATTTTTATACAGTTGACCATTCTATACTTTTTAACCGGCTAGTGGTTGGCCCCTTGCTCTGGAACATTTCTCTCGTTGACGCTACGGTTGTCACCAAGGGTCCACTCAGACTCGTTTTATACTCGCTTTAAAACTGTTCTTTTTAAACGTGCTGGAGTCGGCAGCGCTCCTGAGTAGTAACCTTGAAGGGGCGCTATATAAATCTCTGTAATGAATGAATGAATATTCTCTGGTATAGCTACATTCTTTCCTTTCCGATAGGTCCATATCTACATATTGTCTTTTTTATAGCTAATATCGTACTCTTTAGGTTACTGCCCATACTGTCTCCCTAAGGTTCTGTTCGCTCTGCTACCACCCAACCCTAGAGTTTTGCCTTAGGGCCGTCATTAACAGTCCTTTGAATTACTATCGCTGATAAAGAACTATGAAATATTGCGGAATGCGAGCGACCAATAGGACACCTTCGAAAGCGTTGTAGTGACATTATAAATAGAGTTTTAACAACGTAGATTCATTATCTACCTTACCTTTTGTACCTTTTCACAACTGCGGAAACAGAATCAAGCGAAAGACGGACAAAATAAAGAAAGACAAAAGAAAGAAAGACTAAGGAAAGACAAAATAAAGAAAGACAAAAGAAAGACTAAGGAAAGACAAAATAAAGAAAGACAAAAGAAAGAAAGACTAAGGAAAGACAAAATAAAGAAAGACAAAAGAAAGACTAAGGAAAGACAAAATAAAGAAAGACAAAAGAAAGAAAGACTAAGGAAAGACAAAATAAAGAAAGACAAAAGAGAGCAAACGGATGAAAACTATATGAAATTGAGCTGATACGTAATAACTTTGAAGACGTCAACAACAGCAAGCCTGTGGTGCTATCTGGTATGACACAAATAATAAAAATAACGATAACGATAATGATAATCATAGTAATGCTAATAATAATGCTAATAATAATAATAATAATAATAATAATAAATAATAATAATAATAATAATAATAATAGCTTCACTAAATCCTCTCCGTTTGGTCTTGAGACGACACTGCAACAGTGCGAACGGTGGCGAAGGGCGACGCCAATGATTTGTGTTATCATCCAAGATAGCAATTCCGAACCACAATCGTTTTTCTGGGCCCATCATTAAGGAGCGTGACGCCGTCTGGATGAAGTAAATCGCTGTTGATTTTACAAACTGATGCATGAGCCACATATATAGATAAACTAATATTCCTTTCATGTCTCGCCATTACTCTAAGTGCATAATAATTATTATGCCATCTAGATACAATGTGTTATAATTATAATATATTATGTGTTTAAATGATATTATGTCAAGGTCATGTTTCTATTGTTCCTAAACAATGTATCCAGATCTGAAAAAGACCCTCCTACATTCAACATTAATTTTTTATTCAAATGATGTTAGCATATTATGATTCTTGAATGCTATACAACATAAACAGCTGTTAAATGAAACTAACACTCGAAATATGTTTGCCACATGATCAAATGCAAACGCGTATATGATGAATATATGCATAGTTTTAATGTGAATGTTTTGCGCTGCTCTGTAAAATTGCAAATGTACGATGCTTCATATGACGTCAGCGGCCATTGTTGTCATGAGATGTCAATAAACTTATGTTTAAATAAAAAAGCTTCATGTTATTCTGCCTTGCAAATAGTGGTAGTGGGGTAGTTGCAGTTTAACGACACTGCGTGATAACAAAGATCATTAGCGTCGCCCTCCTCCTTTATCCAGGCTTAAGACTGGCACTGCTTGAGTGCGAATATTGACGGAGGGCGACGCTAATAATCTTTGTTATCACATAGTGCCGCTTAATTGAAACTACTTTTCTACAACTTATACATAAATAAGAAAGGTGAGCGGTTCCAAACTCCACCACTGTACGTGTTCTGACAGTGCCAGTCCCAAGCCTTGAGAAAGGAGGAGGGTGACAACAAATCATTTTCGTTATGCAACGGTGTCGTTAAAAATCAACAATGTTTCATGAAAGACACCTTTTTAAAGCGTATAAATAAGAGTAAAATTACATCTTCGTTGACAGCTTCTTTACTGCTTCTACATCGCTCCAAACTGCATCAGCCCGAAACGCGCAGTGTCGTTAAACTGAGGCAACTCACTTAGACCTACTTACTGTTCAAGGTGGTACAGGGTGGCACCCTCCCTCCAACAGGGAAGTTTATTACAATCGCTAAATTGCTTGACGGCTGAATAGACCGCTTTGATAGCCGAAGAAGAGTTTCCACCTCCACTGCCGAATGGTGGTGGATATGACTTCAACAGTTTGACCACCTTTCGAATGGTAGCAAGGGCCATTTGCGAACGCCGTTTAATATTTTGTTAAAATCAGTATTTTGGTTTTAGGGCCGTGTTCACTGCAGTCCAAACACAAGCACGATTTTTAGTAATTATTCTGTTATTAATCAACAGTTTAACGACATCTTATAGCAACACAGGCTGTTGACGTCTTCAGAATTTGTTACATTTCAGCTCAATTTAGTCTTAATCCTTTATCTTTATGTTGTCTTTCTTTCTTTAGTCTTTCTGGTTTCTTTCTTCCTTTTGTGTTGTTTCATTTCTGCATGACTGGTCGCTGAGACAGCAATATTTGACAGATGGTTGTTGTAGATATTTCATAACATATAAATGATTATTACATTTTATTCCTACATATATAAACATACATATTGTATAAATGTATATATATACATACAATGTACACACATACACATGTAAAATTTATTCATGTGGCTATATAGCTTTTTTTGTTCATGAAAGCTCTTTTTGACCGTATCGGTTCTTTGCTTATTTCAGGTTTTTTTCCATGAAGGTTTTTTCATCTCATTTACAGAGCATCAAAACAATTTCATAACATCAATGTCAAACTATCTATGTAATATTAACAAGTAATATTCAATATTAACATTACATCAGTTATAGTATTGGATTATAGACAATATTCAATAATAAAAATCAACAAAACAACCAAAGGAATAATAATAAATCCAGACATTCAGGATTACAAAATAAACGAATTAATATCAACTTAACAACTAAAGTATCAGTAATAAAGCCATACATTCATCATCACAAAACAATCCAATTAATATATTGTATCCAATTGTTGGTGCTTAAAATAGTTTATGAAATGGTTTTTCCAATATCCAATTATTCCAGTATGCACCTGCAATAACCATATATAGTTCCCTTAACAAAGCTACAAAAACTCTATGGACCGCTGACCACAGACTTTAAGAACAACTGGTAAAAAAATGCATTCTGTTGGACACCTTTAGAACGTCAAAACCCGACTCTATATAACCCTATAAAGAACAACGGCATCAATTGTACGATGTGACCCAAGCCTTTGCAAAGCTTCCGTTTTGACGTTTCAATTTCTTGTCTTAAGAAAGCTTTGTTTTTTCTGTCCAACAATAATCGTTGATGGACAAAGATAGCGATTAATACTAGAGGAACTTTATTCTGTAGAGGTATTTCATGGATTACAATATAGTGTCTGTTATCGTCCTTCCTCAAGACGAATTTCTTTTATCTGGAAGCGATTGGTGTGCGTCAAGAGAGGCGCTATATAAATGAAGAGATTTAAATACAATACAACGCAATATGTGATGGCCACCCTTCACTACCTGACTTCAGAGATACCCCAACGCTTCTGCCAATGCCCCTCAACTTCCATTCCCTTTCACCATCTATTATCCTCTCCTTCCGCTGTCTATTACTATCCATTGTATTCTCATTCAATTCCCATGCTAATCCCCTCATCTTTCCCTTCTCCCCTTCACTACCCTCACAATTTTCCTCCCTCTCGTTCATTCCTCACCTGCCCATCCTCTCCGTAGGCCCCCGTGGATTATGCAAAAATATTTCGTAAATTATGCGAAAATATACGAAATCGCAGAATCGCATAAACCACTGATCTCAGCCATCAACAATTACGTCGTCTGGTCGGTAAACTATAGCCCCCTACAGGCTAATAATAGCATGGACACGCCAATTACAGTTGATTCTGACCGAAACTTCTTAACTATATGCAATAATTTGCGAAAACTTTCCAGTAAAAAAATTTATGCGAAAACTGCAAATGCATGCGAATATATGCGAAATCGCATTATCGCATAAACCACGGGGCCCTACCTCTCCGATTTCAACACTTCGTCCCATTTCCATGCTCCTCGCTTATTGTTCCCATCCTCATTAGCCTTGTCAACAAGTAATATCCAACATTAACAGTACATCATTTCTAGTATAGGATTAGACAATATTCAATAATCCAAATCAACATAACAACTAAAGGAATAATGGTCACTGCTGCCGATATTGTTAGTAAAAGTCGAATTTGTTATTTTATGAGGCATGAGAATGCCATTTTAAAGGTGTCCAACAGGTAGCGCTGTAATTAGCTCTAAAATTAAGGCAAGTGACTGTTTCGGATTATTTTACGGGGATTATGTTATACAGCGAATATATCGAACGACACTGTGTGGAATCAAAGCCCGTAGGCGTCGAGAATAAGCAGGTTTCCGCGAATTCGCTTTTGTTGGAGCTGTAGACATGTTGAGATTACGATTACTACAGGAAAGAATGTAGACTTCTCACCGTTTGTTTGGAAAAGTACGAAGGACGTAACGAATTGTTATTATATTTTTTTAATGTTTTCAAATGGTTAATTTACGATTTAATAGACGCTTTCATTTGCCTATGTATTTTTCTCCTGCGAAGTTTCACGAATCAGCAAAGAGTTTTTGGTGGGAGCTCCACACAGGCATGTTATATCAACGTTTCCCACATTGAGTTTCTCGGAACCAGAAGCGGCGATCCCATGGGGGTCGAGGGTGACAAGTCCCCCCACCTTTTACGAAGAGGTGGACACGTTATACGTGTGTCCCCCTACATTTACCACCCCTCTCATTGGGTATCACCCCCACCTGTCAAACATAATCGCCCCCTCATAGGGTTCCGTGAGGTGATCACAACGGTTCCGCAGAAAACATACAGCATGAACAATTAGCTTCAAATAATTTTAAACTAGTTATAAAAAAATTTCATATAGAAAGAAGGCTGTTTGCTTAACGTCTGTGTATCAATGGCGGCGATCTCGTTTGACAGGTGGTGCTCCAGTGAGAGGGGTAGAAGATGTGGGGGAGGGACTTATTCCCTCGACCCCCCTCTCACTGGATCGCCGACCCTGCCGTGTATAACTTCATATGAAAGAGAATTCGTATGTCATTGTCATCGATATTTGTGTTATTATAATTCTAATCTAGGCCTAAAACTATAATTGTCTGCATTCTCAAACGTTTGCACCCAAAACAGAATATGTTTAGCCTTGGACGGTGTCCGCCAAGAAATTTAAGATCAAGAGGGTCCCTCGGCAAAACAAGATTGAGAAACGCTGTATTTTAATGTGATCGCCTAGGACAACGTATTTAGTCGCTAATCCTATTCGCCAGGTGGCAGGAGAGTGCACTGAGCGGCGTTATCATGTTTACACTTGTACAAGACACCCTCGCTAGGTGGCGTAAGCGACAATGGCACAACTTTAACCGAATATCCCATCCCATTCAATTTATCGCTTCAGTTAAACCCTCGCATATGTAGTCTTAATTTCTTACTATTTCTATCTTCACTTAAAATCGTTATCGCAATTTCCAGACTTCTGAAGCACCACTTGAAAGCCAAGCACAGGGCACCAGCTTATTCAAGAGCGCTGCATCGAATCAGAGGGGTTGTCAAAAAGATATGGTCCGTGGGAGGTCGGAATCCGGTTTCCAGGAAGTCAGCGGAGGCAGAACAGCTGTTAGGGTGGGTGTCATTTTGGTCGAGTATTGAAAGGTGGAATATCATGTATGGAGTCTGGGTTAGAGTTCTTGAAAAAGGGACTAAATTCTAGAATGGAAAGCCTGTGAATGATGAATATGGGTGCTTTCATCAGGTGATAAAGCTAGTGCATGTTTCTATACATCCTTCTGAATAATAATTCTTGCTATCCATATTCGGTGGCAGGTGGTATTGTCTATAATAGGGGGCCTTAACCAACATATCGACCACAATTGTGAGCAAGGACTTGCTCATGCTCCCTTCAAAGCAGCTGCTAGGGATGAGGCTCGAACCCGTGGTCCCCGCGATTTAGGCCGACTACTCTAACCAATCGGCCACCGTGACACACTTGAGATGCATAGAGTGGTGGTCGCAGGTTGAGGCCAAAAGCTGGCTTTGGTCAGAGACGAGTGGGGAGATGGATCACCCGATGTGTACGATTAAACTCCTGTAACAACTTGTATGTGTGTATCTGAACATTATCTGTCATTATTCGTTCATGCTTTGCTTGTTATCACAGGCCTACTGCGGTTTATGAGTTTGAAATTAAAATTAAATTTGCTGCTACGAAGAATAATTAAGAAATAAGTTTGGCAAGCTGTGGGTTTCCTTAACCCTATAAACTCAGAGATATTTGGTTGTCTTTTAAATGACTCGCATATAGCCAGGCTATACGGTCTAGACTTTCTCATAGTTTTGACGCATGTTTACCCGTGCATGTCGCTGCAATTCTATAGTATTTACTGGGGCGATGATCGTAGTTACTCCTTTGCGTGTTTATAAACTCTTCGTTGAATTGGATTTCGACCTAAATGATCTCACTGCGTCTTTTTTATTTATTGATCTGTTTATTAGCTGTAATAAAATAGGACCTATACGTAGACAATATTTTATTGGACTATCCCTTAGTCACATCTGCGCTATTCATTTGCATTGTCACTGGTAACTTTCCTCTAATAGAAATATTCCTCTTAATGCGCCTATGAGACTGTTTGTTGACTTATTTGCTGTTCTCGTGCATGCAATCAAGACACAGAAAAACAGTCTAGATTGGCACTTCGCAGGCGAAATAATCACGTGACCACGAGATCAAACGTCATTGCTGAATTTTTTATTAGGCACACATACTAAGCCTGGTGATAGTCTCGTTGCCTTTTGATATAAACCTTAAGCCTAAATGAAGGCCTATCTTGAACAAAACACTCTGTTTATTCAACTTTGCAAACAACACCTAATAGGTGTTAATAGACGGACAGCTAATAGCTAGACCATGGATGATGGAATCAAAGCACTTCGATCTGTTTTCGTTTGGCAAGCAGTGACCTGCAACGTAGGCCTACTCTGCCAGCCAATGCGGCAATGCTAACATCGAGTCCGCATGATATCGATATCGCTATAGTATGTGCCCCATCATAGAGTAATGCCCCTGGGCACCAGCTTATTCACGAGCGTTGACGCAACTGCTAGAACGCTTGTAATAAGATATAGGCCTATCGTATCACTTCCTGTTTTCATCGAACAAGAAGGCCTACATCGAAGGATCGAGTGTCTAAATATCGATTTTTTAAAATTAAGCGCCTTTGATTAAGCTGGTTACCTCCACTTCACTCTTGTGAGCGCTGTAGAAATGTTCAGATTGCGAATACGATTGCTCGAGTATTATAAAACTGCTCGACTCAATTCGCAGTCGTGCAATTACTCGAGTAGGCCTACTCTAGACTCGATTTATGTTACGTCTTTACTAATTCGTTGACCGAGTGAAATACGAGAAAGCAAAGCGTTTCCATAACTACGTCGCACCCAAACCTGGGCAATAAATATTATGATTATAATAAAGGATGTTTTCGCGCGGTGAAATCTAACAAACGACGCGCCCCCTTTTAACTGAGTCCATTTGTACTGATGTTATGCGACCCAGTTCAGATATTAATCACACGTGGTACACGTGACGTCCACCGCGTTTATTAGACCGTTCTACGTATTGTAATATTACAATCATGCGCCATTGTAATTTTAAGCCAGCCTTTCGCACCGCACCCAAATGTGGGTCGATGCGCTGTAGCCTAGTACGTAACAGGCTACTGCAAGAAAGTATAACACATTCATTGATTTCCTGTTATTGAACGCAAAGTTGCGACGTCATTGATCTGCGTAGGCTTAATCTGAATGCGTAATCAGTGAATGCGAGCGGAAAGCTCCGACCATAATATTATTTTACCGAATAGCCTCAATCTTCTGCGGCCGAACCATAATTATGGGCTTATGTTTTTTCACTCCCTGCATGGCTGCTGTGTTCTTCTGCACGATTGTTCCCTCCAATCCTCCATGCGGTGTACTACTGCTCGGTTCGGAAGCTTTGCTCATCTAGGCCCCTCTATCGGGAATCATTTCCACAGGCTAGTGGCCGTAGGAATAGACCTAATCTTCCTCTAGGCTATTATTTTCAGAAACGTTTGAAACATTCTTCCTCTATTTCAAAAACTTTCTTTTTTGTTAGCCACTGATTTCGGTCGTGATCCCCTAAGTGTCGTTTTATAAATGTTCAATGTACAATTACAATAACAATATTAGAAACATTCTTCCTTTATTTCATAAAATTTCTTGCAAGAAATCATTTAACCAGTGACCATAATATTGTGAACACAATAAAGTAATCGATTTTACTAATGAAAAATTCTAGTTTTTGGCCAACGGTCAAGGTTGTCACGTGACGCCGTTCGCGCATGCTAAGTCACTGGTTGACGATATAACAAGCTGCCTGTTTATGGGGTTTATATCTAGAATTTATAGTAGCTATAGTGGAGGCGCTATTTAGCTAGGTAAACGACATTCATTTTCGGCTTGTTTCGGTTGGAGGTTAATTATCCGCTATTTCGTTTACTTTCGTTCTACGTCCTCTAGTTGGCGTTCACAAACACATTTAGAGGTTCAAACCTTCTGCGAAGTTAATGAATAGGTGCTTTATTTAGCCTTCAATTGCATACCAATCATCACGAGAAAATTGATAATTTCGTAACGTATTTTGGTTATTGCATTCAAAAATTTGATTGACGATAATAGGGAACTACGTTGGTATAAAACTCTGCATCTATTTAAACACCTGTCCGCAAAGAATGTTTTCGTTTATTCGTTCGCTATATGGAGGAAGAAAACTGTGCCGTTCATTGACTTCTTAATTCCGGTAAGTTTTGGGTATTTAGTCATCGGGTGTTAATTGGCCCCTTTTGATAGCTCCCACCACAACCCAGATCGAGACCAACACTGTGTACACGTGAAATGTGTACTAATGGACCAATTTTTCATGTAGCAAACGTCAGATTTATTCTACGAAGGAATGAATGTAGATAAGGATGTACAGTTTATTAAATGGGTTTTGGTATGGTGTAAGATGGCATTTAGGTTTCAAGGTGTGGGTTGTCGTGTACGTTTGTTGAGGTTTTGATGTGAGCATGTATGCTATTATCGCAATGAGATAAGTATCAGACATAAAGGTGAGCACCAGAATATTCGTGTATTGTGCTAGTTGCTGAAAATGTGATGATTTTACACAGTAAATTTCTGAAAGTGCATAATTCTATTTAGTGCACTTTGGTTACAATTTCGGCATGTGTTGTGACCTCACAAGAATGAGAGTGCCATTCAATGTATTTAAACAGGAAGTGCAAAACTTGCCATGTAGCGAGAGGAACTCTTTGAAGGTCCAAAGTAATCTTTAAGGAAGTTATGCTCAAATAGTGGAAAAGGCTAATTGTGACTTGTTCTCCCTCTGTGTGTCTTTGGTTTGGGTGTCTTTTTTTCCTATCTCTGCCTCGCTGTCATTCACGTGCAGATGTGACTTACAACCAAAACCTGTCTACAATACATTACTGTGAACATTTTTATTTATTTATTTATTCTGAAATTTGATGTTGCCCTTCTTCCAACATTTATGATTCAGAAGTGCACATGCCTCAACGGCGCAATTGCAGTTGTACTGCAGAGCAATTGTGTGCGAAGGACTTGCTCAAGGTCCCTTCACAGTGACTCCTATGACGCGGGTCTCGAACCCGCTCACTTAGCGCATACTGAGCGTTACGGGCTGACTGCTCTAACCGAGCAGCCACTGTGCCACATGTGTATGTGTTCCTCTCCTGCCCTCTGTCTGCTTGTTTGCCTCTCTCTCTCTCTTTTTCTTTCTATCTTACACTCATACACACACACACACATGTGGCACGCACCCAAAACTTGTTTACATCATTTGTGGTGGAATTTACCCTCTGACAGTGACACCTGGAGTTGTTTACTTGTTGATTGGACAGCTACGTGATGGCGGTCATTTCTTGGTTGTTCCACCTAGTACATTGTTTTGGTCATTGAATTCTAAGAAATGGTCTTCAAGTGGTAGAGTTTCAATATTGATTGTTCTGTTGACCTGTTTTATCATTTGGGATCTGACACCATTTGCCATTTGAAAAGGACGTGATGTGATCGTGTGACTTTTATTCACATATTTTGTTTATTATTGCAATTTTAACATTGTACTATTTATTAATGTACTTGGGAGTGCCACTCTAGTAGTCAGTGGTGCTCCTGCACTTGGCTAAAATGTCACCAGTAAGCAAAACACATCACAAATAAATAATTAAAAGACGGCAAGCTTTCTTCATGACACCTCATTCGTTCTACTTGGTCTGAGTTCCACTTACTGTTTAACCATACATGTAGACATTGAGACGAAGAAAGTTGCTAATTAGATTTTAAAATAATAACTAGCTGTTCGAAATATGTCAGAGGCGCAGTATTTAGCTCTTAGAGTAATTGTTTCTCAGTTAATGGAGGATTGTAATTGCTCTCCTTCTTTATCCAGGCTTGGGGCAGTGAGTGAATGTTTCTCCAAGAGTTAATTAGTGTGTGTGATAAGTTTAATTAAGGGCGCATCCATGACAAGGATGATATGCGTGGAAGAGTGAATCACATTATTGGTTCTCTTGTGTAATGTGGCCATCCATAGCCAACTGGCGGAGGAACTGTAACTGGCTCATTCGCCCACTGGCAAGCAGTGGGCTGGCAACCGTTAGTAATTCTGCATTGAGGACGTTTAATGTAGAGCTTTTGACTCTCAGGCTAGGTGTTGGCGACCTCTGTAGGCCGAACGTTGATTAATTCTTCTGAACCTCATTGGTTAACCTGTTTAGAATTTGAATAGAGCAAGAAGCAGTTGGTATGTTTGCCTCTGCTGATAGGAAATTAAGGAGTGTTGTTCTAGACTGAGAAGCAGCTTACTGGATACAGTTTTAATCTGTCGGTTTACCGTCTTCATAGATGTATTGGCTGCCAGCATTTCTTTCAGTGAATGGTAACTTTTGAACTACTTGTTAAAATTCAGAGCGTGGCACTCTGCCTTGTCGGAGAGGTGTAGAAAGTTTCATCTACCACCTCCCTTGATCATTTCCTGAGGGATCACTATGGTTTAGGGGTGAAATGTAAAACAACAATGATTTTGATAATAGTTTACTGGATACACCTTAATAATTAATGATGATTATAATTAGTAATGAACAGAAATAGAGTGGTGCTTTTCACTTGGAATTTGAATAGCTCCTTAATAATTTTGAGATGATGATAAAATAATGAGCAGAACTAGACTGATGCCTTGCACTTAGCATTTGAGTAGCTCCTTAAGGATTTTAAAATCCTGAATAATAATGAACATAAATATAATGTTCTGCTTTTCCAAGGCTTGATGAGATGTGACTGTTCATTTCATGTTTCCATTTCGTTCGGTTTGTTGTGCAGGATACTGAGCTATCATTTATGCTACCTCAGGGAAAAAATCAGCAGGGACAACTCTGACCCTGAGTAACAAAGCACAATGATGTTATTCGGATGTACAAAATCCCGGGTTGTTTTCAGTGTTAATTTCGGTTACACAAATGCAAGGCTGCGTGGGTGCAACCAATTTGATTTGATTTGATTGATTTTCCACATGCTTGGACAGCTGTGCAAACTCTGGTAAATCTAGTTGCCACTGAGTTTCATGCTTTCTTTCAGCAACTACGGTCAAGAAAAAATCTGCTAGAATAACATGGACGCTAAAGTTTTGGCTATGAGCTCAACTCGTGTCCATTCCCCATCGATGGAAATGGCGGAACTTCGACAGAAGATTTTCGAGATGACTACGCTTTGTAAACAGCTGCAGGATCATGTTGAATATCTGGAAAATAAGGTATGCTCTCTAGTTTTATAATGCTCTGTCCTGGCGGTTTGTCTTTATCCTTGCTTAAATTTTACTAATTTAGAGGGATAACGGAGTGTCAATTTCCTGCTGAGACCGAGTTGTACAAGTCGAGTGTTGCCGAGTTTCGAATATTTAAAAAACCTGATTCTCTTGATTTTTGGTTTTGGCACAATTTTGTATTACTATTCTGGTTGGTACTTCAGTTTGCACTAATAAGTATAGTTTTTAGTTAGATCGGTTGTCGTTTCGTAAATAAGAAATCTGATTTTCGTGTGGAGTAGAAATTTTGGATTTGTGGGAAGTTGAACCTTTGACCTCTTGGTTGCGAGTCCAGTGCTTTAGCCATTCGACCATAGCGCACCCTTATCTACGATGTCCTAGATCGAGAATGTCTAAAATAATACTCTTATCTGCTTGTTACTGATTATCAGTGCTTTGTATCATCTACCGCTGCGAAATCGGCCTTGAGCATTGTACATCAAATTTATCTGCGAAGGACTGGGTTTTTACACATTTAAAAAGTCTGCTTAATTTGCATCAGCTTGGGAATTTCTTTCGATCAATCTACATTTTTATTGACTTTTAATCGGATTCATTATCGTTTTTTTTGCATCGGCATTATCTCACGAGGGAAATTTTAGGCTTTAATTACGAATTTTTATTTATTTCCTTAAATTTTGTACAGGAGTCATCAGTATAGCCGTACTTTAGACAGTTGCCTTTAGCTTCTTGATATTATGGTTTGTAAATTACCAACGGCTCAATATATTGACACTTAAATAACATTATATTCTACCACAGCTCTTTTAGTTAGGCACCATTCTCAATTTAATTGCTTATACTAAGTCCTATTGGGTATGGAAATTTATTAATCAGTGAAATTATCCATGATTGTGATAAGCCTATTAATTCGCTTACAAAGGCATCATCACATTTTAGTCATGAGAGTATAATTACATTGTTTCATGCCACGTATTTCATTAGTCGTTGGTCACTAACTTTGAATTTATTACCATATAATTATGGCTTAGTGAGAAAGTGATTTGGGCATTCGCGCTAACCACGGTCAGCTGTTTGCAACGTGGTGATTGATGTTCAAGGTGATTTGTACATTATTTAAGTGCTTTGACTTTAATAGTACTTGTTGTACTATTAAGTAAGGCACGTTGAAATTACAGCCATGGGAAACTTCATTTTGCTTGACCTCGGCACTTGAGGGCGCTTGGCTAGTCTTCTTATCCTAAGGACGACGAACATTATTAGCTCAGTTAGGCGTGTAATGCTTATTCGTTCTGGGCATTTATATAGCTCCCTTTCAAGAACCTACTCCGGAGTCGACGGCTTGAAACAGAGTTTTAAAACTGGCTGTGCAACACGCTGATCAGTGACTTTGGTATTTCTGCCACACCTTCACCCCAAACCATTTCGGCTACGAAGGGCAACCTGGACGTATGCTGACAGTGGGAGGACCAGACGTTTAGGCTGAGGACTTGTCACCCCGCCGTCGTATGCCAAGGCTAACTAAATGAAGTCGCTAACACTTTTATAGCCGTGACTTTCTCTCAAGACGGGTTGAGAGGACTGCTGTTCAGATTCTAGACCATGTGTTTGGAAGTAACTTAATTTGGAATTTATAAATAGCTGCATAGGGAATTAATTGTCTGGGAGTAATTGACGCAAAATGATGTCAGACAATTCGATGACTCTAGGCACCATGGTGTCTGCTATGAGCCACAGATGTTCCATTTCTTCTTACAGGGTATTTTCTGTTTATGCCAGTGTTTATGTAGATGTTCACATTGTGAGTGAGCGTCTGTCACTTGTGGGGGGGAGATGGCGGGGCATTCCTCTTTTGTCTAGATATTCGTTATGGGTGGGTGGGGTGGCGGTTGGTCATCCTGGATCCTGTTTCTTTGTTGTTTCCGTCACAAAGGTAGACATTGTCTTCATGGTACTGTGTGGGTACAGAAATCTAGGCCCATTTATACACTCACAGGCTTACAAAGAAATCTTCTTACTGTTCTACAGTTTGACGACTTCTCATGTGGCGGGAAAGCTGTATGTGTCCATTGTCAACCGGTGCTCAGACGCAATTTTGCTGCGGGGAATAGGGCATTATCCTACTAGGGGTACCCTATATAGGGGTACCGAACTCCCCCTTTTCGACTGTATGCTTCACTTTCATACCTCGAATCGGGTGTAATCAATCAAATCAATCAATCAAAAATGTCAATCAATCAAAAATACTTGATTATATAAAAATATAGTAATATTCCTTCATTAACAAATTGTAAGCCACATCTTGGTGGGCAGAATTGCATATAGCAAAACACGTTAAGATACCTTTCTAGACCAAAGTTTCTGCAAGACATCTCGTAATAATAACAACTAGATGTGTTTTCTTATTATAAGACAGTTAATAAAAATTTTAATGTGTTTTCCGCCTAATGTCCTCAGTCTGAGCAGTTTGAATGTGAGTTCAACGGATCTGAAAGTGCGTCATTAGACGTAGGAGAGCGACGTCATTATTTTGCCCTAAGGGAAAACGCACACCCATCAAGCCCCAATGCACACCCATCACGCACGACGCCCGTTTCATTTTACCTAATACCTCCGAGCATTATGTTTATTAGGAAGTAAAAATTTCATATAAAACTTTCTCAATGAAGTCGACATTGCGTGACAAAGTAGGGGTTTGGTGTAGCCTGACTGGGAGTTAGCCAGAATATTCACAGAGTTAGTTCAAACTGGGTGATTAATTGTCACATGAAAACATTAATCTCAAGTATATAAATCGAAGCGAAAGAGCAAGAGAGTTTCAAATTTACAGAAACTGGAAGAAATGCTGCACAAGTCGAAACTGATAAATGGAAATTTCTGATCATTCTGTTAAACAGTTGATGCGGGCGACAACAGTGACGTGCGTGCTCAATGCGGCCCCAGCCATAAACATCCAGATATTAGGGTCCTTTGTAGATGTTTATGCCCCAGCCTAACGACATTGTATGATAACAGAGATCATTAGCGTCGCCTCCTCCTTCGTTCAGGCTTGGAACTTTTAGCTTCTTACATGATATGTTCATGAACTTGATGCCTGGATTCAGTATTCCAACCAGTGATTTGTGCATCCTCATTTGTCCACTAATGATCTGTTATTCATTCATTCAGAGGCGCTCCCAGGCCCAGCGTGGCCAGATAAACGGTCTTTAGATGAGAGAGGAATGCCTGAGAGGGATTTCTAGGATGGGAGTGGAGCATCAAACGGAGGCTATGTAGTTTGGGTTTGTTTCTGGACTCTTATAAAATAATTATACCTATATGTAGAAAACATAATGACACAACCAGGTTATATATATTAAGCCACAAGTTAAATTAATAGCTTCTTTTGAAAGCAAACTAGCTAAATAAATGTTGCATCCCAATTTGAGGTCAGTAAACAAGCAGCATGTTTTTGCATTGCAGACGGTGTACAATGGCCATTGGCAGGTCCGTGGTATACATAATTGCAAGATATTTCTAGTTTAATTGAATTCAAGTCCTTGTCGGAATATACCAGGCATCTATTGAATTTGATAGCTAATTTATCATGGTCAGCTGACTCCCTTGCACAAGATATATATGACCCGGCCTCCTATATTAATGATGCATGTTTTAGCATGGTACCAATAAACTTATTCGTAGTCGTTGGAATTGTTCAGTTGTGTCGGCCATTTACACTTCCTTGTTCCCTATGAATTAGGATTCTGGGACTCTTTTCTTCTGACATTCCTTGGCTACAGAAAATAGGAAGCATTGACTAATATGGTTGGTGTTGGTTGGAGGCGGGGTATACACTGCATTCAGGTAGCATCGGAGTTCAACTGTTTTTCAGGTCACCGATTACTGCACTATTCTGTGTGTGGGGATTTTCTGGTGCCTCTCTTCTGTGCTTTGGGTCTTCTCCTGTATGGGCGGTCTTACTGTAACATTGATTACATATATTCACTGTATCAGGCCATCAGTTACTGCGCTCTGCTGTCGGTGGGGATTTGATGGTGCCTTTCGTCTGCACGGCAATATTTGCTCACGGGCCTCCACATGTGTACCGGACTTTCTTCTTGTAACAATCGTCCGTTGATTATATTACATACAGATTCCCTGTCTGAAACTTACAGTCTGTCTTTGATCAGGTAGACAACCATTCTTCTGGTTCCAGGTGCTACCGTTTGCACTTTGCAAGATCACTAAAGGTGCTACATAAATGATCCATACATGCACATACATGCTTACAGACATACATTGCATATGTACACACTTGGTCACATGCATTCATACATGCTTAAGGACATGCATACGTTGACATACGTGCTTAGCTTGCGTGCTTAGCTAATATATTATACATAAATACATACAGACATACATACTTACCATATCTTATACCTACGCACTAAGTTATTTTAAGTGGCACTCTATAAATCTCTCTTCATCTCTGCACTTTATAAGTATCTTCTTATCCGTTAGCACTAATTTGGTTGCTTTGGCGTGGTTGCTTTAGTGTCCATGACAACTGGTTGCTTGGCAACAGTAGTTGATGACTGTCTGTTGCTGAAGAGTTTGTTAATCACTGAGTAAGCCTAGCATCAGTGTGGGATGAGCTGATGATGTTATCAGTGCTATCGGATTTTATCTTTGCTATCAGTCACCAGAGGTGGCTGGCTGATTCATGGGTTGCGTCTATGATAGCCGCATGGAATGTCTAGATATATGAGTGGCCATGGTTGGGCAGGGAGATATGGTTAACGGAAGTATGACGGAGCTAGTGACGTGGAAAGGCAGGGGATGTGGTTAACAGAAGTATGACGGAACTAGTGATTTCTTCCGAGGTGGAACCCTGAAGGGATTGATTGCCTCAGTTTTTTATTCACAGGAGTAGTCTTGGCCCCAATTTAGTTTCCGTGTCTATTAGAGTTTTTAGTCATTTTGATGCATGGCCTATAACCAGACTAGTTATAATTATATCCTCTTCAGATTTGACTGTTTTCACACAAGAGTTCATAAATATGAATGCTTAGATTGCTTCATGAGTAAGTACTAATCGTATTCACTTTCTAATTGATAATACTGCATACAGACCAGTCGAGGTGGAATTTAGACTTAGCTGGTAACTGAGTAAGCCCAAAGCATGACGTGGTATGAACCAGTCCTAACTAAACCATAATGTTGCACCAGTAGGTTCTAAGTTCTTACATCTGGTCCAGACAATGGGCTTCTTGAGGTGAAATTTGGATTGGCTGGAAACTTGGAAAGCCCAAAGCATGACGTTAAATGAACCAGTACTAACCAAACCATTATGTTATAGGAGTAGGTTTTATATCTGGTACAGACATTGGACTCCTGTTTCCTATTATAATGTTCAGAGCCAGCAGATGGTTATAGATGTCGGATTACCCCAGGAGTAAGATGAATGGTTATAATTAGATTACCCCAGAGGTTAGATGGATGATTATAATTAGATTACCACGGGGTAAGATCGTATTCCGAGCCATAATTATCCCAGGCAATCCCGGCGTGGTTATTATTATTAACATATGGTACAGAGTGATACTAGATAAAGTATCGATTGTATGTGGCTCCCTTACTATCAAATAAGAAGTTGTGGGCATAGAACTCCTAGTGTTTGTACTGTGCCGTTCCCAAGCCTGACTATAGAAGGAGAGCGTTTGTTAAGAGCATGCAAAGTGATCTCCAGACAACCTTATCTTGGTAATAATATGGACACTAGTGGCAGAGGGGTTACAGAGGTTAACAATTTGTGAGTGTTGTCGTGTCATGAAGGCGTTCCCGACTGTCCGTGGTTACAAGTGCAATTAAGAGTAGGAACATTTGTATACACAAAGTTAACAGTCACCTTTGTTATAAATCTGGTTTTTTTTCCGCTTCTTGAATGACCCGCAATGGTGACTAAAGAATGTTCATTGACAATTGACAGAACCAGTGGTTATGAAAATGAGCAGAAAGCCTGCTGGATGATAAGGTCGTGAGTCGCATCTTTAATTTACGATGGTTAAGGGAAGTGACAGTATGAAACTGAAAAACATGCTATCCCTGGATTTCAAATCGCGAGGTTGGGAATGTTCCTTTTATTCCTGTTCCCTCTGATGTTCCGTATGAGGAACATTGATATGGGTTTCGCCGCACGATCATTCTGAACCATGGCCCGGCACTCACTGGGTTATAGAGGCAGGGAAGTTAGTCATTCTCGATTATACATTGAGATTTCGTCGTGTCCATGATTTAAGCTTAAAATTACTCATTTGCCTTGGTTCTAAATAAAGAATTCGTGCCTCGGGTTTGAACTGTTTATAGCTGCCCTATATATTATGGCCACGGTTGGTGGGCAATGCGTCAAATCTTTTGGGGCTGTCCGGAAGCTGTGTTGCTGAACAGAGAAGAGTGCTTGGCCTGTAGTGTGGAGAGTGCGGATTCAAATTTTTACTCAGTTGGTCACTGTGTAAGAACATTAATTAAGCAAGTCCTTCACATGCATCATTGATGTTACAATTGTACAACGTTACATTGATGTTACAATGTTACATTGATGTTACAATTGTACAACGTTACATTGATGTTACAATGTTACATTGATGTTACAATGTTACATTGATGTTACAGTGTTACATTGATGTTACAAGCATCATCGATGTTACTGATGTTTTTTCATCAAAGGGAGTCAACATTTTATTAACCATATAATGTTTCATATCCTTGTGCTTAAGATTTTATTTATTTAAGGCTTGTGTAGATCACAAGAGATTTGAAGAACTATAATGATTTATTAAATTCTTATATTAATATATTCCTGGATTATGTGCCGCATCTGTGTTTAATGTTTTTGTCATGAATAATGTAATCCGTATTCTGAACTAGAGCTGAAACGTTGTCATTTGGTGAAGTTAAGTTGCACATGTGTTTTTGTTTTTTAGATGGCTTTTACTGGAGGTGATATGTCTGAAATGAAAGACAGTGGAGCATCGAATTCTTCAGAGCTTGCAATGCTTAAAGAGAACTTAAAAGAGGTTGGAGTTAAGCCTTTGTCACCAAAGCTTAGACAATTATTATTTTTAACGTTTAATTTCTTAGATTGTCTTCGTACATCACGATAGCAAACTTCTATTGCATTGGAAATTGGTGTTTAGCTTAATTTAGGTGCGGTGTTTATTCTAAGAACTCTGCCATCTTTCATCCCAATGAAATTTAGTAAAAGCTGTGGAAGTGAAGAGGAGAGCAGTCCCATTAAGTTAACCCTGAGGCAGCCATTGGTATGAAGTGTTAGTGACTTCATTTTCTTAGCTTCGGCATATGAGTGCAGATGGCCAGTGTTCCTCCTAGTTGTCTCATCTTCCCACCAGCAGAGGCTTTTGTCACTGTACTTGTTACAGTCGAGTATGCAAGGGTGGAACAGAAATCTCGACACATATAGGTTTGTTAGGCGCCCATGCAGTGGTATCGTCGCGTTTACGGCGCGTTATAAATCGTCGTCCTTATTAGTACTATTATTATTATTATAGTATAGTGAAGCAGTGGAGTGTCAGAATGTGTGGAAATTTCATATTTTAAAATGTTACTACATTCATTCGTCTAAACACTTTGACCACTGAACTTGTATCTAAATACTTGTGGTCAAATTAAAGGAAGCAACCGGATTTCTTCTTTGCTTGTTGAAATCCTTGAAATGGTTGTATAACGTGAAATTGTTTCTCCTTATTCAGCTGGTAGCTATGAACATGAACTGGCAGAAGCACAACGCTCAACAGGAGAAAGTCATTCGAGAGCAGGCCGAAAGGATAAAACGACTGGAGAAGGATCTGGCTGCGACGAGGTCATCCGATGGACAACTTCCCGAAAGTCAACAGATCGAGTACGATCAGATTCTTTTGGCCAAGAAGCACCTGTGCAACTCCCTGGAGGAGGAGAAAACCAGGGTAAGTGAACTTTGTCTTTCCAGATCACACGCACACTCCTCTCCCTTGGCAACGGCCTACCGAGGTTGAAAATGAATATAAGTGCATGAATGAGCTGGAAAGTCTTTATAGAGCTGTCTTTAGAAGCCAAGTTGCAGGAGCCTTGTATAAAATGTTTATGTCTGGCAGAAATTTATTATCCAACTGCATTGTTGATTACTATTTTGGTGTTCAGCAAAGACGCTTCAAATGTTGAATTAATTTCAGAATGTAGACATTGAAGGATTGATACTAAGTTTGATACAGCTTTAGGGTGCAACATCATTAAAAACAGTCGTGCCATTGTACGTGAATACTGAATCTGTAATTTTAATCGAGTGGTTCCTATATAAAACGTGTTTGTATATCTACAGTAATCTGTGTTGATGACTGGAATTCTATTATTATCCCAAAAAATACCCAAGATGCCGTCTGTTTAAGGTTTGATTGCAAGTGAGACTTTTTGTTCTGACAGATTGAGGAAGAAAATCACCAACTCAAGCAGAAGGTTGTGAGCCTTCAGACACAGCAGGAGGAACTGACAAACGCCTTGAGCGATGTCAAGGAGCGATGTCAGTTACTCGAAGCACAGCTTCTCATGTATCAGGAGGACTTCAAGACAGAGAGGTCCGACCGGGAACGAGCACAGTCGAAGAACACTGACCTGGAAATGCAAGTGGCAGAACTACAGCGACAACTGGTGAGTGTAGTGGCACGGAGTTTGTAAAATTTAATCATTTTTGAGACAAGAGTAGAACCTAAAATCGTCAGTTTAACTCTTTTGAGCCAGTTACCAGGCATCTGCCCAATATCACTCTTATGTGTATTGTTGGCCATTTGCTTTAGAAGGATATTCCCTCTACGACTCGTTCCATGATCGTCACCGTAGGTTCTTCTGTTTCTGCCAGTACTCTTAAGACGTTTTTTCTTGCGGGATTCTCACACTGGGAGTGCCACTGATTAGGTTGCGCTGTGAAAGGCGCTTTCCGAATCCGTTAATGAAATGCCACCTTCAATTAATTCCTATGTTGGTATGAAATCGTAGATACACTCCAGTTTGTCTGCATCCCATTCGGCATGGCATGAAGTGGCATCATGTCCCCCCAAACTTAACTTAACAATCCATATTGGTCGACCAGTCCTATAAAAGCTGCAGTTCACAGCTTGGTCTCTTTCCTCTTGAAAAAGCACTCTACATACAATGACACTTACATTGCTACTCTGCATACAATGACACTTACATTGCGTCATACAATGACAATTACATTGCCTAGCGTTTACATTTTCTCGAGGAATTGGCATACAGGCTCTCGTCGGTCGGTCCCATATGGAAATATGGGTCCTATATAGGCACCGATGTGGGCATAATGGCATTTTTCTGCTGGAATAACTATGTTCAGATGTGTTTCGTACCCATGTGTCGCAGGATTTATGTCGTCGTATTAAAGCAAGTTTCTGTTTTTGCAGATGCCAAATCAGGAATCATCACGAGCGTCTCGGTTCAACCCGTACGACTCATTCAGCGCTCGACTGCCTTTCCAGGCTACTCATCAGCCCCGTGATGAGCTGCACGGGCGTGGCTTTAACGTGTATCAGACGGATGGGCCGGAGGACTCCCGAAGCGTGCCGTCCATGCATGAACAGCTGCCTGGCCGATACGACAGAGGGTTTGGTGTGATTCAGGCTGATGGCAGAGATGAAACCGATGCTTATCAGGTGGTCATTGCGGAGGATTTGCCTAACTGTAGCAGTGCGGCAAGTGATGAGCTTAGCTGTCCGAAGTGTCATCGGTCGTTCTTGCGAAATAGGCATCTGGAGTTGGTGGAGCATATGGACGTGTGCAATTAAGGAATTTAAGAGGGTGGTATTGTTGTTGTTCCTTGGGCAAGGAGTCTTATTTATTAATGTGTGTGGTACAGTAATGTATGCTCTGGATTAGCAGAGCATTCGAACTGCAACTGATGATCGTGATGGGTGAAAGAAAGAAGTTGTTGCTGAGAGGAAAGTGACTGAAGATGTGAATGATTCCGGTTTCCATCGTACGGTGAATGTGCAGGAGTTGTGGAACAGCTTACTTTTGGGCAATATATATGAAGCATTGCTCTTGATTACTTTCTCAACGTTACCTACCATCTTTACATATTTCGGACGGGCTTTCGAATCGCGTGTGGAGATTTCGCACAATGCAATGCACAGGAGACCAAGCTGATGCTAATTGAGCCAGTTTTACCTGTCCTGAATATTTCAGCTACTATTGGCTCACATTGAGTTGTGCTGTGTAGTGTTAATGGCTCCCAGATAGAAGTTTCACTTCATTGTCACTGTTCTCAACGATTTTCAGGCGTAATATTTCTATATTTGAGCCATTGATAGCCTTTGTTCTGTTTCATTAAGCATTCAGGATGCACTTCAGGTAGAAGTGCAGAGAATTGATTTGTATGAAAATGTGTATAAAAAATGTGTAGCACTCACTCGACACCATTGCTGATGCTAGGTTAACACGTTCAAACCATTTTCATGCTTCCTACTACCTTTAAACAACTGTATTTTAACACAATGCTCAAAAAAGCACCATTATATTATATCTGCAATGAATATAACGTTTTTGTCGACTACATGTAATCTACACGTTCAGTTTATTTAATAGAGTTTGTAGCGTGATCTTTGTTAAATTGTTATTCGTTCTCAATTTATATGATTATTAATACATTCTGAAATTAAGAAATGAAAAAAATATACTACGTATCTGAATCCTATTATTTTGTGCTTTTTTTTACTTGTGTTACAGTAGATTCCTAACTTTAATTTGTGCAATCTTACCAGAAATAATAGAACAGTTTACATAGTGCTGTAGTTGTGTCGTGGCGGAATGTGTACTTGAGTTTTAAAACTCGTGACAGGTGCTACTTTAAAAAGATAGGTCGTGATTGGTAACTTAATGCAGTATTCACTCCGGATAATTCTACCGAAGTTGCCGGCACGTGTCGGTTAACAGGAACATGCAAATGAATTTTAAGTGAGTAGTTCGCTCTAACATATGCATTCAACATATGCAACTGGGAGTGACGAGAAAATTACGATAAGAAATAGGATCTCTAGTATGTAGACCTACAGCCAAGTTTAGAATTTACGAATCGGAAAACTGATATCATGAGTCAAATATCTTCGTTTAACAGCGCGCATGTTCTGAAACGCAGCTTCGTCAGCCTGGATTGATAGCGTTACAGAATTTCCAGATGTTTCAGTTGGCAGTTAGGAAGTTCTCAACTTCCGTTAGCGATAGTCTGAAGTAAGAAAGTGCAATCAAAAACCTGTGAAATGCACAATTGGGGTGTATTGATTGCGTAAGACACTTCACCGACTGACTATTGTAAGCATTTGTAAAGATTTATCGTCGCAATTAATATGGACATCGAGACCTCTCCACAAAATGGTGTCAGCCTTACTCAAGGTTGGGTTCAAGTACACGCTATCAAATTGAAGATCTGTCAGAAACAGTTGGGAATAATTTTCCAACGTGTGCTTATATTTGCTGACGCTGATCAAATACCCAAACGCCCATTCCGCAGCTGTGGAAAAACCCAGCATTTACCACGTTGCGCAGGCCTATGTTTCGTCAACTTAGCCGAACTTGTTCTAGATCTATTATCTTATTTTATAAGTAGGCCCAATGAATCTATAATAGATCCTTGTAGTATGGCCAGATTCAAAAACCTATTATACATTATAATAGATTCCTGGGCCAGAGCCTAAGAATAGAGGTACGCAATTAAGTTTAAAGTATTTTTGGTAGAACGCTGGCGGTTATGTTCGTGGCTCTATGGTGTCATGTAACGGGAATTCCCGGCGGTAATCACTTACGAAATAAAAATTCTGGAAATATTTTGCACTCTCAGAAATTTTACGCTCCGAAGGGGTAAGCCCCGCAGAATGTATAGGCCTAATGCGAAATTAAGCACATCTGGTGCGTGTCGTGCACGCTTGTACCTAGTTTTAAGCTCATGAGCAAATGCATGACTGCAGATCAATTTTTAGGATGTTGTCCCAGTTGTGTCATTTCACATAATTTTGGTTGTAATTCGCTCAGCGTCATTGTATAATACTTATATAACGGTGCATAATAAATGCGTAATAGTAACATTCCAGATCAGCCTTCAGTTAATAGCTAAAGCAATGCATACGTATTTAATATTGCCCTACCGTAATGCTCGCCCAAAAAATTCAGGGCCCCTTTGCAGAGAAATTGCGACCGCTGTGCAAACTAGTAACGGACCTCTTAGACGGAAATTAAGCATGCTCTCTCACAAAAATGGATGTATAAGCTAGGTTTAATACGGTAAAAAGAATGCTCGAAGTCTAAGCTGTTGTAGTTAAATGCCAGTAATAATATTTAACAAGGCATTAACAAAACACTTTAGAGCTGATTATTATTGCATGCATATGCCTAATCGATCCTGTTGCCCGCTATCGGATGACAACTTATTCCCGTCAATCTGTCTCTTCTTCTTCATCGACCCCAAAGTGTGAGGGCATGTATATAGTGCCAACCTCAAGCCTGGATGATAGAGGAGGGCGCCTTCAACGGTCGACACTGTCAACAAAATTAATGTCAATGTAACACTGTCAATGTAAAAATGTTACATTGATAAAAATCAATGTAATTAAACACTGGAAACCGAGGGTCATCTGCAAGCCCGTATATCCGGACAAACTTTCCCCACCGGACGGCGTAACTAGGCTTAGGCCTCTAGCTGTGCACGGTTAATGGAACGAGATTTTAACCCCGGACCAAAAGGCCTAGGTTACGTACAGTCAGACGCCTCGTGACAAGTAACCTAGCTCTGTGTCACGTACTTATACTCTCTTAAACAAGCGCAGTGAATCGGTCCACAAGAGCGTGCACCTATACTCTAGACCAGTACGTGTTTCCCAAACTGTGTTCCGCGGAACCCTAGTGTTCCGTGAGGTGATTATCAGGGTTCCGCGGAAAACTTTCACGTGTGAAAAAGTTTCTGTTATAATTTTCCTTACGGGCACTTTGTGCATAACTTTATATGAAAGAGAAGAATTCTTATGTCAATGTAATCGATATTTGTGGTATTATTGATGCAATTTATACCTTAACCTGTACCCTAATTGTCTGCATTCTCAAGCATTTGTACCTACAACGGAATATATTTAGTTTTGGACGGGGTTCCGTCAAAAGTATTTAGATCACAAGGGTTCCATGACCAAAGAGATTGGGAAACTGCTCTAGACACTTGTATATATATATATATATATATATATATATATATATATATATATATAATGAGCATTATAATATATATATATATATATATTGATTCGACGCATCGCTCCAAAATAAGGTGGTGCCCTGCGCTTGGCATTCAAGTGGCAGTTTAGAAGATGGAGATCACGATCAAAATTAGGCCTACAAATTGGTACATTTCGGAGAAGTCTGCTCATCGATTATTCTACTAAAATACAATCGCGGGGAATTTTCGCGGGCATATTCTTGTAGGCCTATAGGCCTCTGTCACAGGCGGTAAATTCGTGTACCATGGTAAATGGACAGTGTTGGGGTTGATCTGGGGCGGTCACATACAGCCAGGTAACCTGTCTTAAACTCTCACTTCTTAAGCGCTACTCTAGGCTTAGCGCAGGGCCCCAGCTTATTCATGAACGCTGATATCCTGCCGGAAACCGGACTCTGACCCTCCTCCCTAACCGTTTACGTACGAACCACTATAGAGCTATCTTCTGAGGTGGTACCAAAGCACGTCGGCATTGTGCGAGTGTGGCGAGGTGCAGATGATGTTCTACATAGTGGAGGATTACGCTATAACAAGAATTCCGGACGGTCTCGAGTCTCTCGACAGGGTCGAGGAAGCTGGAAGTGCCAAGCTAAGCAAACCAAGCATTAGCAATTAATATATAACCTCCCCACGGACTATCCTTTGGACAATCCTTTCGATTTGATACAGCGCTCGTGAATATGCTGGTGCCCTGCGCTTAGCTTTCAAGCGGCTCTTTAGAAATTTGGAGATTACGATTATGACTGGTTGAACAGAGGGGTAAAATAAAAAGCCGAGTCAGGCTGCCAGAGAGAGAGACAGACAGACAGACAGACAGACAGAGACAGAGAGACAAACAGACAAACAGACAGACAGACAGAGACAGAGAGAAAAACAGATTGAGTATGATCTAGTATTTTATTAGACCTACATAAGATTTATCAGGCCCATTAATTTCGTCACATTAGAGATAAAGATCAGTGTTTGCCAATCTGCTTTTCTTGTCACGACTTCCTTGCGTAAAGTCCAAGTTAAATATATTACCCCAGTTGCATTTTTCACACAGAGATACTAATTTTATGATTTATAGTAGGCCTATTTTCTATAGGGCCTACCTAGAGCAGCATTGTAGGCAAATGGAGCAGTATTCTCTACACAAATCTCTGCCCCAGGGGAGATTCGAACCTTCGACCTCCCGAACGAAAGGTCCAGCATGTTTACGACTACACTCTCTCAAGTATATTAAAAGCGATTTAATTATTTAACAGACCAGCCAGAAGAATGACGCTTAGACCTATCGCATTATCGATGGAACCCGCAGCCCGCTGCATATCAATCAGCGCAGCTTTATTTGGTATGGAAGTTCCTATTTCGACTCCATCCTTTTCCACGTAATCGCGCTTTGGCGGTAGAGTCACCCCATAATAATTATCATTCATCATAATAATTCGGCCTATCTACCAACAACAGCTGACTACATAGAATTATATAGACGTCTCCGGACATTATGACATTGTTTAAGTTGGACGTCATAATATGACGTTAATTATGACGTTAATAGGCCTACTGGAATCATAGTATTATTATTATAACTAATTACGACTTAGCCTGGTTAATTAGGCCTATTGATGCCACGGTAGAATCCCGGACCTCTGTATAGCTATATAGAACATCGAAAATCAACTGGCATGTAATTAATATATAATATACACTATACAGAAATATAATTTCTGATATATATATATATATATATGTATGTGTGAATGACTTTGAATGACTGGCTGTCCGTCCTAAGATGGTTTAAATACAAGTTACACAACTATCTATCCGTTATCTCTGCTATTTTGAAATGTGTCGCATTTGATATGGCCGCACGTAGGCCTACATGTAAAGTCTATGTAGTGTGACTAAATAGTTGGCTGCAAGACTCGGTGACATTTCATTCCATTTATTATATACATTTATTGATTTTAATTTTTATTCTGAAATTGATACCGACCTTCTTCCAACATTTCTGACTCATCAGAAGTGCACACGCCTCGACGGCGCAATTGCAGTTGTACTGCAGACTGCAGAGCAATTGATTATTATGCGCGTGAGACTTATTCAAGGTCTCTACGCAGTGACGCCTCGGACGAGAGTCGAACCAGTTCACTCAGCGCACACTGAGCATTACGGGCTGACCGCTCTAACCAACCGGCCACCGTGCCACACACACACATACACACGCACACACACACACACACACACACGTATATATATATATATATCAGAGGTGTAACAAGCAGGAGGGCAGAGGGACACCGGCCTCTCAGTTTCAAAACAGGGGGGGGCAAAGTCTCCCCAGTTTTAGTGCTCAGTGCCCCCATGTGCCCCAAATCGGTTCCTTTTTTTATGTTTCTCCAATGGCTTTTTAAGATGACTTTTGTTAAGATAATTTGTGCCCCCGTTATTAAATTTTTGGGAATTCAAAAAAATGGGGGTAGGGCAATTTTTTTTAATAGATATATGGGTGATTTAAGGCCCTCTGTAGTCTGTATACAGGCCTACAGATCGTGCTAGCCCCAGATTCAGCGCTGTAGTGTGGTGACTAATTAGATTAATTCACGGACAACTGAGTATGGTCAAGATCGATCATAAGGTCTCTAGAACAACGTTTAAATTTTTAAAATGAGGTCTATGATGAAATCGTTCACTCTCAGAATTTTTTTAATCCGCGTCCAAATCTTATCCAAGCACAATCGTAATCGAGAGTTCTTCAGTGTCCAAGAAACTGAATTCGCGGAAACAATATCCTATTCACAAACTATATCGTAGTAATAATTCGCTCATTATTTTAAAAAAATAATACGATGATAAAAAAGCAATTGAAAAATTATACGTAGACCTAAAGCAAACATGTAGGCCTACAGGGTATATGCTAATAGGACCCACGCATATATCTTTCTGATATTTATTTTACATACGCGCTAAAGAAATACGACAGCCTAGAAGTGCTTAATTATTATAATTGTTAAGTCCTAACTAAACGGTTACCATTCTGTCATTAATGTCTATATGCATATGTATTTATAGGATTGGCCATTATTATCATAGATTCATAGGAAACTAATTACTAACTATATCCTGATGCAAAATATACTCAGAAATATAAATTACGTAGGCTTCAATTAGAGTAGACTTATTCGAACTGTAAAACTGAACTTCAAATGGCAAAAAAGTAATAATCCGGGTACATCCCTTCAAGAAAAAAGGGCAGTTTCAAGAAAATGCATCTCTCGTTTCGTTCCCGTGCCAGGCCAAATCATGGAGGTCAAGCCAAGGATTCCGGAGTCCCCTAAGTAGGCCTAGCCAAAATGACCTCCAAACGAAGTGACGTTGGAAAGCTCGTTGAAATCATTTGAGGCTTTTAACCATAAAGTTGCGAAGTATCTGTTTAAGCAATCGATTGCACATTCTTCATTCCACATAGTTTTCTCCGAGGAGCCAACTTTCTGCAGCAAATCCACGTAACCAAGAAAACAAATATTTCTCAAGAAACACTCTTTAATATTGTACTACGCACATAAAGCCTGATTCCCTTTCACACGCGCGTGTCAAGTCGTTAACTGCCATGAAATTAAGTCATTAGCCCAATACAACAAAAATACAAACAGCTGGACCTTTTTCTGGTTTTTGCCCTTGCCTGTTGAACAAAGGCCACAAGGTCAAAGGGAGGACATGTCCTTGCTTTTCAGGACGTCTGACTACCCTAAGGCATGTTGCCTTCAAAGTCTGAATTAAGCCTAAGCCGGGGTAGTGGCTTACGGGGCTTAGAAGAGTGGAAATAAAAATGAGGCCTAGACATTTGCTGACTCCAAATAAGACATAGAATATGCTTCACGGAATGCAGGCCTACTAAACCCGTTAGAACATGTTTGGCCCATGACAACTGCACACATTAATGATCTTGCCAATCCTTAAATTTGAAAACAAATTAGGAATTTAGCCCGGCAAAGTACAGTACCGCTTATTATTGACGGTTATTTATATACCCAGCACATCATTTCGTAACTCTGTTGACTATCTGAGCAGCTAGTTCCGTCACAATAAAAACACCGGACCAATTGTCTGCGTAACAATGTCGAACTTGCCTAATTGGTAACTTGACTTTCCGTACATCTTATTCAAAGGGCTTTAAGCTTCCTAGTGTCTGTGTCCTGTAAGAAGCCACGGGGTTATTTTCGCTGACGATAGGTTTCTCAGCCCCAAACCAAACTCAACTGTAGTTCATTAACAAAAGCTTTAGGTTGGCTAAAGTCCTGCAAAGCTATCATCCAAAGCATTTAAAGTGGGGTTCAGGACTGTATTGATGCTTTTATTATATTTATAAATATTATTGCATTATAATTGTTATAATAAATATTATATTATTATTTCCCCCAGAAAACATAAATTTGTTGCCTTTATTATATTATTAAAAAATCATTATTATTATTATATTAGTATTTCCGCCAGAAAACCGACCATTTTTTGTCTTTATTAAAATATAATACAATAATTAATAATAATAATATATAATATCCCCAGAATACACACCAAAGCCTTTTTCCATCAGAGCCGACAACACTGATCTTTATTCAGATGCAAACCAGTATATGGAGGGTTATACGTACCTAATGCTCAAACTTGATGACATCACAACTCGGTCAAAAGAAATCCTAAATTATCTTGTCATCATCACAATAAATAATCATGTTGACCAAGAAATGGGTGATACATGCCTATACCCTATGAAGTTCTTCTATGTAAATAAAAACTTAATTATTGCCATATAATCATTAACCAGATAGCACACGTCATTCTTACATGAAGTACTCTCTAATGAGCAAGAAAGATAATTAATTAATTATATCAGTCAGCAGAAAGTTTTATCTCTGTTGATGGTCCAAATATAGTATATTATTTATTATACATAATCATACAAGGTAAACAATGAGCACAAGAAAAGCACAAAAGAAACTATCTCTGAAAAAATCTCCATGGCTATAAACAGCCACAGCCTGGTCAGCTAAAACACACACACACTCGAGAACAACTGGTGCTGTATAAATGTCCAGAGACACTAAAATTTACGAGTTATAGCAATGATGCAGAGTTAGTTCACTAATTATCACTCAAACCACTAAAAACGAAAATAGAATTCACAGAAATCCAACACTGAAATCACTCCGAGTAATCTAAACAATAAAGCCTAAATGTTTATTTTGATACCGGAAAGGCACGAATTTTGAAGTCAACATGATTATTTTCAGCACACAATTGACTTTGTATTTGGGACTTTTTACTTTAGAATTGCACAATTTGTTAATATTTGACATAATAACAACTGCCGTTTGCATCTGCTTCATCTAATTTAAAAACCTTCGTCAAAACGTTAAAAGCTCACATGGTTTTTCAATCTATTACATCCATTATTGATTCTTATTTTAATCTATATATATATATATATATATATATATATATATATATATATATATATATTGCCTGACATGATTAAGCGACTTTGCTCCAATTTTAGAATCTTAAATACCATCCTTATCGTGACTTGAACAAAAGTAGCAGCTTACGAATATGTCAACTGCTACCTGCCTAGCAATGCTAGCACCATATAAGCATCTACCTCCATCACTAAGGGTTAAACAAATGACTGGCTTCTCACTCTCTGAAGGCATTCCTTTTTCCTTGAGGTTTCCGTGCTGAGAGCCTGTTAAAAGTTACTCGGCAAGAGGCGCTATATAAATCTAAAAGACACGATACGAACGCTAAATGCATCGCAATTTAGTTAGGATCACCTTCTGCACAAATAAACTGAGATAAACTGAGATTCACAACATGCAAGACGATCATTTATACAATCACTGAAGTACCGATGCTCACACAACACACACACACTCACAAATCAGTAACTACAGATAAAAGGCAATGGTTCGGTTCCTCTTCTGGCCAAAGTCAAAGCAACACACTGCATCATTTACACGACAGTCGTACTCTTTCCTTGGCCTGTTTTGGTCCTCATACGAATATACTGCCCCCTGTAGTCAAGGAAGAATGCGTCGACAATTGATCGTTTGTATCCATGGGCAGAATGTTGATGTTTAGTCGTGTGAGAATTCGCGTCATTGGCGAATCTGCATCTGAAGACAGACAAAACCTAAGCCGATCATTAATGGTATTCGGATAAGAACCAGACCATTAAGAGTATGTATAAAAAGAAGATCAGTAAAGGATATGAATAAGTCCCAAGCGTCGATAAGAGAGGAGGGCAACGCTAATGATCTCTGTTATCACACGGCGTTGTTAAACTGAAACGACAGCTATACAGGCAAGTACTTGGGTTTGGAATACTGCAAAGGCAAAGATCACACGTGTCCCTCACCAGCAATTGCCAGTGACTCGTTCTTCTTCACAGAGAAGCTGCGACCCAGTGTCTTGAACTTGAAAGGAGTTGCTGGCACCTCAGTCATCGGCTTCCACGCGCTCTTCCATTCTCCTACAAAAGAAAGAACTGGTTTTAAATACCGCTTCAGAATGTTCAAAGGTCTTCCAAGACGCAGAGAAATGACGACGAGGCATGGAACAATCCAGAGGTCAACACTCCAGAGGTCAACACTTCAGAGGTCAGAAAAGCCTCGAGCTTATTTAATTTCTTTTTGGTACAAATACATTACACCATACAATTACATTACATAGCTATTCAGAGACTCAAGCCAGCTTCATTTCTTTTACAATACGCTGTATCCAAATACATCACACCAGATAATTACTTTACGTTGAGAGATGCGAACCGGTTTCACTTTTCTTCAGTATGCTGTGGTCCAAATATATTACACTCGACAATTACTTTACCTGGCTAATGAGAACATCCATCATCGAAGGATTCAAATAAGTGCAAAGGAAACCCTAGAATAATGAAGAACATCAAATACAAAAATACACAACTATCTCCACAAACTCTCTGCCAATGGGTGCAAGAATCGTGATGATAATAATCATAAAGAAACTCACGGAAATCACAGATACGCTGGAGCAGGGCTTCGTTCCAGTCATCGAGATCCTCCACATCGTCGCAAGTTATTTCGTATTGCAGGATCCTGTCTGCTGCCAACCTCGTGGTAATGATAAATCGGTCACTGTTCTTGCCCTCGTCTGAGATTGAATCCCTCCGGATCTCGGTCTCCTACACAATAAATACAAAGGACTGCACCAATGAAAACGACAGAGACAAATCTTGAACCAGAGACAATCTTTAAACCAAACACAAATTTTTAACCACAGATAAATTTTTAACAAAGGATAAGCTTTGAATCAGAGACATATTTTAGACAAAGGGGATGGATAGTTTTGAACAAGAGACAAATTTTGAGCAAAAGACAAATTCTGAACTAAGGAGCAAGTTTTGGACAACACAAATTTTGAACCAGAGACAAATTTTGAACAAAGGTGTAAGTAGTTTTGAACTAGAAACATATTTTGAACCAGACAAATCTTGAACCAGAGGCAAATTTTGAACCAGAAGCAAATTTTGAACCAGAGACAAATTCGAACCAGAGGCACAATTTGAACCAGAGACAAATTTTGAACAAAGTGGCAAGTTTTGAACCAGAGACAAAATCTGAACCAGAGACAAATTTTGAACGAGAGAAACATTTTTTAGCCAGAGACAAGTTTTACGCCAGAGACAAATTTTTAACAAGAGGGGGGCGATGGGTGTCACATAAATGCACTGAACGAAGAAATGACTGATTCTTTGACATCATAATCCACCGATTGAATAAGAGAGGCAAAGAGAGGAAAAACTACTCATCTCGTAGACTACATCCAAGAAAGTGATTTTAACCAAACCTCATCCAGTGAAACTCGAAAGGCTGGGGCACCAGCAGCACTCATCTGAGACCAACCCAACAGCTCACTACACTCCAAGCGACACCACAACTCCTTCCACTCCAACTCGCTCTGACTCTAAAAAAAGAAAAAAATTAGTCAACCAAGGTATACAACTGAGTCTGTCATTTAATTGCCAATGGACAAATTCCATATTCATTCATATGACTAATATGATTTTGCATTCATTAAGTGCCATTGTCTAATGGCAAGTGAGGCTGGGGAGGATGAGATGGGGGATGGTAGCACACGAAGAGCTGGGGTTTCAAACGTTTTTGCGATGGCGGGCCAGTAGCAATATTTTCCAGCGAGTGGCGTGCCGTAGTGCCAAAGTCGCATGAGGAAAATGAGGTAGGGATCAGAGGCATACAAATCAGCTTCATTAGGCTCTGAGAATGTGATTCTAATATGCGTTAGCAAAAAAAAATCACACAAAACTCATAAAGCCTTAAAACTGATAAATTAGACATTTTATTCTAAATTGAGTTGTCTTCATTCATTGTGAAGATTTAATTAGCCTCCATTCAAGGCTAATACTCAGCAGCGCTCCCGACCTCGGCCGAAAAGATGTCATAAGGCGAGAAAAAAGAGTCTGAGTAAACCCTGGGTATCAAGCACAATGCAAACAAGACTCTGCGGGCCAGAAACATATCGTTGGCGGGCCAGAAACGGCCCGCACGCCGGCTCTTTGACACCTCTGCTCTACACCTAGTGTAACATGAGCCATGCAGGAATTCTTACTCGAATAGAGAGCCATCCTGATTTGCGTTTGTCCGTCAGAGCAGACGGCTGAACGGAAAGACGACAACAGAAGTTACCAAACAACATCAAACCAAATGATGCACAGTTGCCATCTGTAACACAACGTAACCATTGATACATTGCTACGTGAAACACAACATGAACATAAATACATTGCCTATTAAATACATTGTTAAGATTAACACATTGACATCAAAAACACAACGTTTACATTATTACATGGCCATTAGTAACACAACATTAACACGAATACATCGGCACAGGTCTTTAACACAACGTTAACATTAATACATTGTCATCTAAAACACATGTTAACATTAATACATTGTCATCTAAAACACATGTTAACATTAATACATTGTCATCTAAAACACATGTTAACATTAATGCATTGATGTCTATAATATGCTATCATCACAACATTGGCATCCAGAACACAATGCCAACATAAAAACATTGCCACTTGCAACATTAATTGTCTATCACTGAACCCTTAAATTAATGCATTGGCTGTTTAGTTATTTATTACAACACAAATATTAGCCAATTAGTTTAAGCCTCACCCAAGACAGCTATTCTGAAGTTAAGAGGCTTCCAGGTTGAGCAGGAATGAATAAGTAAGTACGTTTACAACAAATTATTAAGTAGCCTCTCATTAACATACACAATTTACATCTATGTTAAAACATTGATGAAAGACAATGTCGATCAAGAACATTCCAGGAAGAACCTACATAAGGCAACATGCAAATAATAGAATACCTTCAATTATCAAACATTAACAAACTTCATTTGACATTGGCACTATTAAACTATACGTAAATATAAGAAATAATTAGATCCAATTTTGAATCATTAATCAATGACGGATAGAAAATGAGTCCCACTGTTGATTAATGGATCGAGAACCAGATCGTAGCAATCAATGCATCCATCTGCGTCTTTCATCGACAACGTTGCTCTTGCGATACAGTCGAACCGTGGACCGCTGCAACAGAAGACAACCAAGAAGTATCATATATCATATGATCTATATCTGTCAACACACAGATAGTTATTCTCACAGAATAACTATCCAGATGCGCTCTCAGCATTGAAACCCCAGTGAAAACAACTGCTCAGTGAGTAGATCTTTTAATCTGTGGGCAGTACTGTTCCTCTAATTATGAAAGTGTTATATGACTTTTCCTGAAATTTAGGCTATTATTTATACCCATTTGTAAGCCATTGTGCGTTTGCCGGTAGGCTAATAAAGAATATTCTTACTTACTTAAAGAGAAATGCCTTGGAGGGCGACGCTAATTGACCTTTCTGCGACTTCGAAACTAACCAACCTAATCATTGGTCTGAAAACTCTGTCGCCATCTGCAGTTGAGTGACGCCAGTCCAGCTCCTGGAAACAGGAGGAGAGTGACGTCAATGGCTCTTGCAGACATAAGAAGTCGTCAAATACTGGAGCTACACAAGAGAATAAATTTGTGTCCAATTAGTTTTTCTCTGAGTGGCGCTATATAAATTTGCCATTTATAAAGCAAAAAACAGCAAGAATAAAATAAAGATACTTACATCAACATGTCTTTTTCATCATCAGCTTCCTCAACCTAAAAAAAAGAACAGTTTTGTCAAGAATAGCAAATAGAAACACTGGAACAGTCAAGAACAAAGGTGTCAAAGGAACCAAAAGAGGTGTCAGACTTGCACAATGCATCTCGACCTTTCATCTGTGACCCGTTTGGTCTGACTTCTAGAAACAACAATCCTGCTACGTTTACTTTTAATCATGTCACTTGTAATATATTTTCGATATTTTATTTCAACAATTCATTCCACATATTACAAGATAAAGGTCAGCTCAGCTCAATCCAACGTACTAGTTAAGTGTGTGTCAACAACATGTCCGTGTGTTTGTCTGTCTGTCTGTCCAAATCACAACAAAGTTTACTAATCAGGAGTCATCTTGCCAAATCTAAACCAAAGGTGTAATAACAATAATAAAAATAGCAACAAACAGATGCAACACCATGACATAAAATCCAAGGACATTTATACAGCGCCTTTCTAAAGACCATGCAGCGTCTTACAATGCCTGACAGACGTTGTCCGATGGAGGTAGAGATGTCGCTCAGTCGTTTCCGATTCTTCAGAGGCGTAAAGGCAAGTCTCGCATCGTGACAGATCCGGTGTAAGTAGACTTCCAGATGGACTTCAAACTTGCTATCGGTTGCTTCGCTGTAGAAAAAAACCCTGCTTTGCTCATTCAGAGAAAACTGGTCAAATGGCAGAACTCGTTTTAACCTTTGATCTTATGCTTAGGGATGAACCGAAACTTGGTCGGAACTCGGCCCGAGTTTCGTGGTACTCAGCAAAAACTCGGACTCGAACCAAGAATGGGTCTAATTTTCTGATTTGAAAATTAAAATCCGATTTTTTTAATTTATAAAACAACAATCGATAAAACTAAAAACACAAATACTGCTACTATTAGTACTTACTAGTTACTACTTACCAGTGTAAACTATGACAAAACAAAGAAATTCATAAAAGTAGTGCAAACTGGGAAAAAAATCAAGAGAATGAAACTTTTATTAAATATTCTAAACTCAGATCTGGACTCATCAAAATTGAAACTCGAACTCGGCACGAAATTCAAACTTGAATCATTCCTACTTATGCTTTATTGTTTCTAAATGTCTTGTGAACAAAGGTGCAGTTTAAACAATTGGTCGAAATAAAGTACTTATCTTAAAATAAAGGCGTAGACTTAAACTATCAAATGGAGACGTTGTACAAGTTTGATTGATTGATAGTATCTCATCTTTAAACATTAAATCACTTACAAAGTGAAGACGTCATCAAAGGAGAGTTCGGTCGTTTTACGGTCGATATCAAAGAGAAGACTTGTGTCGTAGACAGTTGAGCCAAGACGAAGGAAACAGAAAGCGGCGTAATGGCGATCTGAAAGAAATTGCAAACCATCACAGGGTTCAAATCACAGCAAAACAGGTTAAGACAATTAAACAAGTCAAACTTAACAAATTAATAGTACAATCGAAATATTCCTGCATAATGGTTGAAAAATCTTAAACAATTTATTTAGATAAGGTATCAATATAAAATGAGATGTTTTTTATTATTCAAAGACCAAATATTGAATAACCAAATTTTGAGAATTTCTAACTTGTGTATCATATTTGAATATGTTTTAGCAAATGTACCATTCTTATTCAGAAAGTGGTCTACATCCTTCCAAACGAGCGGAATTCTCAAATCTAAAATTAAAAAAACAAACATCCGCTAAGAAACGCTGCTGGATAATTAATATCATGAAGATGGTACAATATTAACCAATATGCATTATGCATACATTTCCTGTGAATTTGTTGAAACTGATCGAATTCATAATTTGTGTGACCTTCACCTGTCTCTTCCATAAGCACCTTAAAGCAATTCAATTCAACAGAGATAGTTACGATTAATTGAATTACCTATATGCCACCGATAGGTGACTGCACATAAATGTACAGTTACGATTACCTTGTATTTATATAAAATCAACAATAATTTACATGAAGGAATACTGCATCAGTGATTTGTCCGGTATAACCAAATCAGTTTATACACCATCCGTATATCGTCATCAGCACTCACGAACCTAACATCGGCTTTCAAGAAGCATTTTGCATCCACAAGCATTTCTTTTGCTCCGACCCCCACTGGTAATGAGCAACAAATAATTAACAAGAGACACAGACAACAGAATAAAACATGTATGTATGTATGTATCTGACTATTTATATAGCGCCTTATAAGAACATCTTGAAGGTGTGAAAAACATCCTAGAACTGAACATTAAATAGAAAAGAAATCATGAATCAAAATACAGAATTCAAGTCGCCAGCACCTCTGTCCTGTGCCGTTGCCACTTACCAGAAATGGTGACTGTAGCTTTACAAGGCTTCAATTCCCCGTATCTACAAAATGAAAAAGATAGACAAATCTTATGAAGAAAGAGACCTACTCCAGAGCTGTTATCATAATGTCAAGCGAAATCAATAATTTACAACCCAGTGAAGAAAATCAAGAAATCATGTTGATATCTGATCAATTGGAGACACCAAAAGACCGAAACGATGGGTACGCAAGTTCAAAGACTTGACACTCACATTCAGACCTGCATGACAAAAGAAAATTGTCAAAACAGACTGAAATGGACAGTGAACTCCTAAGCTCAGAGTCAGTGACTGAAAATGCCGAAAAGCCTACTAACACTGTCCTCGTTGAATGAAAAACAAATTGCCGAGTTCATCACGCCCAAAGATTTCAAGAAACAACTTTTGCCAGGAATTGAACAACAATAACATGTAACCTGAGAGTACAAATTTTTAAGCTAAACTTTTAAAGATACTAATACTTATTAATATCTGCAAGGCTCCTACACAGAAAAAAACGACAAAGGAAGAAATTAAATAAACAACCTGTATGAGAAGGTTCCCTCTGTAGCTTCGAGAGCCTTGTGCGACTCCAGTTCTGTCATGTACGCATCGAGGCGAGCTGCAGAACCGAGTAAACTCTTGCTAGCTTCCAAAGCAATACCCGGATTACGATTGGCAGCGAGTAGTTTGGCCGCACCTTCCTTCATCCTCATCTCATGTTCGATCTTTTGCCATAGTGGATCGTCCTTCAATAACATACAACTACGTTTGACATTGACCTCCTTCCACAGCTCAGAATCAGTGCCGTATTTACTACTGGGCCAACAAGGCCTAGAGGTGGCACATCTCAAGGGATGGAAAAAGTTGCATTTAAATTTTTTAAAGTAAAATGTAAATGATAGCATGCCAGTGTACTAAGCAAGAAATGCTAAATCATTGTGTTATACTGTTATTAAAATTTAAACCAATACTAACTCTTAGTGACTAAGTTAATAATTCCTAAGCTAATAATTCTTATTTATTTCATTTTTAATAGAAATAGACTGACAGTACTGGTTTCTCCTCCTAATATGTCTGTTAAAATTTTAGGATTTCAATATGCAATTCCAATTTCTAATGGGAGAGGTGGCGTAGAAATCTTGGCCCAGTGTCATAGTAGCTGTCAAAGCGTAAACAACACAGGTTTACTAGACACATACAGTGCACCTTGGAGTAACATTAGAATAGGCACTATGTGCCTCTGATTACGAGTGGCGTTCTATAGGTTTTCAATTACAATTACAGGTATTAAGCGTTATACATTCAGTCTTGGCTATACATGCAATACACTCAAGATGATAACGGATAATGATGAAACATCATTTAGTATGAACTGAAAGCTCGGTCCAGTCCGATGTCAATGCAATTCAAAATATCTTACATTACATATCATGTGTTTCTTACTTTACATGTACATAACACTGTGAACATCACATTACACAACCTGTCTTCCATTTCCTTCCTCTCCTGGCATCTGACGTAGAGCGGAGAGCAGCTGCAAGTACTGCATCCTCCGTGGAGTCGAGCGCAGAGTCGTTGAATAATCGAGCACGCTGTTCCTTGAGCTCAGCCTCAGCGACTTTTTCAACTTGAGTTTGAAGCTGCCAGGGAGACCGCTCAGTGTTCGCCTCGAACCGGGCTGTGCACCGCTCAGTCTACGCATCGCTGGGCTCGATTTACCGAAGGACGGCTGTCGATGGGACAGTCGTCTTGCGGTTAATCCTCTTCGTAACCTCGACAGCGTACTCACGATGGATAATTCGTCCAATGACTTTCTCTGCAGCAAATTTGCAAACACATAGAATTAGCAAAGACCTTGTTACGGGTTTATCTCTACTATTGTAGAACCAGGGCTACAGCGCAGTGGCGTGAAATAAGGGGCCTGCTATTAATGGGTCGGCCCCAAGGGTCCATTCTGAGTAAAACAGCGAAGGGCTTTACGTCAATTCTGGTGGGATGTTCAAAATTTGAAGTTACGTTACAATATCTTTGAATTTAGAATATTTTACCTTCAGGCCAAAATTTCTGTCAATTTTTCGTTTCTTAGCCGCCCTAAGTGAACCGAGGCGCCTAGGATAACCAAAATCATTTTCTCGGTCCTCTTTTTTATCCCAATTGTTTTGGATCTCAAGCTTTTCGCAGTTGTTATCAGCCGCCATTTTTTTCAAATCACCGGAAGCAATGTTTGCATTGATCTCATATTGTCAGAGTTAATAACTAGCGTTCAGGTTAGGTCATCATCATTTCGCCATTGCTGTTCTTTCAAATTGTATTGCATTCATTCATTCTGAGCATTTATACAGCGCCTCTTAAAGAAACCTACCCAGGAGCGCACCCAGCCCAGCCACGACTAAAGAAAAACGACTTGAGGGACTTGTAAAAACGTTTGCGCCTCAAGCAATGATAGGGACTACATAATTCAGCCTAGCTTTGTGTTGAGTCGTGAGCGCCTCTGATTACGAGTGGGTTTATATAAGTTTTCAATCACAATTTAGCGCCTCCGTTAGGGTATTGGCTCAGAAGCGTTGCCAGCGCATAGGCCTATGGCATCGCGGGAAGAAGCAGGTTTTGATAAAAGCGAAGGAGAATGAGTCTGAATGAGAGACTGCCCGGTTGAATACTGTACGTAAAACCAATACAAGAGAAAGTGCGTTCAAAAGAGAGGGGGCCAATTAAAACACAGGTACGGGTCTGAACTAGAGCTTCACGCCTGCCGCGCCGCCGACGTTTCGTTGGCGCTGCCGCCGAACCCACGCTGATGTGTTCACTCTCACAAACACACACACGCACGCACGCACACACACACACATTATGCACATCCAACTTGATATACACATATATATATGTACATAATTATATATACGTACATATATATATATATATATATTTGTGTATTTATATATTTGGCCACATATACCGTCTGTCTGTGGCCTTCGCGAACTTGGCATATGTTCAATCAATCAGCAACCATGGACTCATCGCCCGTAAACCTGTGTCGAATACCTTTCTAGCAATCTCTCCACACCGTCATTAAAGTTGTGGAGACTTGTTCCACCCCATTCTTCAAAGTCATCTGCCATTCCCTATGTGGTCTGCCTCTTTCATATGTTCCAGTCATTATTCCATTATAGATATCAACTCATAGTTCCACTAGTAAAGTTCAGTCACTGACCCCTGGGTAATTCATGCCGTTGTCTGTGCACAGCCGCAAAGCGTTTTCACACAAGTTGATGTTCCTGCTGTCCGGAAAGACTATGGTCACAGGTCACTTACGCCTAGGCCCACAAAAGTCTGGTTTTCTTCAAACGCAGTTTAAGCAAATACATTTGATAGGATTCTGCAGAGGACTGACTGTTAGGTATTCAATTAGCGGCTGCTGCTGCACATGGACAAATAACGATCCACTCTGCCTTGGGTGGCAGTGTGAAATGGCAATTGCACTGCTGCCCAACCATCGACATCGAATCCTCAATAGTCCTACATAGGAAATCTGCCAAGGCCGCCAGTGTTAGGACAATCACTAAATGTTTTACTGATTATCCTACGACAACACCAATTTCGCCTGCGTGCTACTATAGCACCGTCTTCGCCGTGTAATCGACTGCCTGGATTATTTCATGTAGGCCTATTTACACATCATTTTGGCGGATGACAAACCAGTTTATGGAAATGTGTAAGTACCAATATACTTAATTCTCTATACTGTCTACAGAGGCTTCTTTGGCTAAGATAACCACCACTCCATAAGTGCATTCATCCAATCATCACGTGGTTGACCGAAGACGACTTTTGACGATTAACTGCATGCAGCCTGCCTATACTATTCCACCCTGTACAGACAACTCGTTTCAGTTGACGCTTTGAGTGTAGAACACTTCCAACCCACCTCAGACAATGCCACCTCGGACAAAAGTCATCCCAGACTTTGCGTTGAATAAACTCCTCCCAGACAAAAAGTAAAGGTTAAATGAAAAATATTTTATATGTTGTCAATCCAGCTTAATAACAATAATATTTAGCCTAATTTAAAACTGACAAACAGCAGCATGACTATACATAGTAGGGTGTCTACAGTTGAACGGATGATAGCAAGTTACTCAGTTAACACAAAAATGGTAGGGTATATGAATACGACTCTACCATCTTTGGCTACCATCTATTAGGCCTAAGCAAAAATATATTTGTTCTAATAGCTCGGTTGCATCAAGATTCAATCGTTGATTAATTGAATTCACTGAATCAATAATTTAATTAACAATAACTTGATTTATAAATTAATTAACTTGATTCCCCCAGATCACAGAAAAATATTCCCCCAAAGAAGTTTTGGAAGCAGTCTGCTTCCTACAGACATGCCTGTAGAAGCCTCTGATTAGAATGAGTAAAATTCTGTAGCTTATCGATTAGAATTATTATTAGTTGTAGGTTTAATCGTGATTAGCCAGTTGATTTGAATCTAACCGATTGGTGACCCTCTCTCTGTCTCTCTCAGCGTGTGTGTGGGTGGATGTGCGTTCGTGTGTGTGTGTGCGCGTGTGTGCGTGTGTGTGCGCGTGTGCGCGTGTGTGTGCGTGTGTGCTTATGTATGCTTCTACCGTTGTCGATAGCATCACCATAAAAACGATGACAGCGAACATCCAACAGGAATACCTTTTCATCGAGCTATTTTCGCAATGCCATGAAGACGGCTTCGCAGTTGCCGGGAACCTGAGGAAAACAAGCGTCTGTCGATTCGTACTAATGCCTTCTTTTGTCTTTTACGTCAACTCGCCAAGCTGTTAAGACGCCATAATTTGTTTTTCTCAAATTGGCGAACACACGTGGTTGTCTCACAAAATGGAGTCGATGAATCCATACGCCGTCACCTCTGACGTCACCAGTGTTCACCTCACGCTGCTGCCTTCCACTGAGCTGATTTTACGCGAGCTTGGACGTAAAATGATGAATTGATTTTCAGTTAAATAATAATATTATACAGATGTTTAATTTAATAAATACATTAATATATAGTTATCATGGACCCTGTGTGCGTCTATTGGCCTGGTGGGGCCATGATGAAAAACTCGACATTGCAACTGCGTCCACGAACCGAAATCCCACGCAGAAGCCAGGAACCAGAAACCAGAGGAGTTTATATAGGGGTAACATCGCATGTTTAGGCTTTAAAATTGCTTGAAATAATGGCTGATAACCAAATACAGCAGACATTAAAATATCCGGACATTTTTCTGGTTATTGGCTATGTCTGCAGGGCAATGGAGAAAGAGGAGGGGAGGATAATAATATTATGTTCTCTTACTGCCGGACGTCTGGCAACCTCTAGTCAAGAGGAAGGCAGCAATGACCATGCCTATCATTTGCATGGCGTTGCAGCGCATTTTTTTATTCCTGCTTACACGTGTACATGCGAAAAAACTATTTCGTTATTTCGTTTCTATTATTTGCAGTGTTTTCGGTGTTGGTTGGTAAAAGGTTAACGTTTATACACCCGGAACCCTTCCGTTATTATTATTCTGACTTTGCTCAATTCCGGAACATTTTTTTAAAGAAAAAAACCTGCCAGTTAGCTTATAGGGCTGTTAGGCTATAGTGCAAAATGGCTATTAACAGCAGCAACGTAACCCGCGTTATTTTAAATTTTCTCACACAGTCGACGAGGTTGCGGGATGAGTTTTTCGTTTTTGATGCTGAATCCGAACCTCTCACTGAAATTCTTTAGGCCTACAATTGTCATTCGATCAAGCGTCGAGAGTAATCACTCCGACAACATTTGCTCATACGCAATGGCAAAGCAAACGGTTTTCGCTATAGGCCCACAATGCATGGTGATTTCATCGATCATAGCAACGCAGCGAAATTCGACCCATTGCAGCCACTCTGAAGTCAGTCCAGCACGAGAACTCAAAGAGGCGAGCAGACACACAAATAGTAATAATAATTGTCGTTTATTTTCAAACTAACAACAACGCAGCATGATTACAAGTAGGCTCTACAGTATGAACGAATGATGACAAGTTATTACAGGAGTCCAGTAGCCATGATAGACGTCCATTACGATGATTACGTTATACATCCAATTTAACAGACGCCGCCTAGCGAAAGAAGGACTAGTCAACCTTATGGGAGATATGGATATCGAACTCGGTTGAACTTTCAGCTCTGCGCACTAGTGTGTTAGTCATTAGCATAAACGCACCGCAATAACGAAATGGAACACATCGGTGATAACTCCACAGCACCTTCAGGATTAGAAGCATCGGGCGGCACACCTTCCCCGGCTGTTGCAGCCGACGATAAATGGTGGATGTCGGGGGAGGTCATGACCTCCATTGCTACCCTCAATCTCCTCTTGATCATCGCCAGCGCTGTGGCCAACTCCCTCGTCCTCGTTCTGTTCTGCGCCTCCAAGCTCCTCCGAAAACCTCAGAATCTCTTGACCTTCAACCTTGCCCTGTCGGACTTCCTGACTGCGCTGTTCTGTGGAGTCGTCACGGCGTCCATCTTGCGAGGCCCCCAACCGGAAACCGATCCTATCATGTGCGTCACAGTCGCCGTCGTCCTGACGTCATCCTGCACAAGCGCAATCTGCTCCATAGCGAACATCGCATTCGTGCGCTACATAAGCATCGTGCGTACCAGCCTCCAGGAACGCCTCTGTCGATGGAATGTGGTGATTCCTTTTTGCATTGGCTGCTGGCTGCTGAACTTTATCATTCTCTGCGTCCTTATTGCAAAAGACCGAATGCGGGCCATTAGGAAACCGGTCACCAGGCAGTGCTCCTTCGATTTCTCCTACAACCAGACCTATAGCGAGGTTAGCCCTTCACAGCCTATCAAGCAGTGCCTCCGCTCGTAGTTTCATCTTAGACAAAAAAAGCACTAACTCTGATTATAGTTACAGGATCCTTTTTGTAGCTCTGGAATAATACGTTTTAAAGGTGCTTTATTATTTGTCTTAATAATATTATCGTTATCATTATTATTATTATTATTATTATTACTACTATTATTTTTTAAATTATTTTATAGTATTATTATTACTATTTTTGCTATTACTATCATTATGCTTTTTATGATCATTATGATTACGACGTCGTTAGATGGCGGCACATGGTAACAATTGATTACATAGGCTCAGATGGTAAACAGAGTTATTTTATAATATATTATGCTATAATGACAAGTGACTTACTTATAAATTGCATTATATTGTATACTTTCATATTTCGAAGTAACTTTTCTGTGAATGACCGAATTAAATAGTTATTACCATTAGTAAGATTTGTCATTGAAAACTTTTTATAGATGCCCAGACACGCTATAAAAGACCTCTAGAAAATACGTCGTTATCGCTTCTTGGCCCTTTGGCTAAGATCAAAGCGTTTACTTGTCAGCTTAATACCTGATACGTACTCAACCAAGGTTGCGTGACGCCGATGTTACTGGCTCTCGGCCTAGGCTGGTGATCAGATAATCCCTGATCCGCTATCCCTGATTTTAGTATGTTGTTGGCGTTGAGATAATGGGGAGAAGCTACGGTATCCTCCGGCTTCTAATTCTCCCCAGTGGTCCCCCACTGAGGCAGAAATTCAAAACAGAATAAAGCAGCCTAAGCCTACTACGTTCCGGGCGTGCTGGTTCGTAACATTCCCTTCTGGGGAATCTCTGCAGAGTGGGTCTTCGGCTGTTTGTTAGGGTGCTCAAAGAGAGAAAGGTTAGAAGTTGAATGAAAATCTCCGACCACCCAAGAAAACACAAGTTATTACAAAGCAGAAGCTTGACAGGTAGTGTTAGACCGTAATAATAATAATAATAATTAAAAAATAAAAATTATAATATAACGCGCTATTTGAAACACCTTTATAACGCATTATTCCATGACTGTATGCAATAAAACTATCATCAGAGAGTAATGGGAAGTTTCTTCTCATACAGGTGGCTGCTATCATCGTCGGCATCCAGATGCTGATCGTCGCCGGAGCCTACGTCTCCATCTATCGTTTCGTCCAGCAGAGCAAGGCCAGGGTCAAAGGTCACAGCATCAGCAACAGTAGCAAGGAGGCCGAGCATGCGCGGAGTCATCTTCGCCAGGAGATGCGCCTGGTGGCTCCAATGCTCGCAATCTTCCTCTGCTACTGCGGTAGCTGGACGTCCTACGTCGTCGTCGACATCTTCGTCGATCCAACTGAGCTCAGGCACCCGTGGTCCCACGTCCTGACGCAGTTCCTCCTTCTCTTGAACTCGATCGCCGATCCAGTCATCTGCGTCGCCTTCAACCATGTCTACCGCGAAGAACTCCGACGTCTAGTCCTTCTCTGCACAGGACGCCATAGGAAGCAGAGGGTGGCAGCGCTTGGAGGGCCGTCCGTAGGCATCCGGACCCTGGAGACCATCAGCAGTGAACACGGGATGCCTACGGGGCCCAATGGGGCGGTCGACGTGGTCGACTGAATCAGCGAATCTAGTCTATCCCCTTGCGACCGTCCTGGGACTGACATGGAGAGGATATGACACCGACAACGACTGGGTCATTGACCTAGATTATGTGCGTGACTACATCCGGGACTTTTGCAGAACAAATCGGCAGTCGCATTTGTTTTTTTTAGCTAAATAGGATAAAACGATTTAATATATCGAACGCTGAACTTGCAATATAAATAAAATGTTCAAAGGAAGATTTTTTGACTGAAGTAGCATCAAGCTATATTAACTTTTCGGCGATTATACGTTCAAAGTTGCCCTGTTGAGTACTCAGTGCCCACTTCATTCATCACATAGCCTATCACTGAAATCGCCCGCAATGTATCAGAAAAGACGATCACTGATTGGATGACACGTTGCGGCCTCACTTCCCTTCCTTATTAGTGATAGATGCAGGTTACCGACACCGTGTGATAACAAAGAGTCAAAGACCATTATCGTCGCCCTACTTTTTTATCTAGGCTTGGGACTGGTACTGCCGGAGTTCTTGCAGCGGAAGAGTTTTTCCTTATTAGTCCCAGAAAGGAGGTTTAAATACGTCCAAAATTCTAGGTCAGGACGTTAAGTAGGTAGGCTTTTTTGGACTCTAAAGACGAACGGACAACTTCGTCTGAAATCGTCATCATCATCACCCAAGTGCCAAGTTTCAGAAGTCCGAGTCTTTATTTACAAAAACGTTCAGCAAACAAGAAACAATTAAAAGCAAAAAATACAACAAAATACAGATCCACAGAGACATCAATCACATTGATTGGAAATCGAAAATAAATTCAAGTCATACAAACAACCACAAAAAAATAAATTGTGTCTATTAAATTTCTTGCATTGAACTTTATCACCAATTTAGCAAAAACTATAAACATTGAATATATATTAATTATTCTTTTTCAATGTGTGCCATATACATTAATAATTCATATATAAGATAATATAAATTAATTATAAATATATTATTCAGCATCAATTGATTTATTAATAAAGAGGTCCATCGTGCAAGAAACCATTGTAATCTTCAGTTAACGTTAAACTAATCTTCCTTACAAATATTTTCAAGCTAGAGTTTTTGACTAAGTACGGCTAAAGCATTATTCTTTTAATCATTAATTATAAACTTCTGTAGTGCCAATGTTTAATGCACAAAGCACCAACCATTGGGGCACCAAAACCAAACAGCAATCAAGAAAATATAATCACCTAATGACTAAAACGAAATACTAATTAAAAAAGGTTCAAGACGGAAGCATTTGTCAATTAAAGTACTTTGCAGACTTAAGTTAAAACTGGCTAAAAATTCTACTGGGCACCATTAAAATTATGTTACAACAGCTGCTACCAGTTACTCTTCAGCAAATCCCATAACACCTATTTATGCGTACATGTATACTATTTTCCGTATTTGCATAGTACTTACTTTCTAAATAGTGTCGAAAACGGGAAATTCGGTAGAGGGGAAATTCCAAGGCAATTTCCGGGTAATCCCCATCGTTTACATTCACAGCCTGTTATATTTATATCAACTCTTTACACTGCTTCATATCAACATGTCCTTAAAACGGGTAACCATGGAAACAGAATTGGGCTAAGTTAGGCCTTAACAACAAGACTAACGATTATTATTAACGAACGACTTAATATGATTGTTTTAGTAACAACAGCTGAAAACGACCAAATACAGAACAATGAGTTACGTTTCAACTTTTGAAGGCCACTTACAATAAAAATAGAAAATTCCTACCACATGTTCCCCAAACCCTAATCCCCAAAATCTCCCCAAAACCAGTGACTTCCATGATGCTGTAATGACATGCATTGAAGCAATCGTTGGCCATTTTTGATCAGTGTAGTCAAAACCTGTAAGCCATTTCCCACACTTGGTCTAAAACATCTGGATGGTTGAAATCAGAGGTCAGTGATTGGAGTTCAGAGTTGGGTGGTTGTCACAGATACCCATATACAGGTCTTTGAAACGAGGTCAAACGAGTTCAATCCGACATTAAGAGGCTTATAATTAAACTTCATAAAAGTCCATATAGAAATAAATAGGCTCTTAATTAAAATTTAAAAGCCCATATAGAAATAAACATGCATTTAAAATTAAACTCTGTAAAAGCCCACATAAAAATAAATAGGCTCTTGGTTAAACTTCAAAAAGCCCAAATAGAAATTAACAGGCTCTTAATAAAACTTTTTTTAAAGTCCATATAGAAATTGAGAGACATAATCTTAATAAAACTTCATAAAAGCCCATATAGAAATAAACATCATAGGAAATATACTACAGCACCCTGTAACGGAAGACAGAGCAAAATTAAATAAGAAAGATTCATCAAAATCAAAGCTAATAGGAATTACATTCTTAAACAGCCTATTAGAACCGAGTGGATTCCTGTTATCCCGTTACACTGGGTACAAGTGAGGTCATCTTGTGACACTGACAACATATTTATCTTGTAATTGGATGCAGTTTAGATCCAGAAACCAATCTGGAAAAATAGTTCAAGACTGATTGCCAACCAGTTGCATAGGGGCCGTCCACATAAAGCCTATCATCACAAAAACGATTCGAAAAGAAAAATAGATCTTTGTTTACAGATCAGAAATATCAGAAACATATAGTAACACCAAGGAGCATTAAGGAACATTTATGAATAATCAGGAACATTCCACAGCATTCAAGAATATTCAGGAACATTCTGAGATATTCATGAACATTCCAGAACATTCAGGAACATTCGGGGATATTCAGGAACATTCCAGAATATTCAGGAACATGCAGGGACACTTAGGAACAATCAGGAACACCACACGAACATTCAGGAACTGAATTCACCCTAGAAAACCAATTCAGACAGAGCAGTCTGCAGCAAACAAAATGGTCGAGACAATCTGCTGACTTCAATTCTACACTTGTAAAAGTCTTCAGGTTCTGTCAAGTTTCCCCTGCAAAAAATAAAAATAAATAAATTTTAAATCGAAATTATGTGCAAAGAAAAACATTCAAATATAAGCCAACTAATAACCTATTGAGGCAAGATGTATATATGCTATTATAATTTTTTAAATGAAACATGAAGCTTAACTTGTCAGATCAAGTTCATTTTTTTTACAGTTTGATGAGGAGCATAGTCAATATTCTTGAGTATTTTAGGCGCTGTGTCATAGATTACTTTCATTATTATAACTACCATTATCATTTATTGCCATTTTTATAATAATTATTTTTTTGCATTACTCATTTTTTTACCTAAGGTAGTTATATCACTTGATACAAAGATTGTCCAGAGACAGAATAAATGGGTGCTCTGGATTATGATTATTATTATTATCATTAGAAATTGTATTATAGAATACAGCGGCATTGTATTGAACACCTCGAGAACAGAAAAGTCTTAAGAGAACGAGCAGAAATAGTTGTGCTACCTGATAAGATTTCAGCATGAGTTACAGCAGGAAGGTTGTTCCACAGCAAATAGGAAGACTGTTCCATAGCAAAGGGCCAACAGTCGTATTGCATTGTATTTTACTCTACGGCAGCTTCATGCATACACTCTGATCTGTTCGCTAATTCATTCATTCATTCATTACAGAGATTTATATAGCGCCCCTTCAAGGCTACTACTCAGGAGCGCTCTTGACCCTAGCACAGCTAAAAAGAACAGTTTTAAGGCGAGCATAAAAGGAGCCTGAGTGGACCCTTGGCGACAATCACAACCACAACACCCAGCGGGATAGTGTTTCAGAGCGAAGGGCCAACCACTGAGAAGGTATGATTCTGTTTAGTAGCTGCATGGGCAGATGGGACAATGAGCATGCCTCGCTCAGTAGAGCGGAGTGAGCGTCGACCCGTTACACTCAGAGTAGAGTAACAGAGATCACGAAGATAGGCAGTGGCGAGACCTAGCAAGGACTGCCATACCAAAGAGATGATACGGTACGAGATTAGCTGTTGGAGCTGAAGCCAGTGGAGCACATCCAGCATAGAGCAGGAGACATGGCCAAATTTAGGAATAACACTTACACCGTGACGGTTAGTCGCAGCAACAGCAGACAATGTCCTTGATACAAGAACAGCAGATGATGCACGGACAACAGCAACAGACTAAGACAAAGAACGCTATGATGACGACAACGACGCCCAAGACGACCAGAAGAATGACCCACCATTCAGGGCTAGAACAAAAGAAACACTTTCCTTTGTTAAAACTCACTCTTAAAAAATTAAATCCTATCAACTGCAAAGATAAGTCATACTTATACTTGTCTTTGATTTCGTAACCTCCGATTCAAATAATAATAACAACTATACTCTTAACTATTGACAAAATAATAATAATATAATCAAAAGTGTAGTCAAAATAGTAATAATTGCATATAATCTAAACTGTGGATGAATTCATTATGATAATAACTATAATCTTGACAATAGTAGGCCTCTCAGTAGGTTTCTTGAAGAAGCGCTGTATAAATTTTTGGAATGAATGAGACAAAATAATAATAATGAAATAATAATAATAATAATAATTATGAAATAATAATAATATAATCTAAACTGTTAATGAATTTATAATGACAATAATTATAATCTTAGCAATATCTAAAAATAATAATAATAATAAAAATATTAGCAATACAATCTAAACTGTACAAGAAACGTCAATTCGGCTAACCAGTAGGATCCAATGGCCACTTGTCCATCTTTGCAACAAAGACCTACAAAAGAAACACAAATGACCAATTTAGAATGATCATTTAGTTAATGATCAAAATAGCAATAGCTATAACAATCATTTAATAATAAAAATAAAATAATAATAACAACGCAATTGGGTCTGGCATCTCTGCCATTAGTGGCAATAAGCGAGAGGCTTTTTCCTTTTTCAGTGTTTAATCATGTGGCCTTCCAGGGTACCTTCCCCTCATCCCTAGAAGACGAGGCCTGACCATCCGGACAACGATTTTAACACGCTAATAATCTCTAAGTCCTTGGGTGAACAAAGTACCTCAGGGCATAAAATATAATAATGGCAATTATAACAAAAATACTAACAATCATAATACAACAACGACGACGACGACGAAAACAACAACAACAAAAATAATAATAGTAATGAAAATAATAATAAAAATAATGAAAATAATAATAATAATAATAATGAAACTAATAATAATAAAAACAATTCAGTATGATGGCTTCCCTGTAAAATTTCAAATGGAGGAACCTCGTCATACCAGCCAATAAGCAACCCCACATTAGCAGTAGAATGACTTCAACAGTCATTTCAATGCCCCACAGGAATCATACAGCAGGAATTTGGTGCACTCTCAGAGGAACTCTGGAAAACAATGCATATCAGAACTCATTCTGGATTGTTTATCCGGACTTAAGTAACGTAATATAAGATAATAATTATAAGGTAATATTCCTGAACTTTTCGACATCCTACAAGCACATAATTATGCAGTACATGTATTTCCAACAAAAAAGATCAATGCGCCATCTAATTTTTTGGGGATGGTATTTCTCCGAGAGATGTCTGATATTTCTTTGTGCAACATTTCATACGTGTTCAGACTTTTGTGCACAGTCCAAAATGAAGGCGATTATTGTTAAATTAAGAAAATATCTAAAAGTCTACAGCGATAAGTTCTGATAACCTAAGAAAAGTCTCTTGTCCAGAGATAAATAAGGAACCGTATCAGCCAAGGAACCAAGGATTTATGGACTACGGTAGGCCGCAATCGGCAACAGGAGACTCGATTTAGGTGAGTTGCAGAAAAAATATTGTGCTTGCACAATAAATTCTTGTATCCGCTGGTTATACGGTCCGTGTGCATGCGTCCATGCACACTGCCTAGAGGGAACATTGCCTATGATGCACAATTCTCTGCAACCTTGCATGCATTAAGAATGTTTGTAAAAATCCCAATTGTATACAACGATCTCATACGTCTTGGAAACAGACTATAACAGGAGCGGATTTTATGGATATATATATATATATATATATATACACAAAGAACAGCTGTAAATGCTAAATATATATATATATATATATATGTATACACAAAGAACAGCTGTAAATGCTAAATATATATATATATATATATATATATATATATATATATATATATATGTATACACAAAGAACAGCTGTAAATGCTAAATATATATATATATATATATATATATATATATATATATATATATATATATATATATATATACACAAAGAACAGCTGTAAATGCAGCTCAATTGACAAACTATTTTCTAAAAAATGTTCAGATATTTAACAAAAGGCAGAAAGAAAAGATTCGTTCTTGCAAAGCAAGTCCTTGTCCTCGTGAAAGGCGACGACAGCCGATGAAGGCATAGGCAAAAAAATAAAAAAATCCGGTGCTGCCAGGTACGGGTGTAATACGATGACAGGTTTGTTAGTGACGTCCTAAGAAAGCAGAGAGAATATGATCAGATTAAGGAAAGGGCTAATACTGGCTGAGTGCACAAATGAAAACATATATTGTCTCCTTTTAAATATCCTCGTAGCGAGAGTTGGTTGCATCATCAACTATCTTTCTCCATTGACATCTTTCCTGCACCTTTCTTGTGAGCTGCTTCTCTGTCACCCTAGTCCATGTTTGATGGATGTCCATCCATGCCTATCTTGTTCTGCCCCTTCTCCGTTTACCTGGGACTGTTCCTTGGATCAGTTCTTTCCCAGTGCAGCTCCCTTCCCTTCCCTTCTCAGTATAATTTTAATTATGTCCGAAGTATCTCAGTTTGCTCTCTTTCATGTGTATTAGTAAAGTTCTCTCAACCCCAGCTGTCTCAAGTATCCATTTATGGGTCTTTTTGCAGTCCAAGCTACTCGTAATACTCGCCTTAACTAAGCACTTCATTTCAAACGCATTCACTCATTCTTCATGCATATATTACAAGGGCCAATACAACTTATCTAGATTCCTTACATGTATTATACAAGCGTCAGCAGTTTTAGATTCTTGCATTGGATAGCGGACGACACAGTTTGTTTTGAAACAGCATAAACTAGGCCTAACTGTCAACGACCTTACACGGCTGCCATCTGTTTCTTACATAGGGTCTACAACAACCTATCCGTTCATATGTTCCGAGATAGATCACTCAGCGGTTGACCCAGATTTGAAAATTTAAATCGAAGATTTTACTTCTTCCGCCACCCTCCCCCCGCAAGGCAATTGCGGTAAACAGACACCTTCCACCCAACCCTCCCCTTCCCTTCTCCCTTCCCTTAACCCTATATACAATTTTTTATGCCTGGTTCGCCTCTTTAATGTCTTTACCAGATAAGCAAAGTAGGCCGACGTGTTTAGATTCTGTTTAACAGCAAGTCAATAATACGGTTACTTCCTTCAAACCGAAAACAAGCCATGATGTCACAAAGAAATTATTCAGCACAGGGTCAGAAGAAGTTAGAGAGGGTTGAACGATTGTCACGACAGCCTTTATAAGTGGTATAGACCATCAAAATGCAATGCCATGTCAATGTGGATAAAGCCAGGTAACCTTAAATGACGTACAGAACGACCGTAGCCCATTGATGAAAAACCCTTATTCGTCATATCCAAGTTTAATATATCCTTGTGCCAAATACAGTAATGTAATCAAACATCAATATGTATTAAAAATGCATATAATTTTTTTTCATTTATTCAATTTCAATTGATAGACAGACCACAGCATGATTCGTACCCATCGCCAACAGAGACTTGGCTTCAGGAACAGACGTTACTCATGACGATGATGATGACATTTTAAAACACAGGTACATGCAATTTGTGGCACGAGATCTTTCCTCCTCATTATTTCCCCATTTTCCATGTGCCTGGCCCACCAGGAAGCATGTGTAGGCTTGATAATCAATTTGTTACTATTGTGGCAGCCATCACATCAGCATTGCAATAGATTGTCTGTAAATTAGCAAGTACAATGTGAACGGCGTTGCATATCCATATCTATCCATATCCGTGTTAGATAATTAATCTGATGGATAGCTATGATAAACTATGCTAATACTGTCAGAGATGGACATGCCAGATATCCTGTGTCAACGACCCACTGCAATCCAATGACAATCGGTATTTACCAGATGACTAATTAACCCTATAATATATACCGGATAGTCGCAGGCCACATTTATCAGTCAAGGTCGTTTTTCACAAGCACCTCGTCAGCTACTAATACAAATGGTGAAACCACCTCTGCCATACCAAATTACAATTACCACTATTACCACTACCATCACAGACAGACAGTTGGACAGACATACATACATACATGTATACATGCAGAGAGATGAACAGGCAAAATACATTCATACATCCAGCCATACAAACAGACAGACAGACAGACAGGCAGGTAGGTAGGCAGGCAGGCATACAGACAGACAGACACACATACATACATATATGCATACAGACAAACAGGCAGGCATGGATACAAACATACATTCATCCATCCATACATAACATAACAACTGGTTTTTATTGATCCAAGCAAGTACTACAAGTATAATTCAAATCTAGATTTTTTAAGGAAAAGGAGCCAACAAGGAAGAAACCCCAAAAAGGACACAAGTCCCGTAGTCGGGTCACCCCAACACGACAAGTAATTATGGCAGCTGATGTGACATTGAAACATGGAAAAAAATACTTAACTATGTGCATAATGACAATAAATTTATCTATCTATAGGTGCACACATAATCTGAATTGATCAAATATTCAAATATTCGCATATTCTTTTTTTAAAAGAACCGAGATTTTTCCAGGAACGTATTTCCTCTGGTAGGTTGTTCCAAGCCTTTGGGCCGAAGTATCTAATTGAAAACATTCGTGTATTAGTTCTGGAAAACACAGGTCTGTAGTTGGCGGAGGATCGTACACTAGATGGGTTTATAACAGAAAGGGAGGGAAAGTAGTTATTAAACACAACGGGCCGTTGACTGTGAGTATATTTTTACATGAATTCAAGGGTTTGGTTTGGTTTGCATATTTACATCGATACATACATGTATGCATACATACACGCATGCATATATACAGACAGACAGTCAGACAGGCTACAGGCAGGCAGGCAGACAGACAGACAGCACTTACAACTAATAGTACTAACCAGTATTTAGTATAAAAGCTGAGAGGATAAGCGTTCCATAGACCAGCCTTCGCATTAAAGCCGCACTTTCCATTACCGTCAGATGGCGCTAGGTGCAATGGACAAGTTTAACCTACACAGGTGAAAACAATCAGATAATCAAAAGTCAATCTGCGTTTGATCAGCATCGGAAATTCAATTACACCAACTCGGAAACGAGTCTCAATAACAAAGTTTTGAAGTTGACCTCGAAAAGCAACGTTTTAAGAAAACTTCTGGTTAAATATACTGAATGGCCAATGAAAAGTAGTGAAAATCATCAATAAATTCACTCGAATGCTATACAAATGAATCTATTCCCATAATAATCGAAATTCCAATTGCTTGGTTTCTCTTTACTCTAACTACTCCGAGAGATGTCTGTTGTGTAATTGCTTTTAATGATTATTTTGTGATTATAATTCTCTGATTGTCATAATAGGAGGTTCCCGCAGTGTGTCTGCAAACGGTTCAATAAAGTACATACTTACTTTTAAAATGAAACTTTAAAAAGTGACTATGAGACTTGGTAGACTATTAGTTCTGGGGATTCTTGATCAGCTCTGCTCACTGCAGTGCCTGCTCATTGCTCAACCAGTCCAAAGATATGTCACCAGACACAAAAGCCTTTCACTTTTCACTCTTAAAATGGCTGAATAATGTGAATATACCTAACTTCATGAATCCCACCCTAACAGTGTTGGAGAGGTGCTCAAAGGGCTCTATATTAATGTTCTAATTGATAAATAAACATATGAACCACAAAATACAGTTGCATTAACTGATCAATCAATCAAAAATGCTTGATATAGCAACCCTTCAAGAAATCTATGCAGAGGCTCTCAATCTTATCTTTAGTGAACCTTTGCAGTCAAGTGCACATTAAAACTGGGCAACAGGAAGTCTTAAGAACTGTACTCAGACTTAAAAAGAGGGGTGTTTCCGGTTTAGAGCAAGAGACAGTATCCGTGGGAGAGCCCCAAAGATGAGGAGGCAAAGACTTGCAGATAGAAGAAGGACTGGCCATTGTGATTGAGCATGAAAATTACAATAAAATACGATGAGCAAAGATATAGCCTTGGTGGCCACTGGCAAGAGAGTTGAAACACAAGCAGACTGAGGAGAGTTCAGAGGTCAGGTGGAGAAAAAGGCACTGTGATCGAAAGCAGGTCAATCAGTTTGATTTCTAGAAATGCTCATCAACATGAGAATTGCCTTTAATAGGAATACAGGATGTAATCAAAGGCAAGCCTCTCATTGACAGACCAGATCTGGTTGGGCTTCACCTTGCCAGAACCACAAATCCTGAAACTCATATGAACAGCAGTTAAAGTGCTGAAGCCATTATAAAACATGTGACACTATAAACAATTAGACGCAAAACCAATAGGCCATTAATTAAACTAATAAGCCAAAATAAACTAATTTCATTAATTGTCAAAATTTAGTGTAGGACATTATTATCGTCAGATCCTGCCATCAGCCATATGGTGGCGATGGGTACGAATAAATGGGATCAACCCGAATCATCGAAACTCGAATCCCCGAAAACGCTTAAAAGACCAAAAAGCCTGATTCCCCGAAAACAGCAATGTACTATTGAAAACCGCTTAACTGTCTCAAAAAAGCACAATTCATTCATCAATCCAGCTTCTGCATGAATTCTTTTCATCCATCCAGCTTCCATTTAAGCAAAATCCTTTTCATCAATCCGGCTTCGTTTTCGGGGATACGGCATAAATCAGTTTCGGGGATTCGGGTTTTGGCGATTCGCTACGCACCCGAATAAATGACCTCTGCTGTTCGCAGTCAGTCATCAAGTCTATTGCTACCCTTAGTGTTAGTCCAAGTGATATTATCTGACCATTTATACTTAATCTATCAAGCATAGTCTTACTCTGCCTACGCTTTGTTTTCCTTTGAATTTTCCATGTAGTGCATTGCGTGGGATTGTATGAACTGACATTCTCAATTAATACTAGGAAGTAACGAATCACAGATCATGTTCATGTTGACTCACAACTTTTATATTATTTGGTGTCCACGATATTTAATGACACATTTTACTCATTCGTATATTATCCTGAATCAAAATTTTGGTGACAAATCTGTAAGTTTCTCTGAGTTTTAGTACAATTTTTTCCTGCAAATAGCTTGTTCAAATAATAAATGAGCCATAATTGTGGGACATCAGGGAGGGTCTAGAGCTCATGGGCTGCAGCCCCCAGGTCTCCCCTGAAGAGCCCCACTCACGGTGTCCATAATCACATCATCATGCATCAGCTTCGTGCTACACTTTCCAAGCAGCCTGTTTCAGAGCTTATGGCTTCTAATGTTTACCCTACTTCAATAGTAATAGTTACTGTTCAACAAAGTTTTATCATAACAAAACAAGACTGGCGTTGCCCTCCTCCTTTTTCAGGTTTGGGACAGGAAAAATCTGAGTACGAGCAGTGGCTTCCACCCTGGCTTCAATGTTCACTGCTGAACTTCGTAAGGAGGGCATCATAAAATTACAGGTGTATTTCTTAAGTATTGTATCGTGGCTTTCGGGTTAAAGCGTTTCTCTCTCCACTTTTCTGCTTCCAGTTAATAAAACGAACCCTGATAAATTCATCACCTTGTCCGATTTTTAAAACTTCTTTTGATCTTGAATACCTTTCATTTACAATTCACAGTAGTGTCTGTTTCGCCGATTTTGAGGTTTTTAGACAAAAGTAACAAGCACTATATTATGATAGACAATCCCTTACCTTGGTAACCTTCAATCGCGTTGAACACTTACAGAAATACTTTCACGCTATCTTAAATTTATTTTGTTCTATCTCGACGACTCTATTTATATGTCTGTAGAATTATAACGTCAATTAATCGACGATTTTCACATCAAGCTCTTGCTCTTGGTACGTATCAGCACACCTGATTGACAACAGAATGGGTGAGGGTTCGAAAGATGACGATTTTCATCGAAATGTATCGTAAAAATGTACGGTAGCCAAAAAGTAACCTTGCGCTACAGCCTAGAGGTCGTCGGTTTTCAACTTGCATTTACTTTTTTAGTATAATTATTAACGCGCAGTTTTGATCAAATTAAAATGCCGCTAATACTAGGACTATTGCATATTTTTAAAGAGTCGGCGTCTAAATTCTTGCTTAATCGGGATTCTCCATTTTTTTAAGGACGGGATTCTCCATTTTTTTAAGGAACCTTTATGCTGTAGGTCAACGTTACCTAATTACGGCTCACCTTGGTTTTAGGTGTGTCTTTCACCATGCGATTCTTAAGGGCCCTGACCGAGCCCGCGATCAACTTTATGGGGAGCGAAGTTTTACTGCAGGTCTACTGAATCATTCAGCAAAGTTGTTATAGGCTCTCGTATATTTTTTCGTATGAAACGAAGAGTTATCATTTTGGGAGACAACGCACATACGAACACTGACAGTACAGTTGAAATTCGATCCCTATAAATCGTTTTTGTGCCGATACTGCAAAATTACGTTAAAACTCCTCTATCTATGACAGTGAAACTATCATAATTATGGTCGATGACTTGTTCCAATCTAGATCTGACGCCTTTAGTCAAAAGTGTCAATTTGCAACTTCAAAATTTTTCCAAAGACAGAAATATGTCGTTACTTGGCTACTTTCTAACGTGAAACGAATTTAGTTAATATCTGTTTTCATAAAGCTCTAAAATGTGCGGTGCCAGTAACCTATCTATCATCTATTATTTGCTTCACTTTTCTGCAATTTACGGTTTGATTACGTTGTTATTTTTATATTTAGGGTATAGAAACGTTTAGATGTTCATCCCTTCGGAAATATTCAATTACTTCTATTCTTAGATTATGGAAACATTCCTTTCATTGCGTTCAACAGGCAAGTATTCTATAGATCGAATTTCGCGCGCAAGAGACATTTGTTCGAGGTTGGCTTTTAGTGTAATGTTTGTGGACATTTGGATTTGAAATGGAAACTTCTGACATTTCAACAACGAAGCCTTCGAATGGCTATCACGGGCCAGCTTCGTCCGACGAAGACCGTTGTGATATCAGTAATGAAACAGAGTAAGCGGTAAAATTACTTTTGTTCTGACGGTGTACTTTCTTTTCTGCAGGTCTCACCGACTATCTGGTTCAATACCCCACTCCGATCAAAGTCCTGGATCTGTTTACTCATCATACCATATTTGGCGTAGGTCACAAGTCAAGTGAAGCATATAGGTCTTGAACCAAATTCCCGACTTGTCGAATATTTTAACCCTCTAACTCTCGAATATCAGCCCCCCCCAACCACTACACTCACAGCGGAAAAACTAAAGGTATTGAAATATTGTTATGCACCTGTAATGAAAAACAACATGGGATGTCAAGCAATTCAGAATCGAAAGTTTCAATGGTTTTCGATTTTGGCTCTTAAAAGTTGCTATGGTAACAACATTAAGTCTAAAATGGTTTAATAATGCTGCAAATGCAAGAAATTTGGTCAATCGTATAGGGATAGAGGGAATCAACCACTCCTCATACTGCCCTACTCGCCAGTGTGTTATCCAATACTCTACAGTAATTTCCCAGGTCCCCAAAGGGGAATTAATCATGATGCCTCCGAATCTGCTATTGAAGTGGTGCTATATAAATGTTCAATTAACAATTACAGTAATTGCTGAAGTTGAGAAAAGCCATTTTGTTATACTCCTACCTTTAGACCCTTTATTCAAGATTCTTACTCATGCCATTGATTTACTTTTGTTGAAACAATGCATAATTACCATTATTTTCATCATAGATATTGTTATGGTTCCATTACATAATTGCATTGCATTTCATGATGCAGGTCTGTTGTGGTCGCAAGCAAGAAGCGAGCGGATTACTTGGAGTGGCCAGAGTACTTCATGGCAGTCGCTTTTCTTTCAGCTCAGAGGAGCAAAGATCCAGCCACACAGGTCAGCTTGGGTCTTTGAAATTCTACTATAAGGCTTCCCTACCAATTACAGTTGATTAAGTTATTCGATTGGGTTATTATTGGGCTATGAGATTGGAATTAAACCATGTTTTGTGGTTGCCTGCTGTTTGACTGGTCAGATATTTTGCACCTCAAAGTACCATGGCAGAAATGCCATTGTACTATCGCTGAATTAGCACGAAGTACTGTAACAGTAGTACCATAAAGCACTGTGACAGAAGTACCTCCGAGTACTGTGGCAGAAGTACTTCAAGGTACTGTGTGGCAGAAGTAGTGCAAAGTACTGCCACAAAGTGCTGTGGCAGAAGTACCTCAAAGTACTGTGGCAGAAGTACCTGAAGGTATTATCGTGCTCAACTCAAATCCAGAGCAGTGTCTTGCATATGTCTTGAAGCATGCAAAAATTTGGTCTTGTTGGGAGCAATTCAAGCAGTGAGCTAAGGCTATTGCAGTTGCAATCATCTGGACGCGTCAGAGTGAAGGAGTAGACATAAGTTGTGGTGGCTTTGAATGATTAATTTTATCGTATGAGACTTAAAACTGATGCAATTTGGCTTTATTCTGACCCAATTGACTCTAATCTCCATTTGACTCTAATCTGATCCATTTGACTCTAATCTGACACAGTCGACTCTAATCTGATCCCTTTGCTTTAATCTGATGATTTAATCTGACATGGTTGATGTATTTTACTCTGATCTGACACATTTGTTTCCATCTATTTTGGTGGTTTTTAGGTCGGGGCGTGTATCGTGAACGAGGAGAAGAAGATAGTCGGTGTCGGCTACAATGGAATGCCAAACGGATGCAGCGACGATATTCTTCCGTGGAGGAAGTCGGGCGATTGGCTTGATACGAAATATCCCTACGGTAAGCACAGAAAAAGTTGCTCAGTTAAAAGACATTACAAGCTATGCTCCGTGACTAAGTTTCCCCTAAAGATGACCAGATATCATGAACACTATGTTGCTTAAAGTCCCTTGCATTGACTAATTATGTTATGTAATTAGAATTGTGCATTAATGATGGCCACTGCAATAACCAATCTTGCACATCGAGCGACATTCAAACACTACAGTTAAGCTTATGACATGATTCCCAAAATTGCAAGTGGTTATGCATCGGAGACTATACAGAAATGTGTTCATAGAAATAGCGTTTACAGTGAAATCTATTTACTATTGTAACCTACTGAGCTGAGAACATAAGATAGACAAAACCCTTTGCATTAAAACTGAAATGGTTACAAATTTAAATACTATTTAACTTAACATTTCCATTGACAATGGGAAGCAAATAGTATTGTACTGCTGTCAATGCCACAAAAAATTGCTATTGCAATAAGAAATTTTGCTGTGTATTGAATGTTGTTATGTTTTCCATTTTTTGCAGTATGCCATGCCGAATTGAACGCCATCCTCAACAAAAACTCCAGTGACGTCAAAAACTGCACGTTGTACGTCGCGTTGTTTCCCTGTAATGAGTGCGCAAAGCTTATCATTCAATCGGGAATCAAGGAGGTCGTCTACATGTCGGACAAGCACAAGGAGAAACCAGCGTTTAAGGCCTCCAGACGCCTGCTCGAATGGGCAAATATCAAGTGCAGGTAGAGCTGAGGGTCTTTATAACATTCTATTCTTACTGTCAGATAGAACGTCATGTGCAGGTAGAACTGAGGGATCTTTCTATTAAAAAAACGGTCATACTGTTACTGTAAGACAGTTTTTGAATGTTGAGTGCAGTTAGAACTGATGACCTTTCTAAAATAACTTTCTTGCTGTTAATGTAAGACAGGTTTTGTAGAACTGAGTGATCTTTCTAAAAAAAAGCACTCGTACTGATAGTCAACATGTAAGACCGTTCTTAGATATTTCATTTAAACTTTGACAAGATTAGCCAGTCATGGGTTAGAAGTAGTAACAACTTCACTTCTCTTCCCCTTGGCATTTGAGGGCAGGTTCTATGTTCAGAGAGCCAGTGCAGAGAACAAGAAAGGTGAATAGATGAATAAGACAACACTGTTTGGTCATGCCCCTAAACGTTGGAACTGAAGTGAATAGGATAATGGCAGGAGTAACCCCTCCCTTTTGGATCCTAACATCGATGGTTTCCTAACGAAAGTTATGTGAGATATATTCAGAAACCTGAATTGAGTTTTTCATCGATTCCCAGATTAAGTTGTGTCAGTTTTTTTTACCCCGCCATTGTCGTTTTCGGGTGATGCCATCCCAAGTCTGGATAATGGAAGAGGGCAATGCAATCATCATTGTTATGAAACAGCATTGTTAATTAGAAAACTATCAAGTAATTCTGTGTTTGTGAAAATAGAAGGCAAAACAAAATTTCACAGCAGTGTTGCAAGCATTATATTAAAGACAGAAAGTTTGAACAGGTTTCTCACATTTGGTGACAATGAAACTATAATTTTACACTGTCATCGAGAATGTCAAGTTCAGAATCACTAGCAGAATATTCAGGAACAGTCATGAGTGTCATAATTCAACTGGTTTTTGTTTTGTTTTTGTTTCAGTCCTTTTGAGCCGAAGCGATCGAAGATTGTTATAGATTTTGAATGCCTCGAAAGCACTGGACAGTAGCTTATTTTAAGGAGATGTATTTTAAACTTATCTTTCTGGCTGCAGAAAGATTTTCATGCATTACTGCAGTCAAGCAAAAGCATTTCAAATTTAGAGTGATTGTGAATTTATTTTAAAACATCTTTCGAGTGGTCTTTCAAACTCTGTTTTTCAAACTGATTCTGTTACCAAGTGCAAAAATGTCTGTGGAGCTGTTCTCGTTAGACTTCGGTTGAGGTGCTATGAACTGTATGTACATTGGTGATGCTGTAGTTGAATTGTGTTAACTTTCTGCTCTGTTATCAAGAACAGTAGAATTATTGTATTATGTCCATAGCATTGGGTGATTTCTAGTTTGAAATAGAAAGTCTAGATTAGGACATTTCTTCCTGTTGATAAACTTATGAGTCATTAATACATGATTTTAATCATAGCAGACAACACAGCTTTTCTGTTTCCCAATGTGGCAGATTAGTTGATGAGCTGGAGTATACATGTAGTACAGACTTCCGTGGTGGAGTTTTTCCCTCACAAGTCGAATTTTGCTGACTTATCTGGAAAAAAATGGTGTGTGATGAATGTTTTAATTTGATTTACCTGCTATTGTTGATACAACACTCTCTAAGAAGTCTAATTTTGGCCTAAGTGTCTGCACAACCTTTCATCCTATCTCAAACCTGTAATTTCTATCTAAAACCCTTTATCAATCCATCAATTAGCTTTATTGTTGCCGCAGCAGTACAGTAAAAAACCTGATACAATGGTAGATGTACAGTTGGTAACAATGGGTGGACCCAAAGGAACAGTAGTTCCGCATGCAGCGTCTCCCTAATACTATTATCAAATTGTGTCCATCATTCAGATTTTTCTTTACCCATAGCTATCACGCCGTTGTTCTTTGGATGAAACGTTACGTTACAGAAATCTTTCAGATTGGTAAAAACTAAAATTTGGTAGAACCTTTGTGGATAAAACGTGTCTTTCAATACAGAACTGAAATTTATAATGCCTCAGATGGAAGGACTAGAGAACACCAGTTCGCAGTAGGTTCGGAGAAGTTATTAGTCAGTAGTTTAGTAAATTAGGTTAGTAGCAGATTATTATTAGGTAACGGTATTAGATTAGTATTGGGTTTAGCTAATTGGTTAGCATTAGGTTTAGTAGTAGGTTAGATTTATTATTAGCATTTGGTTTGTAGGTTTAGCCATATATATATATATATATATATATATATATATATATATGATGTCAAATTTGACTACTAGCAAATATTTTACATCAGCAAAACAATACACAGTAGGCTGAAAGAGTCGCCAGTGGTGGGCCCATGCACAAGCTTTGAGCCATCCAACTGATTCCCGTTGACAGCTGACAGATGGCGTGGGTGTTCAGAGTATGAAATCGTGATTAGTGAACAGATCAACGCCCGTCAATAAGTTGGTGTCCTGCGCCTGTTGCTTGTGGCATTTCGAGTGGCGCTTTAGAAGTTCGGAGATACGATGACGGTGTATAGCGAATTAGCTCACCCGACATTCTGCCAGATGTACAAGCAAGCGATGCGCTTCGTGTCCTTAAGGAGCATGACCGTGACGATGTACGATCCAGAGGGAACCTTAGCGATCAGAGAGAACTGCGTCGGTGGCAGACTGAAGACACCCTGAAAATATCCGTCAGAAGATCAATGTGTATATGCAATTAACATAACGAGTATAAGAGGGGGAGGCCGATGAGGAGGAGGAAAAGGAGGAGGTGGAAGATTAAAAAGACGAGAAAGAGGAGGTAGACAAGAAGAGGAGGGGATGGAAAAGGAAGAGGAGGTGTAAAAGGAGGAGGTGGAAGAGGGAGAAGATGAGGAAGAGGAGGTAGGAAAGAAGAGTAGGAGATGGAAAAGGAAGAGGAGGTGGAACAGAAAGAGGAAGAAGAGGTGAAAGAGGAGGAGGAAGAGGAGGTGGGAAAGGGAGAGGAGGTGGCAAAAGGAAGTGAAGGAAGAGGTGGAAAAGGAGGAGGAGGCGGTGGAAGTGGAAGAGGAAGAAGAGGAGGAGATAAAAAAGTAAGAGGAGATCAAGGTGGAAAAGAAAGAGGGTGATTAGAAAGAGAGGTGAATAAGTACTAGGAGGTGGAAAATGAAGAGGAGAAGGAGGTGTAAAAGGGTGGTAAAGGAAGTGAAGTTAGAAGTGGAAACGGAGGAGAATGAGGATATGGAAGAGGAAGAGGAGGAGGAAATGGAAAAGGAAGAGGAGGAGAGGTGGAAAATACTAGGTGGAAAAAGGAGAGGATGATGTGGAAAAGGGAGAGGAGGAGAGGTGGAAAAGTACTAGGAGGTGGAAAAAGGAGAGGATGAGGTGGAAAAGGGAGAGGAGAAAGTGGAAAAGTACTAGGAGGTGGAAAAAGGAGAGGATGAGGTGGAAAAGGGAGAGGAGAAAGTGGAAAAGTACTAGGAGGTGGAAAAAGGAGAGGATGAGGTGGAAAAGGGAGAGGAGAAAGTGGAAAAGTACTAGGAGGTGGAAAAAGGAGAGGATGAGGTGGAAAAGGGAGAGGAGAAAGTGGAAAAGTACTAGGAGGTGGAAAAAGGAGAGGATGAGGTGGAAAAGGGAGAGGAGAAAGTGGAAAAGTACTAGGAGGTGGAAAAAGGAGAGGATGAGGTGGAAAAGGGAGAGGAGAAAGTGGAAAAGTACTAGGAGGTGGAAAAAGGAGAGGATGAGGTGGAAAAGGGAGAGGAGAAAGTGGAAAAGTACTAGGAGGTGGAAAAAGGAGAGGATGAGGTGGAAAAGGGAGAGGAGAAAGTGGAAAAGTACTAGGAGGTGGAAAAAGGAGAGGATGAGGTGGAAAAGGGAGAGGAGAAAGTGGAAAAGTACTAGGAGGTGGAAAATTGAGAGGATGATGTGGAAAAGGAAAAGGAGGAGGATGTTGTGGAAGAGGATGAAGGGGTGGATGAGGAGGAGGTGGTGGAAGAGAAGGAGGAGAGAACGAGGCCTGCCTTTTTCAACGGGCAGATTGGATTCCGTCGCTCATCTTCATAGCGATCTCCCTCGGCTGCTGCTGCTGCTGGTGGTGTTGGTTGGATGTCGCAGATGTCATCCCGATTGCATCCACCAGGTAGGTCCTTGCATATGTCGACAATTTCCTTTTCAGTTCTCTTCCTTAGAAGAAATTTCACCTGAGATGAAACGATTCAAAATGAGCCTCTCGGTGATCAATAATTGACTGTCTGGTGATCAATAATTGAGCTTCTAGTGAACAATAATTGACTCTCTGGTGATCATTATATGACTCTAGTGATCAATAAATGACTCTTGTGATCAATAATTGATTCTCTAGCGATCAATAAATTACTCTCTAGTGATGACGTAGCAGTATATTTAAATAGCTGATATCTAATTGGCCAAGGTAATAATGCCGACAATTCTATGAGTCGCCGACAGTGTCATAAATTGCCCGTTTTCTCTTATAATGTTGTTCAACTAGCATAGGGAAGCAATGTTCAACACATTTCATAATTGTAAGGCCACCTTATATTATTTCGACCCGGGCAACGCCGGGTGGTGATTAAGCCAGTAACCTATATTGAAATGAATGGTTGTTGCTGATTGACCGCGATTGGTCCTTCGATGTCTTTGTCTACGGTTGCATTGAAAGAGACAATGATGTTTCCTGGAAGATGAAGAGGACGAGGAGAGATGGTGACGTTTCTGAGATGAATCAGCGATGCCTGGTCTCCGCAATCAAGCCATTCGTATCTGTTGATCTTGCGCTGAAAGTCAATCACAAATGCTTATGCCATTCAATCATTCATTCATTCAATCATTCATTCATTCATTCATTCAGTCAGTCAGTCAGTCAGTCAGTCATTTGTTCAGTCATTCGTTCATTCATTCAATCATTCATACATGCATACATACATACATGCATACATACATACATACATACATACATACATACATACATACATACATTCCGGAATTGTATATATAGCGCACTTTCAAGAAACCACTCAGAGGCGCTTCCATCCATTTAGAGCAATCTGTGACGACGTGCTGCAGTGGTACCCTAAATCGTGATGACGCGTTGTGATGACGCAGCGGTTGACGTATTGCGATGACGACAGACTGTGGCGTTGGACACTGTAGCCGATTAAGTTAGAGTGTTGGTGTCGGATGGAGTAAAGGACGTCGAGCAAAAGGTTCTTCACTCACAGAATTTGCACAGCGCCATCGAAAGATGGATGCTTTGTCATTAATTACACAATGACGCTTAATTAATGCATAATGTTGTTGTTGCTGCTGCTGATGATGACGACGACGACGACGGCGACGATGATGATGATGTTGATGCTGATGCTGCTTGTCACGGTTGGCACTTGGCAATAAGCGAAACATGTTTGCAGCCAAAAAAAACTGCACGTGCCACTTGCTATAAATACGTCTGTGATATTTATATTGCTGATATTTTTTCATTCTCTTTTCAGTCGGATGTTTTTTGTTTAGGGCAACTCATGTGGAATACAATAACAATGAGAACAACACTCAAACAATAGTGAAGATAATGATAATCATAAGATTGGCAGTAGTAATGTAATTGCAATAATTCCATCGTAATAATAACAGCAATAATAACGTAGGCAGAGAAATTCAGGGCCCTAGACAGAGAAATTCAGGGCCCTAGACAGAGAAATTCCAGGCCCCTAGTCAGAAATTCCAGGACCCTAGGCAGAAATATTCCAATCCCATAGGAAGAGAAATAACATGCCTTTGGCAGAGAAATTCAGGCTTCCCAGGCAGAGACATTCATTATACATAACAAGGCGTAAATCAGAAACAAAATTACATATGATTACATAAACATATGATTAATTTAATTAATAAACATGACGACATATCACAGACTGAAGTTATCGCACCAGGAAGCAAGTAAATAAGAAATATAATTGTCTGTCTATACCACAAATCTCCCCGTCGTCCTATTTTCAAAATTCTTACCCCATACACCAGCGACGATTTTCTCTGGTTACCGTAGTTGCCGAACATCTCGTGTGACCTGAGATCAGCATAATTCAGCTCTTCCTCGTCAGTATCCGGAAGCTTTGAAGCCAAACTCGAGGAAGCCGCTAATTGGAAGCAAAGGAGCATAAAGAAAAGCATCTCGAACGCTGGCTTAAACAGAACCTATGCTATCACCAATCAATTTCACCGCATATAAAGTGAACCCTTTGTAAATTTAAACATGCCCAGTTGACTATGCTGGTATCACACGATTTTTATACCAAACGGCATTTGTAGGGGCCTACTAGGGGGCTGATTAGCGCTTACTGTTTCTGCCTGCAATAATTGGCTTCTTATTGGTTTCCCTATACTACAGCGCAGGATAATGACGAATGATGGAGTAGGCCTACGTTAATTGTTTTCAGTTATAGGCCTAGCAATTACATAAATTAGTAGGCTTTGTCTCGCAAAAACGTTGCGACTGGTAATGAGCAAAAACTGGGCTAATTAGCAACCCGTCCTGTAAAGACAATTTATCACAAATACATAATTTTATGTGTTAACAAAATGGTTGAAATCTTTCCCTACTCTTTTCAGTCAGGTGATCATTTTGTTTCCTCGATTTAATTGCTGCATATAGTATTTTAACGGCCAAGCATGTGAAGTATGATATTTGTTGCTTCGAAGTAAGCCACAACTCGGCATTAGCCTACTCTGACTAGAGACATAGGCCTACATGTAGGTCTAAGCCTACTATGGATCCGAGCATTATTTAAATCGGATTTCAGATTTTCTGTTTTGTAAGCGAAAATCAGATTTTTGAAAAGCGAAAATCGCATTTAATAGGTCTATTATTTATCAATTTCATAGTGAAAAACTAAAAATGACAAAGACTAGTAAATTTATGCATTGTTAGAAGTCTAACGTTTACCTTTGTTTCATCCATTATGGCTGCCTGTTTAACACCCCAGACGTTTTGTGTATCGTATTTACAAATCTTCAACTGGCATAAAACTTGCTCAAATTGCCAACCTAAAGATCAAGAGACTTTTAGAATATTATAAAACTAGGACTCGGTGCAACTCATTCGTAAAACTCGGTAATCGATTCGATTCATTCCTAAAGTGTAGCCTAGTAGAAATGTCACTTCTCCTCACCTTAGTATCTATGAGGGAAGATAGTGATTTATTCATCTGAGTTTGAAAAGCCAGTGCAGACAACAAGGCCAGATTAATGGATGGATGAGGAAGGACAGTCTAGTCATGCCCGTAACCTTTGAACTCGGTTGAGTAAGATTATAACAGGAGTGGTCTCTGTTGGCTCTGATTTTATTTTCTAACGTTGAATGTTATGCGAGACATTTTCAATAGCCTGAATTGTAATTTATTATGATTTTACTTGCGACGATTTATATAGCGCCGTGCGTAGCAAGCTTCTTCTGTAGGTGCTTCACATGACAATTCGCAGTAAATTAGAAAAATAATTCTCGACACTACTTAGAAAGTACAATTTATACTGTTTTTGAAAGCGGGAATGGTTATGGCTTCCTGGATGATTGCAGGGAAACTGTTCCAGGCACATGGACAGCGTCTGATAGTGGAATTGAGTGTTCGATCCATGTCCCAATTAAGCAGATTAAGTTTTGCATCATAGCTGTCAGTTTTGTAATTCTGTTTGTCCGTTTTTGTCGATGACAGTTCAAAATATGGATTGCGATGGATGGCATAGGTCTATATAACTTATAATCATCATTGCTGTGACACAGCGTTAGAAAAGTATACGGAGTACCTTTGTACGCCTGGCGAGAAAATTCCAATGGTAGTGCAAGACTCATATTGAACACAGAATCTTTGAACACAGAATCTTTGAACACAGAATCTTTGAACACAGAACAGGTTTATCACATTTTGTCGATAATGAGATTATAATTTGACAATTACGAGTAGAATGTCGAGTTCAGAATCACTAGCAGAATATTCGGGAAAAGTCTTGAGTGGACCAGCATTTAACCTTGATATTTTATTTTCGGTTTAGTTCTTTTGAGTCGAATCCATCGAAATTTTGTATTGACTTTGATTGTCTCGAAAGCATGGGACACTAATCTTAGGAAGCTTTAGTTTTGCGGTTAGGCCTACATGTATCTTCCACAATCCCGAATGATTTTCGAGTATTACTGCAATCGAGTAAAACATTTATGACTTGGATTTATTTTGAATTTATCTTAAATAATCTTTCGATGATTGCCTTTTCTGGTTTTCTACCCATTTCTTTTACCCTATGGGGTTTCTTTGGAGCTGTCTTCGTTAAACTTCGGTCGAGGTGCGATCAGCCGTACATTGGGGACAACATTGGTTTCTGTGAAGTTTTCATTTTCATTTCATTTTCCGAAATTTGATACCGCCCTTCTTCCAACATATTTTTGTTCAGAAGTGCACAGACACACGCCTCGACGGCGCAATTGCAGTTATAATGCAGAGCAATGGTGCACGAAGGACTTGTTCAAGGTCTCTACACAGTGACGCCCCGGACGAGGCTCGAACCCGCGCGCTCAGCACACACTGAGCGTTACGGGCCGACCGCTCTAACCGATCGGCCACTGTGACACATCTCGGCCACTGTGCTGCACCAAGTTTTGTCGGGATATCATGAACAGCAGGCCTATGTTGCGCAAATTTCTAGCAGTGAGCGATTTCTAGTAATAGTTTGAATGTAAAGTCTGGATTTAGACCTTTAGGCATATTTATGCTGATATTATGTAGATAAAAGTTCTTAGAGCTTCTCAGAAACTTCACTTAACTTCAAACATGTTCCTATAGTTATCAAATTTTGACCTAGATTTGCTGCCTCTTTCTGTGTAAACGTACGAGTAATTAAAACATGCTTTAATTACTGCAGACACAGTTTCTCTGTTTCACAGTCGCAGTGGCATAAGGTGATGAGCTGGAGTAAACATGTAGTACAGACTTTTTCTGCGATGGAGTTATCCTCAGAAAACGAACTTTGCTTATCTGAAACAAAATAGTTTGTGACGACTGACCTGTGATTGTTGATATGAAATTTTCTAAGAACCCTAAAATTGATCCAGGTCTCGGCAAAGCCTCTCGTCTTATGTATAGGACAGCCTATCTTTGCTCCCCAAAACCTCTGATCTGTGTCCATCCCGATTTTTCCTAGAGGGACTATTATGTCGACACCGTCCCCGTGTATGCGAGACGGTCTCGGCAGTGGTCGCTCTACCCTTTCGGCGCAGCTTGGCCCAGAGACTCTGAACATCCATGCCATGTTTCAGCTGTTGATTGAATTCGGTGGTTTGGTTACACGCTTGTGCGTGGACCAGCCTTTGGCGACTCTTTTAGCTTACAAGGCGTTATTTTGCTAGGATAATTGTTCTGACAGTCGTTGATGACATTAAACGATGACATGTAACATCGTGTAGTCTAGATTTCTTGAAGAGGCGCTATGAAGTTCATTCATTCATTTATGATAGTATGCAGTTTGTAACGAAACTCACTCGATGTTCAGTGTGACGTATACGCAAGCTGCGTGTTTCTTGTTTTTGATGAAGACGGCCGTGACCTCATACTGTCCAGAGGGAGACTCAATGGTCAGAGGGAACGGTGTGGGAGGAAGAGTGAAATCGCCCTGAAAATATCAGCAAGAAAGTCGAGGTGTGTATGATATAATTGAAAATAGGTATAGCGTCATTCTGGAGAAACCTTGCAGTCGCTCCTAATGTAAAACTCTGAAAGACGGTCAAACAGAAGAGGAGAAGGAGAAGGAGGAGATGGCAGAGGAGGGTAGTGATAGAGGAGAAAAGGAGGAGGAGGTGGAAGAGGAGGGGTAGTAATAGAGGAGGAGGTAGAAGAGGAGTGGTGGTAGAAGAGGAGGTGGAGGTAGCAGAGAGGAGGTGGAAAAGGATGGGTAGTGATAGAGGAGGTGATAGAGTAGTAGGTGAAAGAGTTGGTGGTGATAGAGAAGGTGGAGGTGGCGGGAAAGGAGGAGGTGGAAAATGAGTTGCGCTGATTGATGAGAAGAGGGACTTGGTGGAAGAGGTGGTGAAAGAGGGGTAGAATGTGCCTGGAAGAGGAGAGGCTGGTGAGAGAAGAAGAGGTGGTTGAAAAGGAGGAGGTCGGACAGGAAGAGTGATGACAGAGGAGTCGTTGGAAGAGGAAGGGGAGAAAGAAAAGGATGCGGAGGAGGGGCGGAATGCAAGGCTTACCTTTTTCATCGGGCAGATTGGATTCTGTTGCTCATTCTTATGATTATCTCTCTCGGCTGCTGATGCTGGTGGTAGTGGTGTGGGTTGGATGTTGCAGATGTCTTCCCGAACGCATCCTTCGACTACATTCTTGCAAACGTTGACCCATCCACGATCAGTCTTCCTCTTTATAGGCAATTTTGCCTGAGATGCATTACAACAATCCGAATTGAGGCTCTCTGGTAATTAATCTGCAATTGATTCACTCGAACTCATTGGTCATTCGGTCGATGGATCAAGTAAATCGATCTTTAATTCGGTCGGTTTATCAGACTGGTCAAACCGATGTAAGGAACTAAGGCTGTACAGAATAAGCGATCTTCACGTTTCACGTTTCGACCTAACACGAATAAATGGACCAACTATTCGGCCGAATACGAATGCGTGTAGTGAACAAAATAGATCTATTTTTGAAAAATTTCAAAATTTTCAAATGTCCGCAAACGTTTCAGATCAGTATAATTAATGCATGAACTAATTGTATACAGTTTACTACATGTAATTTTTCCATCCTTCTGACAATGTGTGTTAAATAAGAATGGAACTAACTGAACTAAACTTAGAAATGATGATACGGTCGGCAGCGCGATACCGTGGTCCAGACAGTAGAGAGTTACTTCAGTTAACTCGATATAGTAGTCGCCGTATTCGGTCCGACCGCTACAATTCGGCCGAACAGCTAATTGGCCGACTATTCGGCTCCGTAGCGATTGCAGAACGAATATTCGGTTCAACCCAGCAATCAACATGAATGAATCCGAATTAATATCGATTAATCTGATTTAATACGAATCATTAATGTATTGAAATGAATGTTCAATGCTGACTGACTCCGATTGGTGCTTCAATGTCTTCTCCTACGGTTGCGTTGAATGAGAGAATCATGTTTCCTGGTAGATGCAGAGGATGAGGAGAGATGGTGAGGTTCCTGAAATGAACCAGCGATCCTCTGCCTCCGCAGTCACGCCACTTGAACGACGACTCATCGTGTCCGTTCATCTTGCTCTGAAACTCAAAGCCAATCATACGTGACCGTCATTCATCCATCCAGTGGTGGCGATCTCTTTTGGCAGATGGGGATGGGGGGGGGGGCCCGCGGACACTCTTGTGAGGAGTAAGAACTGTCGCGCGAGGGGAGAACAATTTTTACTTCTGTCTGTTTACAAAGACACGTTTAAATTATTAATTTTTAAAACTTAACGGTACTTATACGAATACGAATCGAACAATCGATTGGTAGGCGATTAATCGATTAATCGAATAATCGCATACCAATCGATTAATCGAACTACTCGATTAATTGACGCCTACTAATTGAGATTAGTAAAAGTCATTAATCGCCCAAGCATAACTATGGACGATATTAGTGTCTCAGAGGACACTGTCGCAGCTTTTAAGAGGAAACTTGGAAAATTGGGCTATTAAACTTATCGAGGCCATATTACAGGAGTCTTAACACAGACTAAACGTCTTCTGAATCACTTTAAACCCTTGTTATGGTCGTTAGAGGGTTAAACAATATGTACCTGCGTCCTCTAATAATGATATTTTTCAAAAGTTTATTTCGAGCCAATTCGGGCAGCTACAAATCGCAAGCCCCTGGGTACGTGTCCCCGACTCTTTGGGTGATCCTGAGAGTAATGATATAATTAGATAAATTAATGATTAAATATGCATCATGACATACCCTGGACAGAAGCAGCACGTTGCATGAGCACGTAGGACGCAAATAATTAAAAAAACGTGTGCCACAAAATAATCTCCATCATCCTACATGTATTTTCAAAGTACTTGCCTCATGCACCAACGATGATTTTCTCAGGCTACCGTAGCTGCCGATGAACTCGCTTGACCAGAGTTCGGTATCGCCATACATCTCTTCGTCATCAATACCCTGGAGCTCCAAGGCCAATACCGAGTAACTCGCCACTAGGAAGCAGAGGATCGCCAAGGAAGACATCTTGCAGTTCTGATACTCTAGCCAACACAGAACCTCTGCTATCACCAAGTTTACCGAATGCAAAGTAAACCCTTTGAAAGCTTAAACCGTGCAGGGCTGACTAGGCGTGGCAGGACGCATAGTACACCATTTTTATACGAAATTGACTCGTTGACTCAAAAAAAACCGTTTAGATTAAGCACTGACGTGCACAGCTTCAGCCCATAATTGGTCTCTTGTTGGTTTCCCTTTCAGCTGAGAATAATGACTACTAAACGAGTTTTCTTTTAAGGCCTATGTAGCAATTACATAAATTAAGAGGACTTTGTTTCAATCGCCAACTTGGCGGCTGGCAATGAGCAAAACTATTTCTTGTCGCATTAGTGTTAACAAAATGGTTGAAATCTTTTTCTCTATCGCTTTTCAGTCACGTGCTTACTTTCTTTGACGTCATTGCTGCATATCTTATTTTAACGCATGTGAAATGCGATAAGCAAATCAGCTCATGCATATATTTAAAGATAATTGTTTACTTTATTTTCATTCAGTTTGTTTACGATGCCAGAGCGCTGTATGTACGCAGCATGTTTGTAAATCGCAATAGGTAACCGAAGTAACAGAAATTATGCAAGTTGCAAAACCAAAAATCAAGAGAATGAGACTTTTAGATTTACGAAACTCAGACTCGGACCGTACAACTCCGTCGTAAAGCTCGTCACTCGGCAGGACATTGACATTCGGTTCTTTCCTAAAGTAGTTGAAACTTCACTTTCCTTTGCTTTGGCATATGATGGCGGGTGGTGATTAATTCATGTGAGTTTTGAAAGCCAGTGCAGAGAAGAAAGACATGTGAATAGATGGATGAGGAAAAACTCTGGTCATGCCTCTAACCCTTTAACTCGGATTCATTCACTCACTGCCAAAATTGATATAGCACCCCTTCAATAAACCTACTCAACGGCGCTCTCAGCCAGGCTGCGGCGAAACCAAAAAGACTTGATGATACGGTAGAAGGTTGGTAAATTGTTCCCAGGGAGTATGTCAGCGCTAGCTGGAACCCGTTCCAAATGGGTGGGGGACCTACAAACGAGTAGGCTCGGTGCTGTTTGATCGAAGATCGAGCTCACTGGACCAACAGCTACCCCTATCCGAAGAACGGAGGGCCCTACGGTAAAATGTGTCAGAAACCGAGCCACGCATGTAGACTACTTAGATTTGGGCGACCTCTGTTAGCGGAACGGTTCGTTCCTTTGGGGTTTCTCATTGTTCACTGCAAACTGTTATTCTATTGTTACCGTGATTATATTGTGCAAGCCAACACCATTACGTAATTGGCCAACATGCTCATATAGATACAAATTACCTGTCAAAGACGACGGGAACTTAATATCTAGAATCGACCGAAAAGGAAAAGTTGACAGACAAATAATCCGTACTTTATGGAAATACCTACATTTCTACATGTATCTAGTCAATTATAATAATTTTTCTGTAAGGCATGATGCGGTCTGTCATCTAGCAGATATTTATTAAAATAAACGAATATCATTATTATGAATGTTATAGACTTTGAATGTATCGAAAGCACCATTTTCCTGCTGTTATCATTTCTTGGACTGTATTTGCCGCTTCGTTCTGTGTTAACTTCATTCATGATTATAATTACTGCAGACACACGCAACAAGGTTTTTAGGTTTTCCCGTTGCAGTGGCATAAGGTGATGAGCTGGAGTAAACGTGTAGTACAGAAAGTTTCTGCGGTGGAGTTATCCTCAGAAGACGAACTTTACTTGCCTATCTGACACAAAACAGATTATGACGAATGTCTAAATCATTTGACACTTGATCATTGATTAGACACTCTCCAAGAAGCCCTGTCCTGACGCAATTCTCAGGAAAACCTTTTGTTATATCTCGAATCTGTTCCTTCGCCCCAAGTCCTTGATCGTTCGGTGTCCATCCAGATTTTGACAACCCTCTGGTTGTCTCCCTCGGATCCTAATTCTGGCGAAGCAATAATAGAATCGATAAGAAATCGCACATGTAATCGCGCACGGAACAGGGCTCGTAAATAAGCTGGGCCCTGCGCTTGGTTTTGGAGTGGCGCTTTAGAAGTTTGGAGATTACAATTACGAATTGACATAGCAGCTAGAGTGAATAAGCTGGGGCCCTGCGCTTGGCTTTCGAGCGACGCTTTAGAAGTTTGGAGGTTTAGTTTGTTGAGAAACTCACTCGATATCCAGCCTGACGTATAAGCAAGCGATACGTCTTTTGTCCCTGCGAAATATAGTCGTGACTGCGTACCGTCCAGCGGACAATTTAGTGGTCAGAGGGAACGGCGTGGGAGGCAGAGTGAAGTGGCCCTGAAAATATCAATAAGAATTTTGTAACTCACTGTGGTTTGACAATCAAGCACATTGAACGAATATATACAAGACCGACGCGTTATTGCAAATTAATATAGCGCCATTGCGTCGGAGTTACTCCAGACCTACTAGCACTCTGGGAAGACGATAGATCAGAAGAGGAGGAGGAGGAAGAAGAGGAGGAGGAGGAGGAAGAGGAGGAGGTGATGGAAGGGGTGGATGTGGAAGAGGATGAGGTAGAGGGGGAGGTGATTCAAGAGGAGGCGAGATGAAGGCCGAGGTGGTGGAAGAGGAGGAGTAGGAGGAGCAGGAGGAAGAGCAGGAGGAGCAGGAAGAGGAGGACGAGAAGGCGGAGCTTACCTTTTTCATCGTGCAGATTGGATTCTGTCGTTCATCCTCATCTCCCTTGGCTGCTGCTGCTGGTGGTGTGGGTTGGACTTTGCAGATGTCATTCAGTTCGCATCCTCCTCGTACATCCTTACAAATGTTCGTCCATTTCTTTTCAGTCAACCTCCGCACACGAAATTTCGCCTGAAATGCGATGAAACAATCGAAATTGAAGCCCTCTGGTGATGAGTAAGTGATTCAGGCAATCAGTTGTTCGATCAATGACTTAAACTGATGGATCATTCGTTCGACGGATCGATCTAATCGATCATTAGGTCTAATTACCTGACTAATAAAACTACAACAATGATCATGAATTAAGCCGAATTAATATCGATTAATCTGATATAATACGAATCAATATGTTGTGCTGAAGGGTTGTTGCTGACTGACCTCGATTGGTGCCTCTATGTCTTCGTCCACGGTTGCATTGAAAGAGACAATGATGTTTCCTGGAAGATGCAGAGGTCGAGGAGAGATGCTGAAGCTTTTGATGTGAATCAACGGTTCTTTGCCTGCGCAGTCATACCAGACGAACGACTCGTTCTTTCCGTTCATCTTCCTCTGAAAGAAAGACAATCACAAGTGACTGTCATTCACATATTCATGCGTTGGTTTATTCGTTCAATAATCCATTCATTCATTCATTCGTTCATTCATCCATTCGTTCGTTCATTCGTTCATTCAATCATTCATTCATTCATTCATTCATTCATTCAGTCAGTCAGTCAGTCAGTCATTCAATCAATCAATAGTTTTTTATACACGCAATCATTCGTCAATTCATTCATTCGTTCATTCAATCAATCATTAGTTCATTAATTCATTAACTCATTCACTTATTCATTCATTATGGAAACGCATGTGACGCCCTACTCAGAGGCTCTCTCCATCCATCTGGATTCTAGAACATGATCTGGTGATGCGTTGTGATACCTCGATTGATACTTGGAGATTAGGTATTGGGGCTTGGTGAATTCACGGGGTCAATCCCACTGAAACAGAATTTATCTGGCTGGGACAGGACAACAACTGGCAAAGCTTGACCATGGCGCACTCTCTGCTGCGTTTCACAACTTTACTTTTGCTACTTCCGTGCGAGATCTTGGCATTGTCTCTGATCGCAAAAGCGGCGATCTCGTTCGAGAGTTGGGGAGACATCCATTGAGAGTGGTAAAACATGTGGAGTGGGGAATGTGTAACTTATCTCCTCTTTGCAAAAGGTGAGAGGTACTTAACCACCTGCCCACCCCCCACCGCCCCCCTTACCCACCCACCACCCCGGGGATCGTAATCCCTGCTTGATCAAGAGAGCTTTCTTTCGCCAAGCACGTCAACTCAGTAAGTCACAACTGCTTCAGTCAGCTGCGACAATTGCGTAGTGATCTCCAGCGCACTCTCTTTCAGTCCTGCAATCACTCTTGTGCATCCTTTTGGCACTAGTTGTCTTGACTACTGCTCCACCATATATGCGGACATTTCACGAGGCAGGATTTGGCAACTGGAACAGGTCCACCGGTCGGAGGCACCTATGATAGGAGGCATTTCTAGGACAGGACATGTTTCTGCTTACGTGTATGTACGTGACATTGACCTCCCCTCCCGCAGCGCATTGCATTTCGAATCGCCGCCATGGTATCGCACTGTCATGTTGGGGCTGCGCCTGCTTCCCTTCATGAGCTACATTCTGCCACTCAGCTGCAAGCGCTCGGAGGGAAATTCCGGGCACATAAAAATTACTATTATCTAGCCCATTTCACGAGGCTTGATAAAAGTAATATTAATTTTTTTAAATCAATAAACATAATGACATAACACAGAGTGAATCTATCGCAACTGGAAGCAAGTAAATTAGAAATATATTTGTCCGCCACAAAGCTCCCCATCATCCTACTTCCAAATTCCTCACCTCGTACACCAACGACGATTTTCTCTGACTACCGTACTTGCTGAACAACTCGTATGACCTGAATTCAGCATCGTCGATCTGTTCCTCATCAGTACCCGGAAGCTCAAAGGCCAAGCTCGAGGAAGCCGCAAATAGGAAGCATAGGATCGTCAAGGAAGACATCGTTCACGCTGGCCAACACAGAACCTGTGCTATCAACAATTTCACCATAAACAAAGTTAACTCTTTGTCGATTCAAAACGTGCAAGGCTGGCTGTGCGAAGTTAGACGCATGGCACACGATTTTTATACCAATCTGTCTAAACCGCTAAGGCCTAAACTATAGCCCTTACAGTTTCAGCCTACAACAATATGATCCTTCCTGGCTTCATCAGTAATAGGCCCATGCCCAACAATTATAGTAATTAGACGGCTTTTGTGAAACTAATTAGCACCCCGATATGAAAAGGCAACTTATGAGAAATACAGTTTTGATGATAAATTGGTTGAAATCATATCCTTCTTATTACAGTCATGTAATTTGTGTAGTTGATTTCAATGCTATCATTTAAAGGGTAAAACATGTGGATTAAAACATGTGTGTTAAAATTCAGAGAATTGTAGTTTCGTAATAGGCCCTACTCAGCATTAGGCCTACTCGATTTCGAGACAAACATTGGATCCAAGTATAGTCCCTTTTAATAAATAATATAATCGGCTGTCCGATTTTCTGTTTTGTGAACGAAAACCTGATTTAATAAATTTACAAAAAGACAATCGTATTTCGTTTTTAAGCACTTCATCTCTTTCATTGTGAAACACTGAAAATTACAGAAGCAAATAAATTCACGCATTCATTTAAATTGTAATGTTACCGACAGAGGGTGGCGTGTTTATAGATCGTCAATAGGTAACCGAAATCATAAAATTGTGCAAATTGCCAAACTAAAAATATTTTTATTTCCCTCAGGCTTGAACGAATCCATCACAATAAAGGGTTTAACCACACGGATCCTTCTTCTCCACTTGACTCTGTCACGAGTGTCTTCATTTGTCAATCGTTGAATCTTCAATGCCCCTTTGAATCATATCTCCCCATCTTTTCAGCTGTTGCTTTTCAGCTGCTAAATAAAAACCAAGCGACGTTTTAAATATTCGATACTCGGACTCGGTACAACTTAATCGTATAACTCGGTACTCGGCATGAAATTGACACTCATTTGAGTCATTTCAGTCCATAGTGGCCTAGTTGAAACTTCACTTCTCTGCGCCCTGGCTTAGGCCTATATGCATGACGGGCCTTGAGGGCAGATGGCGATTAATGCATCTGAATTTGGAAAGCCACGCAGTGCAGAGAACAGAGAGAGGTGAATTAATGGATGAGGAAGGACTGCAGTCTGGTCATGCCCCTAACCTTTGAACTCGTTTGAGTAAGATCATGGCAAGAGTGGCTCCTGTTGGACTTGCTTGTATTTTCCTAAAGCATCGACAGTTTTCTAACGTTGCGAGACATTTTCAAAAACCTGAATTGAGTTTTTGATCAATGCTCTGATGAAGTTGATTTAGTGTTGCATTTTAGCTGACAGATTTTAACCCTGCTCATTCCTCTTAGGTTGATTTCAGTCCTAAGTATGGATTACGGAGGAGGGCAATGCTATTAATCTTAATACGACATATTTTTATTTATTTATTCTGAAATTTGATATTGCCTTTCTTCCAACATCTTTTGCTCAGAAGTGCATACACAAACCACGACGGGGCAATTGCAGTTGTACTGCAGAGCAATTGTACGCGAAGGACTTGATCAAGGTCTCTACACAGTAACGCCCCGGACGAGAGTCGAACCCGCTCGCTCAGCGCGCACTGAACGTTATGGGCCGACCGCTCTAACCAATCGGCCGCCGTGCCACACAATGATGTCAATTAGAAAACAACCGGATCGTTTATATGCCTGGCGATAGAAAACGAAAAAAATTACACAGTATTGTTGTAAGCACTAAACGCATATTAAACACAGAAAGACTGGACTGGTTTATCACATTTATTGACAATGAAACTCTTATTTTAAAACGCCGTGGAGAATGTCGAGTTCAGAATCACTAGCAGAATATTCGGGACAAGTTAGACAATAAGTTTAGGGGCGTCTTTCAGTGGAACAGAGTCAACATAATTTAACTGGTTTCTATTTTGTTTTTGCTTCATTTCGTTTGTGCCGAAATGATCGAAGATTGTTATAGAATACAGACTTCGAACACCTCGAAAATACAGGATAGTAGTACTATAACTATTGCAATCTTAATAATTCGTGATTTTCGAGATGTTCCGCGTTATTTTCGAGCGGTTCTGCAGTCGAGTCAAACATCTGTGATTTTGAGTTACTGTGAATATATCAAGTCATCCTTCGATTGGTTCTTAGAACTGGTTTTCAATCCAGATCTGTTACTAAGTGGGATTTCGAGCGATGCCATAAACAGCTAGTAGATGTTACAGCCAGTTACTGTAGGCCTATATCGATAATGTAGTTTCTGTAAAATTTCTGTTTTGATTTCATCTCTAGTAAATTCATAGCATTGATTGACTCCTAGTTATTTCTAGTTTGAAATTCAGTCTAGATGAATTTTTCTTCTTTTGACACTAACATTAGGCCTAGATAGAAAAGTTCCTTAAGCTACTGAGAAAATTCTCTATAACTCTAGCAAGCATTTTTCCACTGCTATCATGTCTTAACCTGGATTTGCTGTTTCTTTATGTCGTAACTAATAAGTAGTTAATACACGTATTAATTGCTGCAGACACACCCAACAACGTCCATTTTTCAGTTGTTGCTATGGCGTAAGTATTTGGAGTATGCGTGCAGTAGGTTATAGACTTCTGTGGTTAAGTTAGTCTTTCAGAGGGAGACATCTGCTTGCTTATCTGAAATAAAACAGTTTGAACGAATACAGGGCTGTTAATAATGTTATGAAGTATTGCATAACTTAGTGTCGCCGTCAAAATTCTAAGTTTCTCCATCGCAGCGAAAATGGTTTTGTTTAGTTGGTATCGCTGCTGTGTATCGCTATTACATTTTGTTGACTGTTGGATATCCTCGATACCAATACGTTCACCACTGTAATTTATGCAAACTCACTTTCAAGTAGGTTAATCAATCAGTCAATCAATCAATCAATCAATCAGTCAATTAGTCAATCAGTCAATCAATCAATCGATCAATTAATCAATTAATCAATCATTCAATGAGACTTAATATAGCGCCTTTTCAAGATATCTTCTCAGAATCGCTCCCGGTCCGACTACGGCTAAAAAGCGCAGCTTTAAGCAATGAGTAGAATACGGTTGAGGAAGTTTTGGGCAGAAGGTGAAGCTCTATGGGTAAATTTCATTTCAATTAAATGCTGCCAGCAACGAATGGTGAGAATCTTATGGTGAGAATTGTTATTGTCATTATTGTGCCGTTTTTAGCGCCGCTATCTAACGACCAAGCCTCAATCTGTGGCGCTGAGTAGTTGTGAGTGAATGATAATCGTCTTCGAAGAGGAAGAGCATCGAACCCGTCATCGCTGGGGTATAAAGCAGGCGCTTTGACCAATTGGTTGAGTTTTTGGACAACCAGAGTCCCGTCTCATTCGGATCCTATTTCTGGACACGCCAATATTAGAATCCGTATGTAATCGGACATGTAGCAGTCAGCAGAGTAACGCTGATGAATAAGCTGGATCCCTGCGCTTGACTTTAGAAGCTTCAAGCTTACGATGACGCGTTAACAGAGCAGCGCTCGTGAATAAGTTGGGGCCATGCGGTTGGATCTAGGGTGTCGTTTAAGGAGTTTAAAAATTACGATGTGATAGTTTAGTTTGTAGCGGTACTCACCCGATATTCAGGTTGACAGATATGCAAGCGGTACGTCTTTTATTTCTTCGAAATATGGCTGTGACCGCGTACCATCCGGAGGGCAGTTTAGTGGTCAGAGGGAACGGCGTGGGAGGCAGAGTGAAGTGGCCCTGAAAATAATCAGTAAAACAATCGATGCGTAGACGTAATTGCAAATTAATATAGCGCCACCGTATCGGAGTCCCTCCTGGACTAACACTCTGGAATGACGATAGAACAGAAGAGGAGGAAGAGCAGGAGGAGGAGGTGGAAGAGGAATGGTGAAAGAAGATTGAAAAGGAAGAGTAGAAGGAAGGTGAAGAGGAGGAGGCAATGAAAGAGGAGGAGTAGGTGGAAGAGGTGGAGATGATTGAATTGGAGAAGGAGGTAGAAAAGGAGGAGGAGGAGGAGGAGGAGGAGGAGCGGAATACAAGGTTCACCTTTTTCATCGGGCAGATTTGATTCTGTTGCTCATCCTCATGACCATCTCTATCGACTGTTGCTGGTGGTGGTGGTGGTAGTGGTGGTGATTGGATGTTGCAGACGTCTTTCAATGCGCATTTTTGTGGTAGTGGTAGGTCCTTGCATACGTAGACCCATCCCTGCTCAGTTTTCCTCTTTACACGCAATCTCACCTGAGATGGAGCGAAAACGATCCAGAATGAAATTCTCCAGTGATCAATTATTGATTCAGTATTATCGGTTGGTCAAGCACTCTATCTGATAGATCATACGTTTGACGAATCGATCTAATTGATTGATTGATGGATCAATCTAATCGATCATTAGATCCTAGGATCAAATTGATCGATCATTAATTCGATTTATCTGACCAATCAAACAGACACAATTAACACGAAGAATTATTCCGAATAATCTTCGATTACTCTGATATAATACGAATCAACGTATTGAAATGAGAGGTCGTTGCTGACTGACCTCGATTGGTGCATCGATGTCCATGTTGACGGTCGCGTTGAAAGAGAGAATCATGTTTCCTGGAAAATGCAGAGGCTGAGGAGAGATGCTGAGGTTCTGGAGACGAACCGGCGTTGAATTACCTCCGCAGTCATGCCAGACGAACGAATCCTCTTGTACGCTCATCTTGCTCTGAAAGCCAATCATACGAGACCGTCATCCATCCATCCATCCGTCCATCCGTCCGTCCGTCCGTCCGTCCATTCATTCATTCATTCATTCAATCATTCCGGATTAATTAGGACCTACGAAGTTATCATTGTCTACGAAATTTTTAGACAATTTTGTTAAATGCAAAAATGAAAAAAACGGATATTGAGTAATAGAAGAAAGTTTAATCCTTAAACTCTAAGGAAGAAGAAATTGCAGTATATTGAAGAGTGCCTAGGGCCTACGACGATCTTAAAGGGGTTTAAGCGGCCCTGTACTATGTAGCGCACCATCAAGAGTACTACATTTCTCTAATCTATCTGTGGCAAGCTATGATGAAGCGTTGTGGTGCCTTTCTGTGATGACGTGTGTGCTGACGCAGTGTGGAGACGCACATGCATTACAATGACAGACCGTGGTTTAAAATTCTGGGCCCATAGGCAGAGATGTTCCAGACCACTAGGCAGTAACTTTAAGTGTGAACTAGCGGGTCTCATGTTAACTGAAATTAGCGTGTTCTATAGCAAAAAAAGATATTTAGGGTATAATGGTCACTATTAGCCAGATGGCGGATTTGCCCCAAACTGTTGTAGTTGAGTGCCCCTAATAGTCGCCGAGCCCCTAGACATGTGTTCTCGCTCCTTTGACAAGACTAATATTAATAATATAAATTAATTGATGGACGAATAGATTAAAATTATACGATAGGCTACAATAGACTGAGGTAGTCGCACGAGCATGGAGAAAGTAAGAAACAAGAAATATTTTTGTCTGCCAGAAATCTCCATCACCCTATTTCGAAAGTCCTCACCTCATACACCAGCGACGATTTTCTCTGGTTACCGTAGTTGCCAAACAACTCGTTTGACCTGACTTCAGCATCGATCATCTCTTCCTCTTCAATACTCGGAAGCTCCAAGGCTATTCCCAAGGAACTCGCTAAAAGGAAGCAGAGGACCGCCAAGGAAGACATCTTGAACGCTGGCCTACACAGAACCTGTGCTATCAACAGTTATTTCGCTGTGTACAAAGTAAACCCTTCGGATGTTTAAAACGTACAGAGCTGACTGTATGAGCAAGATGCCTCGTACACGATCCTTACACCACAACTGAGGTTTGAGCGCTTACAGTTTCAGCCTGTGTTGTTCTCCTGTTTGTTTCCCTTCTGCGGTGGATAATTAGGAACGATAGAGCAGACGACGGTGCTTTCAGTTATAATTATTCAGGCTCGTAGGCGACCTTCCAGAAGGGGGCGCGTTTTGGTGAAAGTGGATTTGGTGAAAGTGGACCTCCTAATATGGACCATGAGACGCTTAGCGTCTGTGTTTGGATTGGTTAGTGGTTATTCGACAATGTAAATACAGGCAAATGTGAAACAGGCCCCACCGCCTGTTTCACATTAGCGTGCATTCGCACCTTTCGAACCCCCTTACCTGAGGGCATGTAATAACAGTAATTAGTAGGCTTATGTCCCAATCGTCACGTGACGGTTAACAATGAGGGAAACAAAATTATTCGCATCCCGTGCTGCATTGGTTAGGCCTACTAATTACATATAGACCTGTGTTTGCGATGACTAAATGGTTTAAAGTTTCTATTTTTCTTTTCACTCGGGTGTTTTTCTGTCTTAGATTTTGTTTCCGCGTGTATTTCAACGGCTAAACATGCTGGACAGGATGATCCTGGTTTTATGTCTAAGTGCATTATGGACTGATTCATTGTAATCGTAGTCTCCAACCTTCTAAAGCGCCACTCAAAAGTCAGACGAAGGGCACCGGCTTATTCACCAGCGCTGCGCCAAGTAATATGAGTTGTCTGAAGGAGGTTCAAGTTTTTGAGGGTCACCCGCGAGCTCATCGGGAGGGAAGCTAGGGGCAAATGGCCAGGGGCCCGGGCCGGACCCGAAATCAACTTATTAAGGAAACTATTATTTTCAGTTAAACGAAGGCTGGGATGCCTTTATAATAACATTGACTCTTAACGTTGTCGTGTGTATATAGTTCTGGTGCATCGCGTTTTCAAGGTGTCTAAAATCAATCAGTATAAATTAGTCTTACAGTAAGTGTGAACTCTTTAATTACGGCTGTTATTACTTAAATAACGACGTGAATTGTATCACTCGCTATGTTATACGTAGGCCTATTAAATTATAACTTTCACATTGGGCCTATAATTGTTCACAACTTTATTTTCGAATGCTCAAAATTAGACCTACACATTGAAACGGTAACCGTCTCGCTAAGATAGTTTCGAACATGATGAAGCAGAGAGTTCCAGATTAATGAGTGACAACAGTGAATGGTCCACGACAAGATGCTTGAACTGTACCAGGCACAATATCCTAAACAATGCACACCAATGTTCCCTCTTATTTTTTGGAGATACATGCGATGTGCGCAAGAAATATTGCGTGTACAACATTTTAAAAATGGTTCATATTTTGTACGAATATCCGAGCTGAATGCGATGATAGTTAAATTGAGACCATATCTAAGTCTATGGTGATAATCTCTGATAACCTAGGAACAGTGCCTTGTCCATAGGCAAATAAGAGGACGCATCAGCCAAGGAACCAAAGCTTCTGGAGTAAAATAGGCCGCAGACGGCTAATAGGCTCGATTAACGTAGTTTAATCAATAAAAATAGTGACTCGTTATTTTTATAAAAAAATAGTTGTGCGTGCATACTAACTTCTTGTGTGCGCTGACCAGTATTCAAGATTACCACACAAATGAGTTACAGTAGTCTAGACTCCAATTTTCTCCATATTACCCAGATATTACTAAACACCAAACATGTTCTTCGACAACTCTAACCTCCAATCCGTCCTCTTTTCCATTCATCTAGGGCACACAACCACAAAGGCCCCGAGAGAACACCGATTTCCAGAGACATAATAGCATACGACATTAGACACCTTGTAAAGTCTCACCCGATGACTATAAAAGTCTCAAGACAAGCAAAACGCTAATGCTACTGACTATTAAAGAAAAATTCCTCCACTGTTTGCATTCCGGTAGTGCCCGTTCCAAGCCGAGACAAATGACGATTGCGACGCCAGTGATCCATGTTATCATACACTGCAGTGTCGTTAAACTGCGATTAACCAACCCAAGCGCCTTAGTTCAATGGGACCATTTATCCCAAAAGACCCTGAACTTGCAAACATAGCAGATGTCAGACTCCTCATCTCCATATTACACAACCCCAAACATGTTCTTCCTCAACTACTATCCAACCTCCACTCCGTACCCAACCCATTCACCAATTAGCACCTAGAGCACACGGCTATAGTTTCTCATTTAAATACAACTCTCAGTTTAAGTCTGCAATTACTTTAATAGCATCAAGAAATAGTGTCTTAATGGTGTCCAACTTGCTTATCAATATACCAAAACTTAAGCAGAACTTTTCAAATGCACTCTGCCTTGGCTAATACAATATCAGACTAATTATTTTATGTTAATAGACGACTGGAAACCTTTTTCATTGTTTTCAGTCACCGAGATTATTGTTTTACTGCCTCTTACTGGAACTAGTCAGTCAAACAGAATTCTGGCTGGAGCGTTGACTAACACGAGCCAAAGCAAATATTTTTGGACTGATCAAAAATGTTCCGTGTTGGACACCTGTAAAACGTTTTACAAGGGAATTATAAATAGGCCTACTTCAGTTTTCATCTTAATTCTATGCAGAAACTGTTAATTAATTAATTCATCCAAATTAAATATTTCTGACATAAAACACTAGGAGTTAAATGAATTTTCCTAACAGAAAAGTGCGGCTACTCGAGATTGCTGCATTAACATGTGTTCGTTATCGGAGAGTGATGTAAACGGTAACAGAGGTAGCAACAATATCGCAATTACCGCGGTAAAATGATGCGGAAGAGGCGGTAATACCATTGGGGTGGCAGAAGAGCTTGCGGTATTATCGCAGACGTTGAAGTACAAGCGCAGCAATAATTACAACTGTGGTATGAAGTATGTTTTTATTCCACTCTGAGATCTGTCTTATTTGGCCAAGGTTGGACCGGGAGCTATATTTATTGCATTGGCCTTTTTTATTGCATTGGCTTTTTATTGCATTGGCTTCCTGATCGTCAGTGAATCTCTTTCAAGCTTGGTCTTATTGTCTACAAAACACTGTATCACGGTCAACCACAGTAGGCCTACTTGAAGTCAGTGCTGATTCCAAAGGCTTGTAATTATTCAACTCGGTCGTCTACCTGCTTTTCTTTGACAATTCCGCGGACAAGGACGTGTCTTGGTTGTCGTGCTTTCTCGGTGGTTGGACCCAGGTTCGAGAACTCCCTACCTCGGTCTGTTCGTTCTGCTCAGTCTCTTTCTTTGTTTCGATCTCGACTCAAAGCCTCTGTTTTTCAGTTGGCATGTCCTCTGTAGGCTGTCTCTCTGTCTTGGCGGACTGACCTCTCGGAATTAAGCTGATTACGGTAAGGATTTGATGCGCCATCGATTTATGCAATCAGCATTAGACACGGGCGCAATAAAAGTGCTGATTAATAATAATAATAATAATAATATTAAGTTTCATTGATTGATTGATTCTGGAATTCACTTTCGGCAATATCTGAACGTTTATTTAAAACACAGCACAGCTCAACGTTTCAATGTTTTTATGGAGTTTAAAATAATCAGTTGCTCTCGACTAGTTTGGATGGAAATAAAAGCGTGAAAAATCGCAGCCATTCATATCTAAAATCCACGATGATAAAAGTACATTTACTTAAATATGCGCAAAATCCAGAGGTTTTCTCCGCTCCCTCTAAATTGGCTACCATCGCCATGGAAACACAGGCGCCGACGACACCATGGCAACGAAACTTTTCACAAGCAGCACCAGCGGTCTTTGAAGACGCCGTGAGGCTGCTAGTCAACAGCCAACTGCGTGTGGAAGCATCCGACTTCTGTGCTTCCCTGGCTGAGCCATACGGTCAGTCTATAGTCTCCAGATGGGATGCCTCCTTGCGGAATGGGGATGGTCGTCGGAGGTAATGTGTAGGTGCCCTGGAACAGTGACCAAGCAATCGTATTACTACATAAAATATGACAGCTTTCATCATCCAGTAATGACGTCACAATGACGTCAGTTGCATCAACATTTCAGTTTTAAGGACGGCCTATAATTCATCAACAGAAGTTTCAACTGTTTTAAAATGTTGTCGATAAACCGCTATATATTTAGTTCGAATTTATTCTTGTATTTAAATAATATTAGGCTACAAGATGTGCTCAAAGTGTCCGTCTTCAGATTCAACACAAGCTCCAAAAATCCAAGCTCCAAGGGAGCGCCATTGGCCAATATATAGCAGCATCAATGACCGGCTGATCAAATTCTTCTCAGACATTAACTTTGTTATTTAAAGACGTCACTATGACGTACCTTTCAAACCAGGACGTTAATAAACTACAAGTTTGTGTGTAAATATGTCAGAATTAAAACAGTTTTGGAACTTGAAATATCGACGAATATTTACTATTTATTTTCATATTTTCATTACGGGGTCCCTCTGTTTCCGCCGGTGCAGTTATTTAAAAGTGTCACTAGTTGAAAAATTTTATTGCTACAAAAACGGGGCAAGTGTAAACTATAATAGCATGAGTGTTTGATATATAGGCCTACTGTGTAGAATGTTCATTAATATAGCTAATTAACAATGTAATTTATAAATTATCTGTAGGCCTATTAGTTCATTTCAGTACCTTTTTGAGCGGACAATGACAAGGCTGGTATTCAGTCGGACAGGAGACACGTGCGAGTTCCGCGCAGAGGTCGTCATGGTGACAGCTTCCTGGAATCAGGTGACACGGAATCGGGATCCAGAGGAACCCGATCTTCTTTTCCACTTTCAGGTTCAGCTGCAAATTCCAAAGACATCCGAATGAAAGAAAATCATCTGTTTTAGATGAATATAATAGGATACGTCATCTCAATACATCTGACTATTCATAAATTCATCCATGCGTTAAAAAAATTATATAGCGCCCTTTCAAGATGACTACTAAAAAGCACTCCCAACACCAGCCCGGACAACAAAGGTAAGTTTTCAAATAATAATAATAATAATAATAATAATAATAATAATAATAATAATAATAATAATAATAATAATAATAATAATAATAATAATAATAATAATAATAATAATAATAATAATAATAATAATAATAATAATAATAATAATAATAATAATAATAATAATAATAATAATAATAATAATAATCTCATCATGGGCGATAACAGCATAATGTGAAACATATGTATAATGTATAATGTATAATAAATGAAATGATGAAATGTATAATAAAAATATAATAATAATAATATAATAATAATAGTAATAATAATAATAATAATAATAATAACAATAATAATAATAATAATAGCAATAATAATAATAACATAAATAATAATAATAATAATAATAATAATGATAATAATGATAATTATAATAATAATAATAAAATAATAATAATAATAAATAATAATAATAATAATAATAATAATAATTAGATTATAATTAGATTATAACTAGGTTATAATTATAATGAGATTATAGATCATAATTAGATTATAACTAGATAACTAAATTATTATTATAACATGTACATTTGTCCTCATTGCATGTCCTCTTATGTACATCTGACAGCATCAATGCCGCAGAACGAAAGTGCATCAAGTACTCATCCCTCCCTACCACGCATGATTTTGTGTCAGTGGCCATCGAATCACTGGGCCCCATAAACCGTACTGGAATGGAGTTTTTACAAGAGCTGGGCCGCCGTATGACACAGGCAACGGGAGACCCTCGCGAAACAACTCATCTGTTTCAACGTCTATCTATTTGTACACAACGTTTTAATGCAGTGGCATTCAGGGGCTCTTTTGTTCAGCCCGACGGGGACGAAAACCTATAACAGTTATATATTTTATATATTATATATTTTTCCATAATAATAATAATAATAATAATAATAATAATAATAATAATAAAATAATAATCACGGCGCAGCAACGGGAAACGTCATACCTTTACCAATTTTTAATTAAGTTTAAATTAATTAAATTAACTTTAATTTTAATTAAAAGTTAATTTAAATGACCCCTAAAGGTTCCACTACATGATTTAGGGAACAGAAGTAGCTCCAGAGAAAGGCCATTAGCCAGAGAATGATCACAGTGAATATAGGGCTTACATCGGAAATTAATAATTAGATAATTATAAACGTCTGAGATTAATAATTAGATAATTATATGCAACTAGTTGTTTTAATTTTCATCGCATCAGTGACGCAGAGTCGTCGAACTCTTACGCTGATTGGTGCAATCAAATCGACGGTCGTCTCCCACGTAAATCCGACCGTTATATTTCCCGGCAGCCTCAGCGGATCTGGTGACAGAGAGAACGACTGGATGTGGGCCTCGTCCGAACCACCGCAGTCAGTCCACGAAAAATGCGATTGCAGGCTTCCAAAAGCCGTCTACAATAACCAATCACGTGATGAAAATGGCTCTAAAGAATCAGGCTTGTTAGGTTATTATCTAAGAATAGGTATTGGGGTTATGATTGTCCACCGTGATCCAATGTAGTTTAAACATTTTTTAGAGCCAGTGTTTGAATGATACTTGTGGTATTATTATGTCGATGCATGAGCACTAATTATTCAAGATTAGATCGTTGCGCAAGTCATATTTCAGAGCAAGTTTAATAAAAGCCAAGACAGAGAAGACAGGGAAACAGTCTATGGAGGAAATTAGTTCATAGAAAGAGTTGTTAGTCAAGACCTGAAGGACATTACGTCACATTGCATGACATTACATAGCATTACATTTATAACATTACATAACATTACATAACATTACATAACATTGCATAAACATTATATAACAGTATATACCCTTATTTTACATTACACAACATTACATAACATTATATTATATTACACAAAATTGCGGTACCTTGCATTACACTACATTACACTACATACATCACATTACATTACATTATCGTTCATTACATAACATCACATTGCATCCCATTCCATTCCATTACATTACATTATACTTCATTACATCACGTTACATTACATTGCATTTCATTACATTACACCTTATTAAATAACATTACATAACATCACAGTACATTACATCACATTACATTACATAACTTTGCCGAAGGAATTTTAGCCGAAATACAGCTGCACAGTCTAAACTACAAAATAGTCGCTCAAAAAAATTAAACTGAAATTATTCTTTGCAATCTTAATCGTGATCACCAAACTTCTAAAGCGCCACTAGAAATTCAAGCGCGGGCCACCAGCTTATTCACGAGCGCTGGTTGATTACGATTACAGTTAGAGGGAGGTTGCTGAACAGGTGAATGATTATTGAAGACATCGATCGGATTATGGTCTCGATCAAATGGAACAGGAGGGACGACAAGGGAGATAAACTTAACAGTCCTTGGACGAGAGCGATACTGAGAAAGAGACAAAGACTGAGAGGGAGACAGTCAGAGACAGAGACAGAGAGTCATACAGAGAGATGGAGAGAGAGACAGAGACACAGAGACAGAGAGCCAGATACAAAGGCACAGATAGAGAGAGAGTGAGAGAGAGAGAGAGAGAGACAGACAGACAGACAGACAGACAGAGAGACAGACAGACAAACAGGCAGACAGAGAGACAGAGAGAGAGAGAGGGAGACAGAGACATAGATACACGGATAGAGGCAGCGAGACCGACACAGACAGAGAGACAGAGACACAGACAGAGACGGAGAGCCAGATACAAAGACACATATAGAGACAGATACACGGATAGGGGCTGGGAGACCGACACAGTAAGAGAGAAACAGGCAGAGAGACAGATACACAGATAGAGACAACGACACAGATAGAGACAGAGAGATAGACACAGACAGAGAGACATAGACGGAGAGACAGAGAGCGATATCAACATGTACTCACTTCGTAGACGACGTGATAGTCCTTTGGCTTGCGTGGCTTTGTGATGATTCTGAGCAGTTCTTCCGCTTCCTCGTCGTCTGCGTCGATGTCCTTCACCACCTCGTACCCGCCGCCCAGGGTCAAGGCCAAGGACCCGGCGATCATCGTCGACAAAAACAGCAGAAGTAAAGCGTTCATCTTCTCAAGGCAGATGAGGGCGATTCAATGTCCAAGAGGGCGAGCGAGGTCACCTTTATATTACCCACTCTGGGGTAGTCATGTGCTACACTCAGTGGGCTGCCCAATGAGTCATGCCACCCTCGCGTGATCATAGCAGGGTGAACGAGGTGGTCAAGTGAGTGAGCGACTTGAGTGGTGTAATGAGGTCGATGGATGAGTGAGACCAATTGTAAGCCTTATGGTGATGGTTGTTGAAGTTTAACGACACTATGTGATAACACAGACCATTAGCGTCGCCCTCCTCCTTTATCTAGGCTTGGGACTGGCACTGGCCGAGTGCGACCAGTGGCGGAGTTGTAAGCCTGTAAGGCTTACGCTGTTATCGTCTGTTTTTATTTAAACTGTATTAACTGCTATAAGGGTGTCTAAGCTGAGTTGATAGTATAATAACTTATTTTCGTTTGGCCAACAAATAAGATTTTAAGCTGGTGCATAGCGGGCGTATATTGGGTGAGTTCGATGATCAATACTGTCTTTATTAATTTTTTTATTTCTATTACCATCATTATTGTTTATTATTATTATAATAATTATTATTATTATTGTTAATATTGTGAAGTAATAAACCGATATTATTGTTATTGTTATCATTATTATTATGACAACAGCGCTATCAGCAGCAACAGCAACATTGCTATAATTATTACTATTGTTGTTGTTATTATTATTATTATTATTACTATTATTATTACTACTATTATTATTATTATTACAATTATTATTATTATTATTATTATTATTATTACTATTATTATTATTATTATTATTACCATCACTATTATTATTATTATTATTATTGTATACATATATGTTTCACTTATAGATGGCCTACATATTATTATTAATATTATACATATTAATTTTTTTATTATTCGACCTGAGGGCTCCTTGACTGCTGGGACATTGTTATTGATGTTATTGCTATGTTAGTGTATGGCGAGTCAGACTACTTGACGAGGGCCACCAATTCAGCAATAGGGCCAATGCGAGCCATCCGCCCCGTCACTAGTGACCAACAGGGTCATCCATGTGATTCACACATGCCTCCTGTCCACAGACGAAGGACGACAGCACAGATCTGACATCTGCAGTCCATTGGAATGGAAACAGACGGTTCGGAGTTCAGGCCATCTTGTAACGATAGGTAGGCGTGGGGGTAATGAGGCCAATGTTTGTGCAAGTGGCCTGATGTTGACAAACTTTGCTTTGAATAGGTCGGTTGCAGTTTAACGACACTGTGTGATAGCATAGGACATTACCGTCGCCCTCCTCCTTTATCCAGGCTTGGAACTGGCACTGTCAGAGTGCAAAACGTGGCTGAGTTAGCTTTGAAAGGAGATTTCATGACTATTTTATAAGTCTAGTGTTATTTATTTTACAGAAGGCCTGCGCTCTAGTGTATATATATACATATATATACATATACATATATATATATACATATATATGTATGTAACGTTGGTGGAAAGCGTTTTACGGGTGTCTATTCGCGTAGTCTTGTCACTTCAGGGAGGGTGGCAAATTCGCGCTTATTTGTCTACTCTGTAATCTTCTATTAACTGTCCTATGCTATCAACTTAATGTAGGACTATCGCCCTTCATTTCATTATGCTTTACATTAATATAACTTCGGGCATCTAGTTTTCAAATGATCCAACCAAGTCCTTATCGGGTTAATCCATATCATATTACCTTCTTCGAACGACTCGTTGACCTGCATCAATGTTGTGTTCGATTTATAACTAGATTGCATCTGTCATACAGTATAATTATGACACTGATATGTTGGTGATGATCATTTGAGAAGCATGCAAATGAGGGTTACGTTTGAATCGATAATTCGATCAACATGATGATGCTGCTGTTAGCTTATATCTTACGACGCTTTATAAATTTTATGCCATGTTATTTTGTGGTGTGCAATCTTTATGTCATGTTGGAGAATATGCTGTAACGGGATAATGGAATGGTAAGCCAATATAATATAAAGATGAGCTTCTAAGGCTAAATGTTGACTAACTAAGTACATCGAGTATTCCAAGATCCTGAATGAAACAGACAGTCTTATCAAACTTATTGTCTAATCGAATAAATCGAAAACGCCAGACAACCCTGTTTAATTTAAACAGTATTCTCTCTCTAAATATGGTTCACCTTGAATTATATATATATATATATATATATATATATATATATATATATATATATATATATATATATATATATATATATATAAACATATATACAACGAGGCTTACTGAATCTTGAATAATTGGATCACACAAACTTTCAATCTTGAAAAACGTTAATCTTAAATACTTAGATCACACAAACGTTTCTAAAGTCTCGATTTGTCAACAGTAATTATATAGCGCCATTCATGGCAAACTCAGCGCATGCGCTGAATAACTCATAAGACGACTTTATGTAGAAGTGGGATCACGGGATCAAAGGTCAAACGCGCATTAATAATAGTAAGGTTTGTGTTTCTCGGGATAGCGCGGACCTCTTGGGGAGATCAAGAGAACCTTTTGCCGCATGAAACGGGTTCGTAGGCCTATTCGCAACCATGAACTACACATTTCGAAAGCTAGTATAGGGCACCATCTTATTCAGGAGCGTTGTAATTGTATCAAAGGACACAATACGATTAAATAGTCCAGTACATACAAAAATTAAACGCTGAAAATATGTATTATCGAAACCTCAGTCGATGTATTTGTACAAAATATCACATAAGAACCTGCACGTTATAAACTCTAGGCCTGTTGTAGAACCAGTCCAAAGTTTAGATAAAGGAGGAGGGTGTATTCGTTGTGACAAAATGTCATTAAACAACATCTAACCAATACACGTATTATTACATTTCGTTTTGATGGCAGTCATTCATTCATTACAAAGATTTATTTAGCGCCCTTCATGCATTGTATTGATTAATGTTGTGGTGTAGGTGTAATCTTGTAATCGGCCTAGCACGAGAGCGTCGTTCTATTGAGTCGCTGTCTGTCCTCAAATTAAGAGTTTCCGTCTCAGACATCCATATCATCCGATACATTGCCAATCAGTTTTAGTAGACTTAAGTGGTGGACATTGTTCCAGAAGAGTTGATAATTTATTAACAAGTAATTTTATTTTCCTTTCGTTTGGTTAGCCGTATAGCCAGCAAGCCAGCAGTAAACCCGTCTGTGTGTCTGTATCTCCGTATGTCCGTATGCGTGTCTGCCTGCGTGTGTTTGTTTATCTGATTTCATCCAAGTCTGTTTGTCTCTCTGTTTATTGTGTGTCCGTTCGTCCGTGTGAATCCATGTGTCTGTTTGTCTGTGTGCGTCTGTCTTTTTTCTCTGTCTGTCTGTCTGTCTGTCTGTCTGTCTGTCTGTCTGTCTGTCTGTCTGTCTGTCTGTCTGTCTGTCTCTGATTATTGCGATAGCGGTTAGAATTGGCTACAAATCCCGAGTACAGTTTGTTTGCGTGGCTTCGTTCTGTGCCTACGATACCATGGCAACGGTAGGCTTCAGCAACGGAAGCAGGACCCGATACTGAGGATGATGAGAGGTTGCTAGGCAACGGCCAACTGCATGTGGATGCAACCGAGTTCCATGCTTCCTTGTCTGAGCCATAGAGTCAAGCGATAGTCACCAGATGGAGCGCCTCCCTTTTGAATTGGCAGGGTCGTCGGGGTCAAGGTGTAGGTACCCTGGAAGGACAGAAAGACAGACGTCAGTTATTACCAGGAAGGATAAGAGATGGAGGGAGAGACAGAGAGACAAAGAAACACACAGACAGACAGACAGAGAGGCAGGCAGGCAGAGACAAAGAAACACACAGATAGATAGACGGACAGACATACGGACAGATAGGCGGAGAAGCAGACAGCGAAACACAGAAAGAGATATACAGACAGCCATACAGACATACAGAGACAGGAGACGGAGAACGATAAACAGACAGAAGCGCTTTAGTATCTTTATGTCAAACAGTGGTTGACGTCGGTGGAACATATTACAAATAGTTTTCAAAGGTCCGTCTGACATCATATATACATAACGAGTACAACAGAAACGACGGTTATTTAGTTGATCCTTAACGACATCATGTACTAACACAAATGATTGGCGTAACCCTCCTTCCTTCTAGAATCTTGGGACTGGCACCGATCAATTAGTTTTACTGTATCATTCGGTCATGAAACTCTTTTAAGCATGGCTGAAACGAAATTGTGATTTATCTATAGCGCTGGACGTACACGTTCTAAAGGTGTTTATGGAAGCATAATTAAAATCATTGCTATTTGTCATAATTATTGCTATTTCAATTATTATGCTACTAATACAATCAACCACCATTATCATTATTAATAATATTAATACTATTATTATTTATTAACAATATTTTTATCATTAGTATTTCTATTATTATTATTATTATGATTTGTTTAACATTATTAATATTAAGATTATTATTATTATTATTATTATTATTATTATTATTATTATTACTGTTATTGTTATTATTATTATTATTATACTTCAAATATGAAGTATTTGTATATGAAGTATTATTATTATTATTATTATTATTATTATTGTTATTGTTATTATTATTATTATCATTATTATACTTCAAATATGAAGTATAATAATGATGATAATAATAATAATAATAATAATAATAATAATAATAATAATAATAATAATAATATTATTATTATTATTATTATTATTATTATTATTATTATTATTATTAATATGATAGCGCATCTATTAGTTACCATTATCCGAATGATTAATGGATGGCGTTGGGTAACTGTGACGACGGTCCCTGCACAGCAACTGTCTCCGAGAAAGAGACTCGAACCCGTACACTCGGCGTTACAAAAATAACGCTTTCTCTATTAGGCCACCTTGTATCACACGCATGCCCAGAGGAGATACTCTCTGTCTGTCTGTCTGTCTCTGTTTGTGTGTCTCTTTCTTTCTTTGCTTCTGTCTGTCTGAGACTGTCTGTCTCTAAGGTAGTGTCTTAGTGCCTTAAGAGCCATCTATCTATTTTATAGCTGTCAATATAGCCATCCGGAGGAAATGCTCTTTGTCTGTCTGCTTCTGTCTATTTCTGTCTGTCTGTCTGTCTGTCTGTCTGTCTCTCTTCATCTCCCCCTCGCTCTTTCTCTCTCTCTTTCTCTCTCTCTGTAAATTAACGCCTTAGTGCCTTAGACGAGCCATTCATCTGCAGTGTATTTTACATTAGTCAATAATATAACAAAGGAGACGATTACAAACGACACGATCATATGTGACATGTTTTGAGTGGTCACCCGTTTGAACGGACAATGGCACGTCTCGTATTTTTCCGGACAAGTCAGCGGTGCCAAGTCGGTACAGATGTTGGCATGGTGACAGGTTCCAGGAAGCTTATCGCACGGAACTGTGATCCAGATAAAAGCGACCTTCTTTTCCAGCTTTATGTCCATCTGCAGTTTCCAAAGACATCCATGGAAACAAAAAAAATCAGTTATCACGTGATACTGCATGGCATAATGTAGCGAATTTTATAATCAGGTCTAAAATAACCAATTAAATCTGTTCGCTGGCTTTGGATATAATGTGGCCTATGAACACTTTCTAATGTGCTCCCAGTTTCTCCCCCTCCTTTCCATTCCAGCTTCCTTTCCTCTGCCTGCTCTCTTAGTTCTGTGCTCCGTTTTTCAACCCTCGCCCACAGCATTCCCCCTCCCCCAATACTCTTCCTGTCACCTCTATCTGTTCCCATGCTTTCTCCAAGTGGAAATACGTGGTTTTGAATTAAATAGTGGACAACTTACACTACCGTACTATTTCACGGATCCAGGGTTTAACGACAGCTTATGACAACAGAGGCCGCTGCCGTCGACAGTAATATTCTTCGCGTATTACATTTCACTAGCGTCGTAACTGTACTTAACAATTAAGCTTGTCGCTAAATGTGGTGTTTAAATCTCTAGAAGCAATTTTCTTCTTCGCAAATATGACTATTCGTAAGCTAAACTTCACGTGCATGTTAATGAATTTATTAAAACAGCATCATCAACAACATTATCAACAACATTCATTATCAACAACATTATCAGATTCGTTTACATTAGAATGCTCATTACATCGAAGTCTATAGATCAGTTGCGTCATAGAATCGGTGACGTAGCGTCGAACTCTTACACTGATGGGTGACTTCAAATCGACGGTCGTCTCCCATGTAAATCCGACCGTTACATTTCCCGGCAGCCTCAGAGGATCTGGCGACAGAGAGAACGATTTGATGTGAGCCACGTCCGAGGAACTGCCGCAGTCTTTCCACGATAAATACAACGGTTGTTTTCCAAATTCCGTCTACAATGAATGATATTAGCGAACACAAATGTAGCAAGGTGTGTCATGAAATGTGCGACGGAGTCAACATTATGTGACGCTCTTTTAATCGTTAATCCAAAATTACTCTAACTTATAGACGCACAGTTTCTAACCTGGCATTCCACGTTTGTGTCTCCACCCAACTGAACTTTCGGATTATCTATCTTCTGCCAAAGAACCTAACGAATTTTCTGCGGACATCTTCCTGGACATAACCAAGGCTTTCGACACCGCAAGTCCTGAGATATGCCTATTTGTGGCTAAACTTGAATCCATGGTTTACCGAGGAGTGACTGAGTTTGTTTCGAAGCTATCTATACCGTAAACATGGTAGGTCCAAGGTTCTATCGTAGGTCCTTTTCATTTTTTTAATTGATGACCTCCCAAGTGCCTCTAGGCTTCCCCGCTTTCCATTAATTACCGACGCTGCCAACATCATTACCTCCAGCTCTTTTGCTCTAGACTTATTGATCTGCAAATCATGAATTAACCAATATTACTAATTGGTTTACCGTGAACACACTGTCCCTTCACGAATTATATTTCATTCGCGTCATATCACGAACCTATGCTTACGGTAAATAACTAAGCCTCTTGTGTCAAATAATAGCTCCACAACAGCAGGCCCACCATAACAGTACTAAAGCTATCTCTACTACATTATTTTGTGTCGTTGTTGATCAATGGCATAAAATGGATAATGACAGTGAAAAAATAACAAAAAACATCGATAGGTCTATTCATCTCGTATCACCTTCAAATCTCCAAATGAGTCTTTACTCATAGGCGTAGACTTTGTGCTTGGTTTGAAGTAACAGCTCGACAGAAATGGGGTTTTGGAGAGGACAGATGGTAAAAGATTTGAATTCTCAAACATGGTTGCAGGAAAAAACAACGAACAGCGATGATACCATGGACATTTCTAATGTCTATGAAGCATTTATGAAATACGGGGGGAAGGTACAAGCAGCTCCATCCTCTCCACCTGAAATTTCGCAGAACTCCACCACTGTTTGCACCTGACAGTGCCAGTCCCAATATACAGTGTCGTTAATCTGCATCTACCACAACCTGAAATTTTGCACGGCACGGTCCACTCCTGTCCCCAAAGTCTCCTCCGCCCCTGTTACTACTTCTTTGTTCGCCTTTTTCTAACTTACTGTAAGTCTGTAACTATATCACCACAGACTCAAATGACTCAACCTTCTCCAACCTAGAGCCTCTGGCGTTATTCGTCGTGACTTATATAGTGTTCTTCATCGGGCCATAGAAGGTCTACAACTTCAACTTACAAAATGTATTTGCCAATGTATTTAAATAATTAATACCATCTTGCTGTACCACTCTTTTCTCTACCGTGCTCTTACTCACCACTGCTTAGGCCTGCGAACAACCTTTACACCACGCTTCTTCCGAACTAACGCTCGTATGTTTTCTTCAACTGCGTCTGGCCCTCAAGCGTGGAATTAATTACGGTACCTTCGAGTCTACGCCAGCTAGCTAAATACCAGTTTTCAGTTTAAAGTAGAGGTAAAGAATATTTGTTTAAATTAGCTCATTTACTGAATTGCATGCCTGGCTTAGAGTAATGCTTTTAATTAACTTCCTAGTTTTTGCTTTCACTGTGTAGGTCTGAGGTCTCCTATTATATAACCACTAGCTGGGGAACCCGGCATTGCACGTGTTGAGAACTTGAGACAGGATTTTGGCCGTGGAGAGCAGAAAGACGGCGATCGCGGGATTCACCAACCCCTCTACTGTGTGTCCCAGGTGTTCACTGAACGAACGGCGAAGGTTTCGAGTGAATAGCCGTAAAAGTGTAGAAATGCATAAACGGAATTGTATATCGACACTGATGCGTGTAAAGTACATACCCACTTTGCAAACAATGGCCAGCTACTGCTACCTTTTACGATATCTCCCAAATAATAAAACAAGAAGAGGTGTGGCAGACCGATATCACGTGCACATGTCGGCAAATGTACAGGAGGTGTTTCGTCGACACGATCCTGGCCACTGAAAAGGAAATGTTTCTTGGATGGAGTCCTGAGACAGGATTTTGGCTCTGGAGACCAGGAAGAGGGCTGCTGCGGGGTTCATCAACCCCTCGACTGCATGGCCCAGGTGTTTCCCGAGCCAATGGTGAATGTTTCGAGTTAATAGCTCTAAAACTGTGCAAATGCATAGCCGGACAGACAGACAAAAGCACACACAAAATCCTCACTTTATACATAGAGATTCCTTTATTGTGAACCTGTTAGTTGACTAATTGAGTTTTTTACACGTTATCTTGCTCTCACTTGTATAACCGTATACTAATACTAATTTTTTAATGGATGTTCCTGTTGGCGGCAGCTTGTGTGTATCGGTGTGCGAGCGTGCGCGCTCGCTCGATTGCGTGAGCGCACTTGTGTGTATGGGTGAGAGAGAGAGAGAGAGAGAGAGAGAGAGAGAGAGAGAGAGAGAGAGAGAGAGAGAGAGAGAGAGAGAGAGAGACAGAGAGAGACAGAGAGAGACAGAGAGAGAGAGAGAGACAGAGAGAGACAGACAGACAGACAGACAGACAGACAGACAGACAGAGACAGACAGAGAGGAACAGAACAGACGAACAGACAGAGACAGACGAACAGAGCTCGAGACAGCTACATGTACAGACAGAAAGACTAAAACAGACAGAGAGCAAGACAGGCAGAAAGACATAGGCATAAGCAGGAAGGCAGAGAGAAACATTCCGATGTTCTTACTTCGGCGATCGTGTGGTAATCTCTTGGTTCGCGAGACTTTTCGATGATGTTGAGCAGCTGAATTGCATCCTCGTCGTCTGGATTCGCGTGCCTCTCTTCCTCGTACTGGCCCAGGGTCTGGGTCAAGGTCAGGAACCCGGCAACCAGCGCCAACATCCACACGGAAGTGTTCATCTTCTCAAAGCAAAGGGAGCCGCCCAATGACGAAAGAAACGAGGGAGGCCACGCTTATATATTGCCCACACAGTCTAGCCGTTGACCTAACATAGAGAAAACTCGTTGTTGTCAGCCTAGGCCTGAAAACCAACAGGCCTAGCGTCAGCCTCAGTGTAGAGGCATTGGCCTGTTGTCTCCACTGTGACGGAAGGCATAGGCATTATTATGTCGGGCAGTGAGTCATATGACGTTCGCGTGATCGTAACTATATATATATATATATATATATATATGGTTTGCGCGTGATCTTACAAATATAATTATAGTTGGCAGATCAATCAATGCTGAGCTAACGCAGCTTAAAATGTCAAGTAATAATAAGCAGTTGGCGATGTAATGGAGGGAGGGAGGGAGGTGTATCAGGGATAAAAGGAAGTCAGATTGCGATCAGTGGGGGAGGTAATTTCTGAAAGTGTGATGTTGGCAACGCTCCTGAGAGAAAATTTCGCTAGCTATAGAATGGCACAGAGCGTCGACAGCAAACATATACAGCCTGAAGTTTTGAGTTTGTCCATGAGCTGGTCTCCCTTACGCACAGCGCACAGAAAGCTCAGTTCATGTCAATACGCTATATGGACCTATGGTTGGCTGCTGTCTAAGTCTAAGAGCTTGGTTTGATCTCCATATATATATATATATATATATATATATATATATATATATATATATATATATATCACACAGTTGATCTCTGGTTGAATTAAACTTCGCACACGGGGGTGGGTTTGATTGGCGTGACGTCCATTCAAACGGGCAGAGGAGGAGAAATGATCTTTCCCAGTCATTTCATTAAACATGACCAGGGTGGCGAACATAATTATAATCCGGTCGTTATGTTATCAATTTCATCTACTGTCACAACTTCGTCACTGTTTGCATTCGTATTGCCTGTGTTGAGTGTGTTCTAACTTCATTTTCGTCTTAGCTCTGAACAGAAACTTAGCAATTGATCACTGAGGGAGATTTTGATGACGGTGGTAAAACCAACATTGACAGAGGAAGATAAGGCCAGAAAATAATACTCAAGCAAAAGTTTACGGCTGAACTCAGCAGGTTCCGGGGTTGCTTCGTAGCCTTGGGTGCAGGCCGTTACCCCTGCGATGCGGACCGTCTACGTCAGGGCTATTCAATTAGCGGCCCGCGGGCCAAATCTGGCCCGCGAAGGCCTAACAACTGGCCCGCGGACCTATGCCAAAATTTTAAAATTTTAAGGATTTTTTTTAAAATCTATGTTTTTGAATTATTATTATTATAATTATTATAATTATTTGAATTATATTATATATTTTGCAAATGTATCATTTTAAAAAATTTACTGGAGGGTGCTCAGCAGCCCCCCTCCCCAAACCCCTCCCCAAACCCCTCCCCAAACCCCTCCCCAAACCCCTCCCCAAACCCCTCCCCAAACCCCTCCCCAAACCCCTCCCCAAACCCCTCCCCAAACCCCTCCCCAAACCCCTCCTTGAGCCTCTGGCCCCCCACCAGATTTCTCTAGTTTGGCCCTTGACTAAATCTAATTGAATAGCCCTGGTCTACGTGCACGTTTGATAAGGTCTGCTATCTATCGGCCACGGTGTAAAGTATATTTTGCGCCTTGCTATGGACTGGACCCTTCAACGTGTTAACAACTCCTTATCAGTTAACGAGCAGTTCCGGGTCAGCGAACCTATTTTACCTGCGCCCCATGAGTGTAAATCTCAGCAGTGGCTGACAGGGTCTTTGGCGGGCAATGGTGGCAGAAGGCTGAGAAGGATATGTGCCCATTATAAATAAGTAAGCATATACCTTATTGAATCGCTTGCGGGTACATCATAATAAAATTATGAACAATTATAGAGAGGGGCAAATTTACTGACCTTAATCATAAACTCGACATTTCTACAACGCCGCAAAAGTTAAGTCGCGGGAACCAGCTTACTCACACCTAGGCGCTTAATCAAAACAAAATCGAAAGGCAAAGGTCAATTAAAATCCAGAGAGTGAAGCAGGCAGACAGTCAGACGGATGAGGTGGATGGTGTTTGGAGTTGAAGCAACGACGTGGAAGGGGAAGAGTATGCACGGATATAGTTTTTTCGGCTTTGAGTGTCAGACCTATGAAGATACGACAGATTCAGATATACAGAGAGAAAAACAGACACGCAGAACGTGAAACATGGGAGTATCTATGACCTTTGTTGGGTTAATACACTGGAGTATCTATGACTTTCACTAGGTAAGTAAGGTTAGAGTTCGGTTTCCATAGGGTCAGAGAGATGTTTTCATGATTCAATGAGATAAGAGAAAGAGGAGGAATCAGGAGGAAACTATGAAAGTTTAGTGGTTCAGTTGGACCTGGTAAACACCTAACACGTAAGAGGCATATAGGTCAACAATATTTTTGCTACAGGTACAATAGACAAAATGTTAATTGTTTACCCAACTTGGCTTCAGTTTTAGTTTTCCTTCTCCCCGATTAGATTTCGGCAGCCCAATCAAACAACTGAAAATGAAACAAATAAAAAAAAATGACTTCTAACTCTGTTTTCACGTGAAATCTCGACCGTCCACTGACGTCCATGCGTCATCACTATAAATGAGCTACAGAAGTCATTGCATCAGTCAAAGGCGGCGATCTCGTTTGAGAGGCGTGGGGGATACCCAATGAGAGAGTAAGAAATGTGGGGAGGATGACAAAAGTATAACGTGTCCCCACTCTGTAAAAGGTGAGGGGGACTTGTACGTCCCCATCGACACCGCCCTGGGTATCAGTCCCCGTCTAGTTTTATCTTAACTATTTTGCTCACTGATAAAACTTCTGTTCGTAATAAAAATTTGTTTACATCAGATATAGGAGCGACCTGGAGCACAGGCGCCGACACCACAGATCTCGAGGTAACAAGGACATTCGCCACAGTACACTCGTCAAGGTTCTGGGCTGGGGGTATACTTTCGCCTCCAGGACTTTTGGGACAATCTACATGTGGCTATTCCCATTAAATACTAAAACGCCCAAGGAGAGGTTAATTGAGGGCAAAATGGAGGAAAGGGAGGTTGGGAGCGAAAAGAAGGAAAGGGAAGTTGAGGGCAAAATGGAGGAATGCGCTCGAGGTTGCTGTTGTTGTTGTTAGTATTATTATTATTATTATTATTATTATTATTATTATTACTACTACTACTCCACCTACTCCACCAACTACTACTACTACTTCTACTACTACTACTACTACTACTACTACTACTACAACTACTACTACTACTACTATTACGTTACGCTGACGCTTTATGTATTGGAAGCCGCTTTTGCTACTGGCAGCCGCTTCCTGACCTGTATTCTTGACCTGGTACGTGGTATACGTATTTACTAATTAGATGCTAAGATTTCACGTATATTGACAATCAAAGTCTATAGGCTATATAACGCTCTGGCGCCCCAATGTAGTTAAATCTCCAATGTAACAACTAACACGCCATTGAACAGCCAAAACACAGAATATTTTTAGATTTTTGTTAGACAAAGAAAAATAATATAGGCTACAGAAAGCCGTCTGGCAGCCAACAGACTGCCTAAGAATAGGAATATGATAGAAGAAGGCCTTCTATACATTTTGCCTCTGCTTTAACCAATGTACCTAGGGAATGGGAAACTGGTCAACCGTTGGTAGCAAGGATGTCTACTGCTGGTCACGCCCGCGTGCAATTTATTACTATATGCCCCCAAAATCTTCATGACTACTTTCCAACTTCATTTTTTCCACATTTCAAGCTAAAGAAAAGCCAGAATGGTTCCTATTTCTCGTGCACTATCCAAACCTCGAGTAATAGTGCTATATAAATACAAGCATCATGCTGCTCATCATTCTGTCTCCGCAGCGAGCAGACACTTTAGTTTCCGTTTGCCGGTTAATAAACATAGCCATCTTGAAAGTAGATTCGTCGATTTTTTGTGTTTTACCGGCACAGGGATATTGTCTCAAAAGCCAGGAATTTTCTTAGGATGCATATCGAAAACGTCGATAGCTTTAGGGGATGGCTGATTCAAACCGTTAATCCGATGTAAGTAACAGCTTCAGCTTATTTAAGCGATGTTAGTGTACCATATTTTCTGCACGTATCGCACGCGCTCGTGGCCACGATGTGTCTGTAAGTCGTCACATTATCATTGAGCCGTGTTTAGTTATTAAGTGTCGAATTGTAGTATAAAAACTGGTGTGTTTTTGACTGAATAATTGAATGCGAATCTTTCCAATGAATGCTGCAGCAAAGGGCACTTAATTTTCGATGAACCTATGTTCCACATTTATTTTGTCAGAAGGTAATCCGTAATGTCAGCAAATTCGAAAGACGTGTTTTTGCTGAAACTCAGCAGTTTAGAAATATTTCAATTTTTATTTTTAGTGTATAATTTAGCATGTAATATGATGGTGGGCCAATGAGCTAAAATATCAGTGGGCGTGCTTCGAGTATAAATTGGTCAAGACAATAGACGCAACGAAGTATAATGGTATAATTACAACGAATGCAATTTTGATAGAAATTTGTGAAAATTATATGATGAGATCCCTGCTATCGGCCCGATTTATTAACTTGAAAACACAGGAACCTCCTTACAACACGAATTCTGTCTCACCAGATTCAAGATATAACTTAGTCTTGATAACTTAAATTGATTATGCTGCAATACTTTGTATGGCTTCATTAGGCAACATTGCAGTGCTCAGTCTAGTCTGACCTGATGACTTCTATTGTGTCGTTATCGCGATACGTGCAGCCTCGATATTGGTTGCTTCCAGGGTGTTCATAATAGAAGTCGTAATCAGTTGGTTTCATCCAGGGGAGTCGTAGTCAAAGTCATGATACATTGATTGCATCCAGGGATGTCATATTCAAAGTCATGATCCATTGATTGCATCCAGGGATGTTGTAGTCAAAGTCATGATCCATTGATTGCATCCAGGGATGTCATATTCAAAGTCATGATCCATTGATTGCATCCAAGGATGTCATATTCAAAGTCATGATCCATTGATTTCATCCAGGGATGTTGTAGTCGAAGTCATGATCCATTGATTGCATCCAGGGATGTCATAGTCAAAGTCATGAGCCATTGATTGCATCCAAGGATGTCATATTCAAAGTCATGATCCATTGATTGCATCCAGGGATGTCGTAGTCAAAGTCATGATCTATTGATTGCATCCAGGGATGTCATATTCAAAGTCATGATCCATTGATTGCATCCAGGGATGTTGTAGTCAAAGTCATGATCCATTGATTGCATCCAGGGATGTCAAAGTCATGATCCATTGATTGCATCCAGGGATGTCAAAGTCATGATTTATTGGTTGTATCTGGGGTAGGCAAAGTCTTAATGTAATCGAGCATTTATATAGCGCCCTGATGTTAAATATGAAGCTGAAGGACAGAAGACTGACTTTAAGATTGTAGTCAAACTGTAATGAATCGGCCATGTTTTAATATTGATTTGTACTCCATTCTGGGTTCTTCTCACCATATAATGTCTTTATTTGTGTAGCTGTGATGCTAATCCACAGCACTTGGCGAGGTATATCATCGCGTTGGTGAAGAAGGATAAGCCTACAGACGAGTTGATGAGAAGTTGCTACGACAATTTGGATGTCTTCCTTCAGGAAAGTAAGTTGTCGTTCAGATTTTGGGAAGTTCAAGGTTTTGTGATCAACTGTCAGCTGATAGCTGTTCTTTAATACTGCAATTGAAATTCTGAAACATTTTTATAGCTCCTCTATGAAGCAGAGGGCGTCCGGATAGACTTTTTCCTCAGAGTTTCGGATATACTATATGCCGGATGCGAGTACCGCTTTTTTCCATTTGCAAAGCTCGACATTTTCATGTAGCAAGACATTATTTACGTGTAAAGAACTTTGTTTACTGATAAACTGATACATTTCCAGTTTTTCTAAACAAATAATCAACGAATTAGACTTGACTTTCATTGTGGACTTTTAAATTGTGATTTTCTGATTAATTATAAATCAAACGAAGTTTTGCATGCAGAGAATTATGATTTAAAAATTAAACATTTTGCAACTATTTGTATTCATGTGCTTAATATATTCTGAGGCAAATAAATCTGAATGGTGCCGGAAGCTTGGTAACTTTCTTAAATGATTATTTGCGTTGATTTGATATCAGAAACCAAGGCGTTTGTGTCCAAGATGTTCGAGGCGATTGCGAGCAAGGTGTACGAGACAAGCCCTCCGGTCGAAGATAAAGAGCTGGAAAGGAAGTGTAAGGGCAGTGATGCGGTGCGACCCGCCGTGGATTCTATCCACAAGTCGATTGCACGTGGCTCTCAGGGTGAGCACAACGCCACTGCGCTACCCAGCGGTGGGCCAAAGATTACGACGGACGCTAGAGAAAGGATGAAATCTGTTCAGGGAGAGTTGAGGCATTGCACGAGAGGAGCGGGATCACCCCCGAAGTCGCAGGCCCGGAGGGACGAGCGAAACGGGGCTTCAAGCCGCAAGCCCGAGAGCAACCCACAGGGGAGGAGCGACGAGGGCGAGAAGTCGGAGTCAGACGATCATCTGAGCAGTCGGATCGAGAGGGATGGTGCGAATGAGAGATCAGGAAGGGGGGCTGCTTGGAAGCGGCCCACGTCGCCCCAGGGTCGCGTTTCCGGCGTCTCCAGGCTGCGGAGTCAGGCAGAAGGGCAGAAGAGGCATGGATCGCTTGAGAGGGTGAGATGTTTGATGGTTTCTTTGTTTTCGTATAGTATCTTTGGATTTATATAGCACCTCTCGCAGAATAACTCTTGCGTTTGGTTTTTTGCGCGTGGAAGCTTTTGAATTTATTTAGTTTTGCACCTGTTGTTCGTTCTTGAGAAAGTGGGAACCACCTGGAAATTAAAAACTTCATGTGAAATTCAGTAGATTGATTATCTCTTGGCGCACAATATGAGCGGCCACTCTTTTACATGCATTTGATAGGGAAAATGTGACACAATGTCGGTAGAAAGAAATTTAACCATGTTAAATGTTTAAAAACCCAGCACAGTATTTCTGGGTCTGCTAGCCGCAGTGATCAATAGTCGCAGTGATCAATAGTCACAGTGGTGATCACGATCCGATTTTCAGCAGTGTATGAACAGTTTTTAATGTTCTTTATTATTATGTAAAATAAGACATCACAGGAAAACTGAAAGTGAAGAAACAAGAAGCAGATGCGGTGATAAGTGAGGTACATTATATACCTGATTCTAGAATTGATAGCAACCATTTTGAAGCATGGCAGAGGCAATAGGCGACAGCTATCTAACAGCCATGGGTCGTGTAGCTCGATAACCTGCTGGTAACTTCGTGACAGACTTGATATCATAGCATTCTTGACTATCTTTTTTGCAATTTTTCTGTGTAGGCTTTATATTTGTGTGCTTGATGACTAATTACTGTAGCTATATAAGTTTAAGAAGCTGAGTATCATGTTCTTGGATGTTTCAGGGTTCTGCCATTGTCTCAAATCAGTCGACCGCTAAACACACGAGTCCTGTTGCTTTGAGGAGTCCAGAGCCAGAAAGGTAAGTCGAACTCAATGTCTTCTACCTCTGATGTCTACAACCTGATTCTACTCTAACTCATCTCCCCCTCAAACAAATCGCATGTATGTGGTCTTAGCAGACATTACAATACATTACATCATTTTACAGGACAGTGCAGTAAGCAGACGAGTAAACATTATTATAAATCAATCAGTCAAAAATACTGGATATAGTAGACCTTCAAGATATCTACTCAGGGGCACTCCTGACCTAACCCTTGGCTGAAAAGGACAATTTTTTGACTTGGATGTATGCCAGTTAAGTGCCTAAGGATTGCTATGGATAGTACAGTTTTCTTATTTTACATTTTTTCTTTCTTGCGTACACCCAATCCGCTAATGATATCTGTTTGGCCTCTACTCACTTATGTTACCTATGTTACTAAGTGGCCCTGACTCATGGGACCTCTCATCCCTAACCTTGAAGCAAATTTCTAAGTCTTTCAGGGATTTGAATCCTTGACATTTTGGTTCGCAGCCTAGCATGCTAACTTATATTATGGGGTGGGGTATATAGCTTTGGAGTCGAGTTGAGACCCGTATCCCCCATAAGGTTGACTAGTCCTTCTGTTTTGCTAGGTGACAGCATTTGTTAAAGTTAGATTTATAACATAATGGGGACAGTTAAATAATAAATTATTCGACTCTGTAATAAATTTTCATCATTTGTTCTTACAGTACATGTAATCATGAGTACTACGGTTTGTCAGTTTGAAATTTAACGAAAAGTAGAGAAAACACAAAACTAGTTATGTATGCATAATTTTCTGTTGAACCAGAAATGTCAGCAGTCACCAGGCTCCAAATCGTGGTCGGCTGTTGAATGACAATTCCCGCATCAGTCGAGCTATGCATCCCGCGAGGTCTCCGCTCCCACGGAGGCTGCCACGGACTAAAGAAAGGGTCGGTCCTCAGACGTCTTCGCTCGACCGGCTCGATCATATCCGAAAGAGATCGAGATCGGATGCAAGATCGAATTCTCGATCGCCTTCAGCCAGAAGCGATAGCTCAAGATCGAGCTTGGAGTCGTTCTCGTCCAAGTGCTCGGCCTCGAAAAGTGAGTCTACGTTGCACTCACAGACGGATAGACGTTGTTCAATTGATACGAGTTTAATGAACCACATTCCTTTGTAGTTACCAACTTTACAATTCAAGATTGTTCTAAAGCTGGGCTGTCAAAGAGCCAGCCCGTGGGCCATTTGTGGCCCGTCAACAATATATTTCTGGCCCGCAGAGACTTAACTAAAGACAACACAATTGAGAATGAGTTGTCTAATTTGTCATTTTTAAGGCTTTATGAGTTTTCTGTGATGTTTGTAATTGATGATGCATATCAGAATGACGTTTTCAAAGCCTAATTTAACTGTTTGTATGGCCCCCTCTTAGATCCCTACCCCACTTTCCTCATGCACTCTTGCCCACCCCTTAATGGAAATCTTGCTACTGTTACGCCATCACTAAAACGTCTGACACCCCTATTCTAAAGAGATTGAGTTATTAATTCGCAATAAGGAAATCCTTTTGTGCCATGTATTCAATCAATATCGTTTTTATCGACTCCAATCACAGTCATTATTAACGGTACATACATACACACATTGCCAGTATAATTTTTTTTTAAATTACATGTTGGAAAAACAAAAGAGTGTCAACAGGATGATATTCGTTGTTGCTTAAGTTTAGCATTGAGGTGGGAGGCAACTGGGAAAGAAAAATCCCCATAGGAACCGTAAGGTTCCGCTAATAGGGGACACCCTTTCATATTAGTATTGAGGCAGCAGATTGAAGAGACAAGGCAGACAAATACAATTAATTATAATATAACTTAACTAGTTAACCAAGTCAAGGAAGTGTGACCAGTACATGCACTCATTATTGATTGTTGTATTCTAAGATAGAAACTACTTAAAAGCAGTTTTGTTTATCGCTGCTTCTTTAGTTATTATTTAATTGCGCAGCTGCAACTTTATGATCTGATCCTTCTATAGTTTATCTTAGAAAAAGTATGTAATCATTGAATAGTGAATAAATACAACCCCATGGCTGGGCTGTTAGCGCTCATGAGTAGGTTCTTGGTGGGGTGCTATATAAATGCGATGAATGAATTAACTCTGACTTGCTCTTTGATTTTAACTGGGAGTGCTTCGGTTTCTGCCCGTATTCTTACGATTTTTCTTTTCCCGCACATCCGATTAGGTCGTACAGTTAGCGGCGCTATAGAAATCTGTAAATACAATGCTATGACTTGTACTTGATTTGCTAATGGAGTAGCGATCTAAACAAATTTCTACCATTGCAGGGATTCGAACCCCATTTGATACCCAAATTTGCCAACTAATACAGGATCGAGGAAGTTAACTTATTAAATTATTTGTTACTGTATGATGCATGTTTTTTGGTAAACTTAGGAGCCCACGTTGAGAAGGATCCTGTTATAAATAGTCGGAGTTCCACTCCACTGGAGGAGGACGAAGACAGAGGCGTGGATATGTATGGTTCAGTGCCTAGAGATATCGAAAGGTCGACTGCACCTCGAGTGCGATGCCAGGATTACGATGGTATGTTGAATTGAATCTAACAGTTTATTTAACACCAATGACAGAAAGTTGATATTGTAGGGTATGATTGTATTGTATTCTGTGTATTTGAGTTAAACTACGACTTCTCTGACCGGATCTGTCTCTTCCCTGTGTCAGAACTGCATCGGCTCAATCCAGTTCCATTGCCCGCCCAAGTCCCTCTGTTGAATTCCACTGTATGTCTAATTTCCCTCTAGCTGGGAAATTTCCCTCTCTGTGAAATTCCGCTTTCTGTGGCATTCCTCGTCTTATTGGAATTCCCCTCTATGCGGAATTGACTTCCCACCTGTCCACTCCACAATTCTCTCTGGTAACATTTCTTCATCTTTCTGTCACCTCATATCCTACCTTTTCTCTCGCGGTCTCTTGCACCGGAAGACTCATTTGCCATACAATATGGTAAAATACAATACGGTATTAGAGTTGCTCAGAGAAAGCATTAGTGGCATTCAAAGTTGACACCACAGACAGGATCACCTAAATTCTTATAACAGACTTCATGACAGCAGTTTCCAACAATTTTACAAACTATTGAGTCTTGTTTACTTTATAAAAGCATTGTTATTCTAAATGTTTTCCATTTTGTTATCATATGTGCCTCCTGTGTAGAATTTAGATCAAAATGAGAGGTCTTGTTATCTAACGAGTGAGGTAATATGTGCCCCATTCTATCACGTTACCTTTACGTGACATTTTCAGAAAAACTGCCCACATCTATTAACGCTTTGCATTACGGAAATGACGTTACCAAAGATTTGACTACATTACTAGCATAATATTTGATTGGTGGAGCTTCTACCTTTTGGCTCAGAAAGAATAGATTGATATGTTCTCCTCTGAGAAAGTTGGCCTACCTTATGACACAGAGAATGGATTGATGCCTTTTCCACTGAGGAGGTCAGTTACTTTGTACTAACCTTGAGTGAGTCCTTAACTCACGATCGTTGGTAATTGGTGTTTCAGAGAAGGGATTCTGTGTTCAAGGAGATCAATGTCCGTTCGATCATGGCTCGGATCCGTACATCGTGGACGAGTCACAGTTCGCAAAAGTCCTTCCATTTCAAGGTAATTATTTTAAATTTTAATATTAGAACTAGCCAGAGTGGAACGAATTGGTCGTAAACGGCGGATTAGACCTACCTGTTGTTGCCATAATATTACAAAGTGTGGACATCGCAATAAGAATTGCTTACTGACGTGATTTGGCATTTTGGTGCAGGTGGGGTTTCTGTTGGCCTTGAAAATAGTGGCCTCATCCAAGGCCAAGTGCGGCGGCCTCATCCATCTCATCCAGACGCTTCGTTACTACCGAATGTTTCCAGACCTCCTCCGCCTTTCCTTCTCCGACCTATGCCTCCTCCGCCTCCACACTATATCACCGGTCATGGTATGCTACTTTATCAATCAATTAAAAAAAAGCAATCAATTCAAAACAATCAATCAATTCAAAACAATCAATCAATTAAAGAGTGTAGCTAATGTGTATAAGTACAACTCGTGCATTAAATGATTAAACTTTCTGTCACAATGTTTCTGTTAGTTTAAAGTGTTCTAGGTAATATTTTCAGTGCACAACGGGGCTACATAATCGAGCAGCTAATATGTAATGTATTGGAGTGTAATTGAGCAATTTTATAGAAATCTCTGCGCTACATGATGTAAAAATTTCATCACGAACGAATATATTACTAGTGTGTACCAGATGAATGCAAAATGTGCAGGGGTAATTTTTTCAATACGTTCTGGAGTTGTACAGTCCCTTATGCTAGTCACGTGGCAACCGTGAATGTCAAGGGTTAGTGACTTCATTTATGTCACCCTACGAGGGTGAGTGTCGGTCCTCCTCCTGGACAGCATACAATCAATTTACACGTCAAAGCAGGATTGGATAGGGGTGCAATCAAAGGATATTGGTTAAATCAAAGCATCAGTCTTAAAAATTTTTTTCGCTGGTGAGGAGATGAATCCCTTACCTTACGACTGAGGGTCCAGTGCACTAAGCTATTGCCTTCCTGTGACAGTACTGTTAACCTATTGACTTACTATGGATCACTTGTTGTCGGTCATTGACGCTATGTAGTTGATATTTCAGGCATGCCTCCTCCAGGCTACTACCCGCCGTCACTGCCTCTCCAGAGCAGTCGCACCGATGTCTACATCCCACCACCAGGTAGAAACTACTTTGTGTTAGTGTTGCTGGGTAGAAGCCCCTAGGTGTTCTTGGGTGGGAGGGAGCCTTTGGTGTTGGGTGTGTGCTTCTTGGTGTCGTTAGGTGGAGCCCCTATGTGTTGTTGGGTGTAAGCCCTTGGTGTTGGGCGGTTGCCACTTGGTGTTTTTCTTGGGTGGAACCCTTTGGTGTTGTTGTGTGTGAGTCTTTGGTGTTGGGTGGGTGCCCTTGGTGTTGTTGGGTGGGTGCTCCTTGGTGTTATTGGGTAGAGCCCTTTGGTGTTGTTGGGTGTAAGTCTTTGGTTTTGGGTGGGTGCTCCTTGGTGTTGTGGGGTTAGAGCCTCTTGGTATTGTTGGGTATGGACCCTTGGTTTTACTGGTTGGAAGTCCTTGATGTTGTTGGGATGGAGCCCTTTGGTATTGTTAGGTGGGGCATCTTGGTTTACTTGGGTGGGGTTGAGCTTTTGGAATTCTTGGGTGATAATTCCTTGGTGTTGTTGGGTGTGAGCTTGAATCTGTTGACGTGATGGAGAGTTGAGACAACTCATGCTTGGTTAGCACTCGGATGGTCTACCGACAATGGAGTGCCACTCCGGTTGATGCTAACTGAGCCTACCATTCTCTGTAGTAGCCTTGAAGGGGCGCTATATAAATCTTCGTTATGAGTGAATAAATGTATTACATTACATTTCACCTTACATCGTATGTGATATTTGCATTTTTTACCAGCCGACGCATACCTACCAGAACCTTACAAACCAAAGGCCGTCAGAGGATACAGAACCGCCGGCGTGAAACCAGTTTCTGCTGCGGGGCTCGAGAATTCTACGGATGCTTGGCACGCAACGCCAGATACACACTCGTCTTATCAGCAGCAGCGATTCGTTTCTTCTCAGGTGCCTGTTGGTCGTCATGCCAACCTAGTTCGAGTGCCGACACAAGAGGACGAAGGATCAACCGGTGAGTTAGGGATTTTGATGACAAGCTGCAATATTTCCCAGTTGCATTTTATTCCACCCTTGCTTTTAGTACAGTCTTGCCTTTAATACACTCTTGCCTCTTTAGTACACTCTTGCCTTTAGTACATTCTTGCCTGTCATACACTCTTTCGTTTAGTACTCTCGTTGGGCTTAACCCTTTAACGACCAGCGTTATTGATTATGCCTTACACTTTTGTACACGCCGGTCATTAAAGGGTTAATGGCGTATTTGTCAGGCATTCTTGTGAAAGGCTTGCTTTGAAATGCATCAGAAGCTGAATGTGGAGATCAAGGTATATCTTGGCAGAGGTACAAACTGGTTGTCTAACAATGTGTCTGAGAGCTGTGTGCAAAATACGTCATATGTAATGTAATGTAGGTAAACATTCATATAGCGCCCTTTTAAGATACCTACTCGGAGGCACTCTATGTGCTAGCCCATGTGATGTTAAATGTCATTAATTAAAAATATGTTACGACAGGTAGCAAAACAGGGTACAATCAGCTGGAATACATGTATGTCGGCAAACACAGTTGTATTTGCCGATGACACGTGTTCGTAACTTGGGCTGACCAATAATTTATATATTAATGAAATATTTCTCTTGTGATTTGAACAGAGAAAGCGCTCGTGAGCACCATCGCCAATGTTCATGCCGGTCTGAAGAGAAAGTCCAGTGAACAGGAGCATGACATCCAGCCGGCATATTCTGCTCTGGATGTGGAAACCATCATGCCTCCACCTGCAAAGAAAACTGCTCTGGATCATCCAGGTGAGACTTTTGTTTTGTATTGTGTTTAAGTATTTATATAGCGCCTTTAGTAGGGTTAACCGTTCAGAAGCGCTGCCAGTGTGCAAGCCCCGCAAGAAGAAGTAGGTTCATTAGGTTTTGGTTAGGTAAGAGACAGGAAGTTTAGGGTTTTATGGTTGAGCATCTACGGTATCACAGTGTTTGCAACACTTTACCGCTTGTCGAACTATAGTTTTGTTATCTGTAAGCATAAGTGATGATCGTGTAATATCTGTTTGCATCAAGAAAGAGAGGTGGTTAGGTTGGAATTTTGATGAGTGGATTTCAAGTGGAGGAAGAGAGGTGGTTAATTTGAAATTTTGACGAGTGGATTTCAAGTGGAGAAAGAGAGGTGGTTAATTTGGAATTTTAACGAGTGGATTTCAAGTGTGTCATGATCATGATGTTGAATTGCATTTTCAAGTCTTCTTCTATAGCTCTGTTTTTTCACAACTTTATTTCAGCATATGTTAATTGCTTAGGACTCATTAATGGGTTTGGTTGTACCTTTGTAATTCCTGGTTATTGTAGTTTTGCCGCATGGCTGTTGAAACATATATTGACCTTTTTCTGTGATTTATATTTCGTTAGTATTGCTGTACGCTATCAGTCGGTTTTGATTTAGTCAATAAGTAAGTTATTTCTAAGATATCTGAGGAGCATGTGCCAGAATGCACTGATGTTGTTTCTTTCTTTTGTTGCGACCTGAAGGGGTTCGTCAAAATTCTGGTCATGCGAACAAGACTCTGGAGATACGAAAAATCCCGCGAGACCAGAACACAATAGCCAACATCAACAATCATTTCTCTAAGTTTGGAACCATCGTGAATCTCCAGGTGAGCCTAAGCGCAGCATTATCATTGTATTATCGTCTAGCATTGTTTTAGCAATGTATTGTGATGTAAGAGTTTGTTGAATAGCTTTGGCAAGCATTTATTTTTTATATTGTTTGATGCAATTGAAAGTTATATATTATTCATTTGGGTTTTTAATTATTAATAGAGTTGCCTATTACTGAGGTGAATTGTTTGTTATTAATGTGAATTTTTGATATTTATGTGGGTTGTTTGTTTTTAATAGAAGTTGTTTATTAATTCATAGCATTGTTGTTAACATCTTGTGTTTATCTTTTACATTTCTGACCTCTATTTCCCAGTGAATGGTAATTTGATTTGACTCAAAATGCTTGTGGCAATTTGATAACAGTGATGTCACTCACTAGCTTAGCTTATGTTTATCTGACGTTGACCTTAACAATCAGTAATAGACTCCCCATAATGACTGACCCACACTGATGTTAAAGAATAAACAATAGACTACCTTATTGTTATTAATAAGCAACTGACATTGATAATAAAACAGCCTGCATTGTTGACGAACAACCCACATGATTATGAGATTAATAATATATTTTTTGCTTATAATTTTTGCATTGTAGGTTGGCTGGGAGGGAGACCAACAGGCCGCTTTGGTGTCATTTGCCAGCAGCGCTCAGGCGTCGGCCGCATACCGATCGCAGGAACCGTTTCTTAACAACCGCTTCATCAAGATCTTCTGGCACAACTCTGAGCAGCAGCAGCAACCAGGGGAGCCACAGCAGTCGAACGTAAGTTGAAGCTTACGTTTACCTGGTTTTTTATGGGGAATTTCTTGCTATGATGTGGGTAATTTTTGTGTGTTGATGGCTGACTTTGAAATGTGGTTTGACCATGTGTACTGGTTAGAAATAGTTTGATCATGATGGGTAGGTGTGTTGATACTGAGTTGTGGTGAAGGTGAGATATTCAAATTCACTTTCTTCCTTCAAAAAGCGACTCAAAACTATTTCTCTATGGCCTTCAAGGATTTGTAAATCTAATTGCTTCTTCTCCTGACGGCTGGCTATCCACACCTGAGATTCACGTTTCAGCCTCTGCATCTTAATTTGAACACTTTCTTATTACCAAAATTTGATACTGCCCTTCCAACATTTTTTGCTCAGAAGTGCACAGACACGCCTCGATGGCGAAGCTGCAGTTATACTGCAGAGCAATTGTGTGCAAAGGACTTGCTCAAGGTCTCTACACAGTGACTGACGCCTCGGACGAAGGTCGAACCCGCTCGCTCAACGCACACTGAACGTTATGGGCTGACCGCTCTATCCGATTGGCCACTGTGCCACACAATTGTATTGCCTTATTCTCCTATGTCCTCATCTAATGCTGGCGGTTTGGAATGACTTCCTTTATCTCTGTACCTAGAGAGTGCATTAACTAACTGGTTTGAGAGCTCGCTCTGCAGCTCTGGTTCGGGCCGCCATCCCTGTGACAGTTGATGCCGCGTAGGGACCTTGAACAAATCCTTTGCTCACAGTTTCATGGCACAATCAAGTGATTTGGTCATTAGTGCTTAATGAAGGCATAATGAGTGACTAATAATGATATATGATGAATAATAAATGAATAATAATGATATCTGATGAGTAATAATGAATAATAAATGAATAATAATGATATCTGATGAGTAATAATGAATAATAAATGAATAATAATTATATCTGATGAGTAATAATGAACGAATAATAATTATATCTGATGAGTAATAATGAATAATGAACGAATAATAAGGATATCTGATGAATAACTAATTAATAATAATGCTATCTGATGAATAATGAATGAATAATTTATTAATAATAATATCTGATGAATAATTAATTAATAATAAGGATATTGATGATCTCTTTCAGTTGGCTTCCCAGCCTACTAACGAGCCACAGCAGCAGAGACCAAAGAGACACGTTTTCCCCGAGCGTCACCAGCTTCAGCTCATTAACAGGCTGACGAAACCTCGGCAGCTGCCGCCAAACTTGGTTTGTACCTGCCTTCAAGCGTTCCGGCGGTTTAGAAATTCAGCGTTTATGACGCCTAGGAACGAGACTCTTGTAATATATTAGTCTGTGTTTTTAGAGATGGAAAGTTCTGTTGTGGTCTTAGCTTTCAGGGGTTATTACTGAAGTGGGATTAATCTGTGAACTGTTCTGACGTCACAAGGAGACTTGTTCTTTTGGAAAGGGTTCTTTCCACATGTTGCTGGGTAGTTTAATAGTCAGAGCTGGCAATAAATTTGTCATATGCTGTATTATATTTGCGGTCGTTGAATCTTTTTGATTTACGTTGATTAATTACCAGAAAAAAAATTAAAATAAGAAATCAACAAAGGTGTCCAGAAAAAAACATTGTGCCTGCAAAAGAGTGCCAGAAAAAAATGTTACCAGAAAAAAATGCCAACGAAAAATGTAAAAAAATAAAAAAATAATGGCACAAGAAAAAAAAAAATAATGGCACCAAGAAAAAAAGTTGCACCAAGAAAAAAAGATGGCACCTAGAAAAAAGAAAATTATGTGCAAGACAAAATAAATGGCACCAAAAAAATAAAAAAAGAGCATGTCTTGCAAAATATGTGCCAGGTGCCCAAATAATATTGTTTATTTATTTAATTATTTATTCATTAGTCCCAAGTCATGGTTCAGTAAAATTAGTGAAAGTCGATATTCATCTTGAACTGTTCATCATTTTCTGTCACGTTCTGGGCTTTATTTTTTGATGAATCAAGTTTTTTGCTTGACTCCATGTTGTGGTATTTAGAATTTAGCGGCTGTACAGGCTTTGAATTCCGAGGAGAGCAAGCCACCATCCAAGGCTCTCAATGATTCACCGGCAACTGATTTGCGTCCGACGCATGATGTCTCGCTGACGAAGATACAACGAAAGCCGTCAAAAGATTTTACTGCAAAGGTCAAACCTTATGTTTATTTTGAATATGAAGAAGTCACTGTTGCTGTTGTTTTTTGTTCTGTAGATGTGTGTATATCAAGTTCTATTGTTTATTCAATTCCATTGTTCGTCAAATTCCATTGTTTTTCCAATTCCATTGTTTCTTACAAGTTAATTGTTAATCAATTTAGTAGGTGAAATTTTAATCATGCCCAGCTCTAATTTGCAGAACGATGTGTCCTTTTACAGGCAGCCTTGACAAAGAAAATGGAGGAGGTCACACAACAGTCACAGCTGCTTCTGACGAAATACCTAAACGAGCAAAAGGTAGGAATTTTATTTTATTTATTCATCACCTTATGCCTTCATTTCGTTGAAGTCTAGCAACCGTCGTGATAAACCTCCATTTCTTTCTCTCCAAGGTCGCATCCCTTGATTCCTCCAGATTCATTCCGGTTCGTTCTTGTATCTCCTTCATCCATTTCTTCCTTTTCCACTCCAGTTTATCGCATAACATGTCCATACAGTTAATTAATTCATATTTACTTCCTTCAAAAATAACTCAAAACACTATTTCTCCTTGGCTTTCAATCCTTTGGATATCTAAGTGCATCTTCACATGGCGACCACCGCACCTTTGATTCACAGTTTGGTGTGACTGCACATGTTAGAAATTTTATTACTGTTGAATGTTTGTTCCTTCAAGACTTTGTTAGAGAAACTCGAAAAGGACAAGGCTACAATTGGTCCTGAGGATCGGACAAGTATTATACAGGTGAGTTTATCTTTCCTGAGTAAAAATATTATTTTCCCAGTTAACTTTCACTCTTTCATTTAGAGCATGTAATAAGTGACCCTCGCGATATCCAGGTTTAATTGCTGGACTTGTTATGTGGAGCGTGTGGCTTCAAACCTCTCATGAGATGGTCCCTTAATTTAAGATTGTTTGCCATTAAAGATTCAAATTATTTACCTTGCTTGCATAATAAATGCAAATTGACAATGATAAGTGTAGTGACAATAATTCCAGACCTGTCCTGCAAATAAAACAATGGAAATATGGTCCTGTTGATTCTTTTGTGCTTATTTTTTGATGTTTGGTCATCAAAGAATTCAGTTTCGTACATCAATGATCAGCATAGATCCAACATGTGATTAGCAATTGGTTAGTAAAGAATATACCTACTTACTTATTTGGATTTCCTAGACAATTAAGAAGCTGGCCGCGAAGATCGACGACGTGAAGTCGACCGTGTCTGCCGTGTTGAAGCCGACGCCTGCCGAGTCGCGTCCGAGGGTCGTTCACCCAACTGTGTCCAGGGGCAGCCTAAGAAAGGTCAATGTAAGACACCTCAGCGGCTCAGAAAAGTCGTCGCCCAGCATATCTGCGAGCAACTCTGAGCTGAGTCTGACTCAAGGATCCATCTTCCAGGATAAGCAGCATGTATGAAACTATTGTTTTTTTCTGTATGCTTGGAGTTTATTGTCTTCATAGCTGACCTGCTTTTTGAACGTCTGCACCTTGTGGGAAGATATCAAAACCGTCCTGTTTAGCCGGGGTTGGGTCGGGAGCTCTCCTAAGTGATGTTCTTGAAGGGGCTCTATATAAATCCTCCTAATAAGTAAATAAATGTCTAGACTACATTTCACTCTTTGGTCACAACAGTGTTCTGTCACCAGAGACTGTTTACTCCTCTGCTGAATTCACATATTTCTTAATAACTTGCTGATCGACTGAAGCAGTGTTGTGTGCATCCGTTTTAGGCTCAGAAGGCCATTCTTGATACGGAGCTTGAGCTGATGACCTACCAGAGAGAAGGTCACGATGCGGACGAACTGAGAAAACGGGTGATGGTTCTAAAGGAAGAGGTGATGTCAAATTTGTCTCAAGTGTTTTGTGTGATCTGTGTGTTTGGTATTTATAATGGAAGCAAGACATGTATACGATCTGTGTACTTGGTGTTTTTAAAACGGAGGCATGACAACGTTTCCTTGCTACATGTTAAGTCAGGACAACGAGTTTGTCGCGCTGTTCTCGTCTGTTCACGTCCTACGCTGATCAATTGATTGATTGAAATCTGTTGGACAGCCAGGCAGGGCGTCTACACCATAGAAACCTTGGAGCAAATGGTCCATCCAAAAAGTAAATGGGGGAAAATCTCATTTAGAAATTAGGGCCTTTAATTTTTTTAAATAATAATAATAATACCATAAAAATCTTTTATTATGTGCAGTTGAGCCATTCTGTTCTATTCTACAATGTCAATGTGTGTGACATTAACTTAGTTCAATCTGTTATTCATCCTTGAATAATATTAGTCACTCTGTCAGTCAAAAAGGGGGAGTTGCTCCAATGACTTAGGGGAAGACTAAGTTGCTCCAATGACTTGGAGAGGATAGACGATCTTGTGGATAGTCATAGGGTTTTTGCGACTTCCTTTAAAGACCAGCATTATTGCTTACTATGCGCTGGTCGTTAAAGAGTTAAAATGCGCCATATTAATTAAGACATTGCCCTTATAGCTACACATACACACATACAGGTGCAAGACTCATGCATACATTTCAGTCAACCATGGACATTTTTCTCTTTTGTTTCAGGCCACATCATTAGGAATATTTAACAGTTCGGGTCAAGGTCGTGGGTTCGTTCGGGGTCGAGGCAGAGGTGCACCCGCTGTTGGGCGACGGTGGGCGGTGCCCCGTTATCGGGCAAACCCTCTGACTGTGGATCGACGCACAAAGCAGTTGCTGGTGACTGGATTTCAACCAGAAGAAAAGGACGATCTGCTTGCCCACGTAATGGTCAGTGTCCAAGTTTTATACGATCTGTATGTTTAGGACTTTCTAGCGGTGGGGAGATTGCTGGATTGTCTACCTATGGGTCGGGTGTTGAAATCCCCAACAAGGCTGAGATTTGTTGGGAGATTTTTGCTCCATCTGCTCCCCATCCAAGTCTTGTAATGAGTAGATCGTAGATGGGAAGACTGGACTACGAGGGAGAGGAGTGGCCACCCGGCAGCCTATGCAGAGACTGAGCAAACGAAGTTGGCAGCACTTCATACCCATGGTTGCCTCTTACGCTAGTGCAGGGGACTTCTGTTTACGATGTCGCTTCTCCGAGCATACACTTGTCTGCAATTCTGTCTTCTTAGCCAAAGATTCAACCGTTTGAGATCCTTCATCTTGGCCGTGGAAGCCTAGGTCCTAAAATAAGACTTTTGACAATGCAATTGAGCGTTCCAGACAGGCGGCGATCTCGTTTGACAGGTGGGTACACCCAGTGAGATGGGTAAGAAATGTGGGACGGGGACAAACGTATAATGTGTCCCTTCTTTGCAAAAGGTGGGGGGGCTTGTCCCCCTCGAAGCCCGTCAACCCCGGGATCGCCGCCCCTGGGTGCAGAGGTTAATTTTGTGGTATTCCTCTAAAAAATGGTGTGAGGTCAAGGTGAGATGCACCTTTAACAGTAAGTTGAATGACTATGGTTGCCTCAGAGTAGATGTTAGGATATGTTCGTATTATAAGAGATTTGTATTTTTTTAAGTTGGTGTTTTAATCTGGTGGTTATGCTCAATTTGTGCCACTTGGAAGAGAGATAGTATTTATTTTTATTGTTTATTTGTTTTTGCAATTCTTTATATTGTTTGTTATAATAATTCTTTGTATTGTTTGTTATAGTAATCATTGTTTTTGTTTGTTATAGTAATTCTTTGAATTGTTTATTATAATAATTCTTTGTATTGTTTGTTATAGTAATCTTTGTTTTTGTTTGTTATAGTAATTCTTTGTATTGTTTGTTATAGTAATCATTGTTTTTGTTTGTTATAATAATTCTTTGTATTGTTTGTTATAATAATCATTGTTTTTGTTTGTTATAATAATTCTTTGTATTGTTTGTTATAGTAATCATTGTTTTTGTTTGTTATAGTAATTCTTTGTATTGTTTGTTATAGTAATCATTGTTTTTGTTTGTTATAATAATTCTTTGTATTGTTTGTTATAGTAATCATTGTTTTTGTTTGTTATAGTAATTCTTTTTATTGTTTATTTAGAGGTTTGGAGCATTAGACAGCCACAGTTTTGACATCACCGTGCCATCTCTACTCGTGAGCTTCAAGTCGCGAATTGTTGCAGAAAAGGTCAGCTTATTTGTTCAAAGGGAGCTCTTTTTTTAACTACAATCGAAATAATTGTTATGAAGAAATGAGTTGGGTCTTAAGATTGTTTGTTCAATTGAACAGTTTTATTAAAAAAATTTAGTATTAGTTTGTGTGCTATGATAGCTAAAAAGAATACTTGAAGCATGTGTCCAAATTGGTTAGAGTGTTAATCTTGTAATTCAGAGAGCACAGGTTCAAGATTAGTCCCAAGATTTATTTATTATTTATTAATTGATTAAAACGTGTGCAAAGTCACACCAAAGTGAATTTGAGCTAGGAAGAACGAGTTGGCGGTCGATTCCATTCCTTAGGAGCAGAGGCATGAAATGCACGAGAGCCCATGACTGTTCTGCATCTCAGTGGCTCAGTTAAAAGACCTTTACTTGATGATCGCAGGGAACGAGATGAGATGTAAGGAGTTAGGCGGAGAATGGATATAGATAGGGTACTGGTACTGAGGGCTTTGTAAGTTGCAAGGCTATGGTTACTGTACCGACACCTTGACAAGTCGTTCAGTGGCAAATTATTGCACTGATGCTATCCATCGATTGATGTATGAAAGATATTATAGTGATACTTATTAAGTGCATTGTTGTAAAAATTTTCACTCATTTTCTGTTTTAACAAGGGCTGTGTTGAGAGCAACGACCTCATATATATAACTAGACAGAGCTTCCTACGTTAAGCTGCCCAGTGACGTTGAAGCCACTTGAAAGAGCAAAAATCAAGAGTCAAACACATGAGGTCGTACTCTTACACCATTGGCTCAAGCGATGTAAGCAAACGGTTATATTCAAAACAAGCGCTTCTAATGCTGTGATTGGTCAATCTACTCCAAAGTGGTCGCTATGTTGAACATTCACAAGGCTTCAGCGAAAGCCGTGTGATCTCATCGGCCCGGTTGAGAGCACTTTTTCTGAGTAGATTTCATGCAGTTACTCTATATAATTCATCTATTACATAACATTATTATTTGTGCTCGTGCATTCCGCAGGTAGCGGCCGAAGGCTGCACGTTCAAGAATAAGCAGCTGACAATGATTTGGCAGAAGTCAGTGTTGTCAGAACGCAATACGGGGACGGAACAAGAAAACACCGCTGCCGTGAAGCAACTGGTGCATGCAGACTTGAAGATGGGTGCCACTGGAGAGAATATGCCTACTAACAACAAGCCAGGTCATGTGATCGTACAAGGACAGGAACCGGAGGATGATCACGTATCGGAGGAAATGGAACAGAAGTTTTTGTGTTCTGTTGATCTGCAGAACCAGGAAGCTGCCGTAACCGCCGAGGTGAGTTTCAGAATTTAAAGTAACAGAGGTGAGGGTTGGTTTAAAGTAACAGAGGTGAGGGTTGGTTTAAAGTAACAGAGGTGAGGGTTGGTTTAAAGTAACAGAGGTCAGGGTTGGTTTAAAGTAACAGAGGTGAGGGTTGGTTTAAAGTAACAGATGTCAGGGTTGGTTTAAAGTAACAGAGGTCAGGGCTGGTTTAAAGAACCAGAGGTCAGGGTTGGTTTAAAGTAACAGAGGTCAGGGTTGGTTTAAAGTAACAGATGTCAGGGTTGGTTTAAAGTAACAGAGGTCAGGGCTGGTTTAAAGTAAGATGTCAGGGTTGGTTTGAAGTTACAGAAGTCATGTCATGGTTGGTTTAAAGTAAAAAATTTCAGGATTGGTTTAACCTAACAGAGGTCAGAGTTGGCTAAGTAGCAGGCTAGTTCTATTCTTTAATAAACCGGTTTCTTGATTTTGATTGTAAATAATGCTCATCAATATCTCGTTTTTGTGTTAGGACGACAACAGCGAGTTGCTCGGCCTGGATGAAGAAGATGATGACGATGATGAGGAGGAGAGATCATGGAGGAGATGACCGCAGCATTACTAATCGAGATTTAAATTTTATGGATGTTTTACGACTGTGAACGATCGATCGCATGAACGATCGATCACGTGAACAATCGGTGAGGTGAACGTTGCGTCACATCTGAAGACATTTTTGTGATCAACTTGTGTTCAGACTTCAATTAATTGTGCGTTGAATGGTTTTGGGAGAGTTGAATTCAGTTTGACATTACAAATTGATTTAGATGTGCACGACTGTGAGCTTGTTACTTTATGGTTTGCCCTGCCATTTCTAAACTGAAGAAGTGCTTCCCATGTCTGCGTGTTACTGCTACTATTTAATGTGACATTGAGTAATAATAAATGCCAGTTAAAAGAAGATGCAATATTTAGAGTTTTGCTGCATAAGTGGCTTCGTGACAATTGTTTTATTGTCTTTAAGGTCAGTATTTTTGCGATTGTTGAAACATGACAATTAGTTAATTAATGCCGAGAAATGTTTGCTCGTAAGCGAGTTGTGGATTGTAAAACAAAGATTACTAAACAGTTTAGCATAAGGAATATAAATGATAAATTTATTTAGCTATATGCTTCTCACATATGCGTACACTTGTTTGTGTTGTCAAGGATTTTTCACATTCACAATATAATTATATGCATGTTGATCTTTTGTAGGGTAAGAGAAAGCGTGATAAAACTGAAAACATTCTGGTTAATTTCACGAATATTGTGGCAGTTCTATAGCTCACTACAGTGTGAATTAAGGCTTTCATATTTATGTATCTTATCCTTCAAACAGGTTTATCTACTTACGGATAATCTTATCTTACCATGCAGAACTTCTGGTGCAATGTTGACCAATTGTTTTATAAGTTCTTTTGGGTATATTTGTAATTCTGTCCTATAAAATAATTTATTAAGTGTTCAAAGCAGGTGCATTTAAATTTCCTCTGTCAAGAGTTTGGTTTTCGTTAAGCTAGGTTTGATTAAGTTTTGTAGCTCAACTGTATTATATACACATGTATGCAGATATTGACTTGATCTCACCAAAAGAAAAATTCTACCTATATACATGTCTATTCTGGGTCCATTTGTTTATCATGTATTTATCTATAAAATCAGTACGACACGGCGAACATCAAGCTATGTCCGAAGCCAAACGGTTTTTAATATGGCAAAAGATTGACAAACTAAAATAAAATAACATAATTTATTATGCATACGATCTTGTGTTCTCATAGACTGACTCTGGGGGTTTGGTGGATATTTCGATGGCACACAATCATTACAACAACCCAGAAAAACCTTTCTTTTTGGTTACAATAAACAGGATATCTAAATGCAAAGACGAATACACAACGAATTTTTCATATAACATCTAACAGAACTTAGAGACGAAGAAATCTGCCACTGAGTAATAGCTGGATAAATTGTATATTTTGCGAACTTGAGGTATAGCACTTTATTCCGTATTAATAAGAAAAAATTTCCGTAATTTCCGCTGTTTTAACTAGAAGGTGGATTGATTACAATATTCTTGTTTAACTAGAAGCTGCATTGATGATATGATGTTAACTAGAAGGTTGATTTTTGAACAGAATTGACGGAAACGATGCCCTTTAATTAATAAAGATTTTAACTAAAAGGCAGATTGATGAAAATAGTTATGTTTAACTGGAAGCTGAATTGAAGAGAGTGTGGCTTTATTAGAAGCGTGATTGATGAAGAGATTTCTACCTGAATCTATGCGGGATTGATTTCCGTTTAACTAGAAGCGGGAATTTGATAAGAATCATGCAATCCAGTCAGAAGTAAAGTGCGTCACCTAGCCTATACTGCAAGATGGCTGTACAATTTATCTGTTTAATATGGAAACTTCGACAACTAATGTCAGTAGCCTATCCTCGAAAACGATCTGTTAGCAGAGATATGTTTAACGCAAAATTTAGTCCGATACAATCTGCAGATAAAAGAGTACAACAGAGATTGAAACAAATGTTTGAAGTGTTTGAGAAGTTCGAGCCGTAAACAACAAATTAATGAAAAACAGAAACTTCAAGTTGACAACATTAACAGCAATGCAGGAAACTTAATGCAACAAGAAAATAACTTCAAAAGCAACGACGATTAGTGACAACGACATTTATTTAACTGTAGGCCTACGTCTATTAACGCCATTCAAAAATGATACGCATCAACGGATTGTGGCCACTGGCCGAAATTAAGTAAATATGTTCCCTATATCAACACACTCCCTATAACACACTTTGGTAGAGGCCTACACAAGACATTTAAATAACAAAGTATTATTGTCAAAAACGTTTTCCTCGTAGGTTTTCCGCCGTAGGGATTAGCAGCAGTCAAGCAGTCTCGGCTTCGTAGAGCATGGCCTATTAATGAAGTAATTGATGCAGGCCTATGTACCACAATGTTTCACAAACAATTCAGAAGTCTGAATTTAATTACATGTACACGTAGGTTACATAATGGTACTGTAACACACACACGCTAGGAGGCCGTCCATAGATGACGTCACGCGCCTAGGGAGGTAGAGAATCACCCAGTTGTGACGAGGGGAGGGGTTGAAAAATTATTTTATTATAAGCTTACGCTCAATAAACGGTCCACGTGTGTGTGTGGATCGATATTATTTACATTACATTGCTCCTGTGGTCTTGCATTGTCCATTGAAGGAGCATTTAGCTTCACCGTGTGAGAACGGAGAGGAATAAAGTTTGGATTGTTTCAACTTATTTAAAAAAATTATAATATTGTAATATTCTGCCACAGCCTTTCATCTTGGCAAATGAATTAGATAGGGCCTAATAATAATTATACTTTCTCCATTTTTTCTCCTTCTACAATTAAAGTTTCAAGTATTTTTATAGTAATGATATTATTACTTTAATAAAAGATTTTTGATAATCATCAGAAAATTTGCATTGTATTCTGGACATCTATTTTTTCAGGGAGGGGGCGGGTAGAGCTTTGTGACGTCGTATTTGAGGGGTCATTGCATTTGTGACGACGTGTGACAAAGGGCCAAAGAAATCGTCCAAAATTGCGTTACGTCATTTATGGACAGCCCTCTAATATGATTTTTGAATGTGCACAGTTTTACATGATTTACTATTTAAATATGGTCACCTTAAACGCTACATTCAATGCAACACAATAACATTTTTAATACTGCCCTTCATCCAATGTTCAAAAGCGCACACCGTCACACGTGACCACGCCACAGAGTATCATTGGTTCATAGACCCTATACAACTCTATTGCTGACGGTCCCTGCACAATATCCGGTTCCGGGTAGAAGGATCAAACCGATACTCTACGCGTTGCAGACTAACTAATCAGGTATCGCACCACTTACACATCAATATAATCGTCATCATAAAATCAGGCCGCTTTGACTGGCCCGTATCCGCACCTGTATAGCCATAAAAACTGACAATATTCGTGAGGCAAGTGCTCGACATTCGTGCGTATATTGGAATCGTTTAACTGTACGACATTCGTGCGTGTAATGGAATCGTGCATAAATGCATAATGGTAGTGAACGCTTTGAAATAGCCTATTTGAATGGTCGGAGAGGACAAACTTGATGGCGTCCAATTCGTTCAAACACGATTCTTCAGATGACGTCGGAGGTCTGCTGAACGGCAATTAATTGGACAATTAATCCCAACATGAATAATCAGCATAAATTTATCATGCACTTAAAGCCACTATGTGGTTAGTGGTTACGATTTCCGATAATGGGTAGCGGTGAAGCGAGGTTTGCTGTTGGACTCTATTGGGGAGGGGAAGAGGCTGTATATGGAACGCTGGGAGGTAGCAAATGTATAAGGGAGAAAAACAGTCCTCTAATCAACCCCTGTGGAGTTTTGGGCATGAACAGGCCCGCCGGAAGAAATTCCGGCTTCCAAGGCAGACAAAATTCCGGGCCCCTACCTGACGTGTTTAGGGAGTAGGCACCATAGGCTTTAATACCTGTTAGCAAATAATTTTAGTTGGTGAGAGATTGTGTAGATATAATGAGCCAACACGTAATGATGTGGGGCAATTATCGTGCTTCGTAGTTTTGTAGCGCATTTTTAAATTGATATAGGCAGCGATTTGAAAACACCACTCATTCCCCAGTGCGAGATAATTTCGACGACCTATAGATCGAATTTCTCCTTACCTGTGAGTTTCTAGAAGGAATGTATTTCTAATCACAATCGTTTTTTCATTCCAGGGGAGTCTTTAAAATGCGACATCCAGTGTATTGGCATCCGGTAGACATACGCGACTTTAAAGTTGACCTCTCACACTTGACATTTGGTTTGCGCTAAGATGAACGCACGATTGGGTGGGTGATTGGTACGGGGATGTTGTGTGACTGGGTGGATAATTGGTGAATAGAAGAGAGTGTAATTGGGTGAGTGTTTTGTCGGTGGGTAGGTGAGTAGTGGGAGGTGATTGCCTAATTAAGCAGATATTTGGTTGATGAGTAAGCTTTAGGTCGATGAGTAGTTATTTGGTTGGTGAGCGATTAAAAAGGTGACTCAGTGGGTAATTGGGTGGATGATTGGGTGAGGAAATGGATGGGTAACTGGATGGGTGATTGGGTTGGCGTTTAAGTGGGTCTTTTGGTGGATTCACGGGCGAATAGTTAATAGTAGAGTCGATCAGGGTCGAGGCTAGCTTGGCTGTTAGTACGCGAGGCGATTGTCTTTGGGGCAGAGGACACCTGGGCGCCGGCAAACCCAGCCCAGGGCGGGTGCTGCGACCAGGTGAGGGTATAGGCGTGAGGGTCCATCGTGAAGTAGGACCCTGGCAGCTGGGATACGTAATCATCGTACTCGAACTCGTCCGTCGTTATGAAGTCACACGGCGACTCATCTCTTACCGGATCCGGAAATAGATCAGTCCTTTCCAGGGTAAGTGACAGTTCGCCTGCTGAGGTCACGGACATCGGGGTGGCGGGGTACGAGGACCTCCCGTCGTGGGGCTTCAGATCGAGAGCCCTCAGCTGGTGAGGGTCGATGGGAGCCTCACGTCCCGGTCGCAGGTCGCGTATCTCGGCCAGTTGCGATCTCTTCGGGGGAATGAACCTCGCCTTCTGCAGAAGGGTGGGGTCGTTCGCTCTCTGGTCGGCCAGGTCGTCCTCCACGGACCTGTCGCCGGTCAGAGAGTCCCTACCCTCCACTGGCGGTCGCTTCTCGTAAACGAACGCCCCACCATCGTCATCCTCCTCCTCTTGCGCTGGCTTCTTGTTGCGACGCCGGTAAGAGTCCATCGGGATCTCCTCGCCCTTGGATCCCGCGCAGCCTCGCGCCGCCCACTTCCTCCTGGCCTCCGCCGAACCAAGGACGTCCTCATCGGGGTTCCGACGCTGCTGCCGCATCTGTAGCGCCTCCATCTTTGACGGCTGGTGATGGTGGGACGCCCGCGAGTGGCGCGACACGGCCGGAGACGCCCCTGGGACGGGCTTCCTCATCATGTCAGTTGGCGTCGATCCAGGCTGCGAGCCGGCCCGTACGCTGCCTGGGGTCCGCGGGGTTGCCTCGGCCAGAGACGGGCGCCTAGATCCCATCGGAGTACCCACCGCCGAAGAGGATTTTGGCTGGCATGACCCGCCGGTCCCAGCACCGGCGTCCCCTTGGCCAAGCAGGGCCTGGTGCGCAGGCGTGTGGAGCAGCTTGGCCCTGAGGCGACACTGGGCCACGTGATGGTGGCATACGAACCCAATGCTGACGATAACGATGAGGACGCAGAGGGAGATTCCGGCAACGGTAACAGCGCTTTCCCAGATCGCCTGATGTGTTCCTCCCCCCGCGCCGCTCTTCTTCCGGTCAGTACGATGACCAGGTCCATCGTCCGCTGACAGAAGACAATACATGTAGTAGTCGCCATTGTATGGCTTTGTCGTAGTCATCATCGTCATCATCACCACCACCACAACCACCACCATCATCATCATCGTCGTCATTATTAGAAAAATTGAAATGAATGGAAACATCTGGCTAAAATTCCTCAAAAATTCGCTGTTATTGTTGTCATTTTTATTATTATCATCATCAGTATTATCATTATTATTATCATTAATAGTATTACATTACTATTATTATTACTTTACTACTGTTATTATTATTTGCACTATTATAATAATTATTATTATGATTGTTATTATTATAATTTGATTATGATTGTTTACAATTTTAATTATAATAACAATTATTATTTTTATTCTTATTATATCGCTCATCTAGTAATTTCTTACCGATCGCCGTGTATGTTGCGATAAATCCCTCGTTTCCTCTCATTTCAAACGGACCCCGACCTTGACTTTGCCCTAGACCTTGACCTTGCCCTAGACCTTGACCGTCGCTTGAACCCCAGTACTCGACAAGCATCCGGTTCTGCGTCGTCGTTACCGGATGCGGAGCCGTTCCTCCGTTGCTGAAAACCAATAGGCTGTCGACGTGCGAATGTCCGTCCCTGACTTTGACCCATGTCCTGGGGTTCCTCTCGTCAAGGTCAAACCGGTCGAAGGTCAACCGGACGACGTGACCTTGGCTGACCTCTATGCGCCACAGCGACGGAAGCCGACATCCGGTAGAAGACACCACGTGACCTTTTGATCCCGACAGTGCGCACCCGCATACGCACAAGGGGTCAGAGGTCACCGGATGTTCTGTTGGGGCCGTTCGCGCATGCGTTGCATCTGGAAAACGCAATAGACCGTTGAACATATTCCCAGGAAAAGGCGCTGCATAAATTTATGTTTTTCCTGGAAAAGCAATTGCATTCGTTGAGTTAAATAGCGCGTGTTTGGTTTAGAAATATGATAAGTTCAAGGAAGGTATCGAAGCTAATGGCAAGGCAATTAGAAACGGTGAGATGTACAATGTAAAGAAATGTTGGGCAAGGAGAGAAGAGACAAAATGATGTCGAGTTAAAGAGGGTCGGGAACGGTAGAATGGTGCAGAGAAAAAGACAGGGAAAGGTAAATAAAATCACTACCACCTACCTCCTCCTCTTCCACCTCTTCCTTCTCTGCCTTCTCCTCTTCCTCCTCCTCTTCTCCAGTTTCCTTAAACACCTTTTTTATCGCAGCTCTTAACAGTTTATTATTTCACAGACGCGAATGGATGGAGTAGAATCGCAAATGTTGTGAAGTATAAGAAGAAAAGAAAAATTGAACTGATTTGATAGTGACGGAATGGCAGAGTATTAGCATTCTACGGTAACAATTGCAAGGCAACGAGATATGAGGCAAACAAAGCTACTGAAATATAGGTATACCGCAAGTCAATTGTTAGCGAAAGAATTTGATACGGTTGGCAAGTGAAGACAACGAAGTAGGACTCTACCAATTACAGTCACATCAATCAATCAATCAAGTAATCAATCGATCAATCAATCAATCAATTATTTGATTCGACGACAGACAAATGTCCACTTCCACGTATTACTCTTATAACAGTGTCTTCTATCATTTAATATTTGGCAGCAGACAGCCCAGCAATCTCGAAACATAATAGGCAAATGTATTGTATGATTGCTATAGCTGTGTGTTACGATGACCTACCAGGACATTTTGGTTCGCCGCATGTCGACCAGTCGATGGTTGGACCAGGGCAGTGAATCGCCGCTCCCCCAATCGGGATAAAGGGGCGAGAGGGCGAAGAGGGAGAGGGAAGGTCGCAGGTTCGGAATCGACTTCTCTTCGTTCCACATCCGAAGCAGGGACTCCATTCGGACCAGGGACTCCAGCTGCCGCCATTCGACTCCTCTGTTAAACACACGAGGAAAGGTGCAACAAGGTTCATCAGCAAAATATTCAGCATGAACAACGTATCATAATTTTTTATTTCACTTTGAAATCTGTCTTATTGGCCGAGGTTGAACCGGGAGCGTCTCTGAGTAGATTTCTTGAAAAGGCGCTATATTAAGTCTCATTGATCGATTGATTGATCGATCGATCGATTGATTGATTGAAATATGGCTGTAACTTTAATGACGTTGTAATGATACGATGGATGTTCAGTAGGTTTATTTAACAGACAATGTTGCGTAATAGTGGAAACTTTGTTCAAACAAGGAGTTTATCCCAGGGGGCAAAGCTAGAATGAGATATAGACATGCCCCGTCTTGCGTGGCGGGAAAACGCAGTTGTTGATAGAGGGCGAAACGGTTTTGCTGATATTTTTGGTAAAAAAATGTCGATGATATGTTCTTAGTTGTAGAGTATTTTGGTTCTGTGCCTATAGTTCGAAGGTTCGATAGTTCGAAGGTTCGATAGTCCGAAGGTTCGATAGTCCGAAGGTTGCATGGTGTCCGGTCGACAGGTGATAAGATTCGGGTTTTAGTGGTAGCTGGATTGAGGAAAAGAATTCTGTTTGGCTGGAATCTGGAATGCACAATTCTTTTCAGTCATCTAGCTTCCATTCAGGCATGATTCTTTTCATATCAATCCAGCTCCCAGTTTTACACATTCTTTTCATCAATTAATCTAGCTTCTAGTTAAATTAATGTCGTAGCATAGAACCTTCGGGCTATCGAACCTTCTGATTATCGAGCGGACACCAGGATTTTATGCCATACACTGATGTAGGCCTATAGTTGGTGTTTTATAGTTGACGGTTCGAAGTCCGTTAGATTGACACTTCCAATGTCGTTTAATTCCGGTTCATAGCCTTATAATGGCGCTAAATGATCATGCCAATACTCTATCGATAATCTGATTGTTGATTCGTATATCGCCGATGACAAATAGACAAGCCTTATCCTCCTCTGTGGGTTGGAACGTCTCGTTGGTTGGAAGTACTTTAATCAGTGGATGCGAAATGTGCGTGATGAACCGACATCTCCCATGCAGTGGCCTACACTTAGACTGGCAGTTGCAGCGCCAAGCCAAGGGTTTCGTGTTCAATTACTATCTAATAAAGCGGTCCATAGTATAGGCCATCCCGTAGAAGGGAAAATGTGTTCGACCCCACCCGGTCACATGTTCTATCTATGCTCCTAATTGTATTCGACATTTAATTTTATCGAAGGCCTTAACAGATCATTCGCGACATCTCCAAATGTCTAAAGGCAACGATTTATATTGTTCTTTCAAGCCTTTTAACTGTTTAGATTTTCATCTTTTACACTTAATTCGTCGTCTTTCTTTATCAATAATGCTTTTCACGATTATTTTTTACTTCTATGGCGGCCAAAGGATTGGGGTGAGAGAGACCTGGAGATCGGAGGAAGTTGGACAGAGGGAGAGAAGGATGGAAAGAGGGAGGGAAGGAGGAGGGGAGAGAGGGAGGGAGAGAGAGAGAGAAGGATGGAGAGATGAGGAATGGAGTGAAGGTGGGAGAGAAGGAGGGTTTGAGAGGGAGGGAGGTCTATAGGAATGGATGGAGAGAGGAACGAGGGATCGGATGGATGAAGGGATGTAGAGGAGGATATTTCGAACTTCTGTGGCGGCCCAGAGACTGATGTAAGGAAGCCCTGGAGATGGGAGGGAGTCGGAGGGATGGAGAGAAATGGAGAGGGAGGAATCGGATGGATTGAGGGAGGGAGGGGTGCAGTGACCGTTCGATTTCCGTGTCTGGCAGTCGTAATTCTCGTTCCTTGTTGTCTGGCCAAATGTATAAAATATGACTGGCTGGAAGCCGTTGACGACGTCTACGATTTAATTAGGAGTCTTAACGACGGTTTTATGTGTCGTTCGCACGCCCCCGAAACAACCGAAAGAACCCTCTACCCCTTCCCTCGACCCCCACCCCATGCCGCAAGAATAACCAACAGGGCCCCTGGCGATCAATGGTGACCATAAAACGACGATGGACGATCACCCACCCCAAGGTGAATGCACTCTCACCATCGTCATGAATTGTTGTTCGATATGTCTGCATGTCTGTCTGTGTCTGTCTGTGTCTGTCTGTGTCTGTCTGCGTCTGTCTGTGTCTGTCTGTGTCTGTCTGTGTCTGTCTGTGTCTGTCTGTGTCTGTCTGTGTCTGTCTGTGTCTGTCTGTGTCTGTCTGTGTATCCGCAGGTGTGTCTCTGTGTATTTCTCTACCCGTCTGTCTGTCTATGTCTGTCTGTCAGTCTGTCTGTCTCTCTCTCTCTCTGTCTGTATCTGTATCTGTCTGTCTGTCTGTATGTATGTATGTCTCTGTCTCTGTCTGTCTCTGTCTGTCTGTCTGTCTGTATGTCTCTCTCTCTGTATGCCAGTCTGTCTGTCTGTCTGTCTCTGTCTGTCTGTCTGTCTCTCTCTCTGTATGTCTGTCTGTCTGTCTCTCTCTCTGTCTGTCTGTCTGTCTCTCTGTCTGTCTGTCTGTCTGTCTCTGTCTGTCTGTCTGTTTCTCTCTCTGTCTGTCTGTCTGTCTGTCTGTCTCTCTCTCTGTATGTCTGTCTGTCTGTCTGTCTCTGTCTGTCTGTCTGTCTGTCTCTGTCTGTCTGTCTATCTCTGTCTGTCTGTCTGTCTGTCTCTGTCTATCTGTCTCTCTCTGTCTGTCTCTCTGTCTGTCTGTCTGTCTGTCTGTCTCTGTCTGTCTGTCTGTCTGTCTCTGTCTGTCTCTCTCTCTCTGAATCGTCAGTCGATAGTCTTGAGTTCACGATCTATCGACCATCGAACCATCAAACACAAAAATAACGGCGCCACATGAGCAATTGGACAAGAAATCCCGGCGAGGGCAGAAATAAGCTTCGACATTTCTGTTTAACCTGCATCCCATGCTAACAGCCATGCTGAGTCGGTGGGAAATAGAGACGGCGAGGGTGAGGACTAGTCTGCGCATGTCCACTGGCTCTCATAGACAGAGGTCATGTGAAAATCATGTGGCCAGCAATTAACGCCCGTGGCTGCATCGCAATGCCGGTTACTGCTTGTAGAGAACAAGTATGGTCAACGTCGCCCTTTCCTTTATTCAGCCTTGGGACTGGCAACACTTGAAGGCGCAAACTATGTGCCTATATAAGCTGATACAAACATACACTCACACCCACATTAGCAAACACGCACACACAAACCTTCGAACACTTCTGTGTACATATATATACAGTGTATTTATAACCTGATATTATTTATGAGGCATATATAAGATGTGCATTATATATATATACAGCGTATATATATATATACAAAATGTGTGTATAATATGTAGTTTATATGCAAAATGTACATATATATATATAAATAATGAATATATATATATTCTATATATTGCGTATAATGTAAAGTGTGCATATAAATAATGAATGTGTATATATATAAAATGAATATATATGTGTAAATTATATATATATATATATTATATATATACACGGGGTCTTGGCGCCCATTGGCGATGGTCATCACACAACGTGTCGTCTGCCCGCATTGGTCTCTGGATCGTAAAGGAAGTAGGAGGAGGACGCCATCTTTGCCTCTCCCCTTCTGACCCTGGGGCGCCATTATTGCGACCCCGCTGTCGGCAGCCCCATCAGGCGATCGCCCCATGACCCTCTCAGACCAAACAAACTAACGGCGCTATATGAATCACTCGACAATAAACCTCAGTAAATCTTAACGGCGCCGACTCCAACACCAGTATGCGTCAGAGTCGCACGGAGTAGGATAAGATTAAGATGACGTGATGACCGAACACGGTGCGAACTGTTATGTTAATGGCACGACAACGACCGGTGATGTCGGAAACTATGGTCAACTGTTCACATCGGGAACTGGATCTTATCCGTCCACGTGCGATTGTCTTTAATGCTCGTGACCATGTATAATTTATTACCTGAGTTTGTGGATGACGGTTTCAGGGAGGAACGTGAAAGGAGAGAAAGGGAAGGAAGGAAAGGGAAGGAAGGAAAGGGGATGGAAGGGAAGAGATGGGAAGAAAATTTAATGGGTATAAAGGCACGGAAGGAAAAGGAATGGAGGAGAAGGGAAGGGAATGGAAGGGAAGGAAGAGAAGGAAGGGGAAGGGAAGAGAAGAAAAAGGGAAAGGATGGAAAAGGAAGAGAAGAGAAAGGCAGAAAAGGGATGAAAATAGAATGGAAGTAAAGGCAAGTCTAGGCAAGGAAGGACAGTGAAGAGGAGAGAGGGACAGAGAAGGAAAGAGAAGATATGGGAAGGAAAGAGAAAAGAATGGATGGATAGGAAGAGAAAGGAGCAGACGGTTAGGAAGGACAGAAAATAAAGAGAATGAAAGGGAAGGGACAGGGAAGGGAAGGAAGGAAAGAAGGGTAGGGGAATAATAGCGGGGGAAATGTGACCTGGCGATGAAGGGGTCCATTGATTTTGTCATTACATCTAAGATGGCGTGAGGCCGAGAGGAGCCGAGCATAGCCGAGCAGAGATCCGGGCGTCTAATCCGAGACCGAAAGACCGAACGACGTAGATCAATCGCCGATGACAGCAGCGCTAATCCTCCGAGGAGGACGACGAGGAAGAATAATGGGAGGAATAGGAGGAGGAGGAGGAGGAAGGCGTGGGAGGAAACAATGAAGAGGAGAAGAAGGAAAAGACGAAGAAGATGAGGAGTTTGAAAAGAAGGAAGAACGCGAGGAAGAATAAAAGAAAGAAAAGGAGGAATATGAGCAGGAGAAAGGAAAATTATAAGATGATGAGGATAAAACAGGAGGACAATGGGAGGAGAAAAGATGAGGAAAAGTAACCAAAAGGAGGAAGCTGAGGAGGAGGAGGAGGAGGAGGAAGAAAATGAGGACATCGAGAGAGAAGTAGGAGGAGAGATGAGATCAATAAACCAGAGTGATAGATGAGGAGAAATGGGAGAGGGAAGAATTGGAGAAGAATATGGTGAGTAGGAAAAGAGGCAGAAGAGGAGGAGCAAGTGGAGAAGGAATCGCGAGAGGAGGAGGAGGAGGAGGAGGATGAAGAATACGGTGCTAATGTCCAGCGATTGACAAGAGGAAGGAGAAAGGGGATGTGGACATCGATCGCCGAAATTAATGACCTCTGCTTGGCAGAGGCAGAGGCAGCATCTTCCCTCCTCTTCCTCCTCCTCTTCCACCTCTTCCTTCTCTGCCTTCTCCTCTTCCTCCTCCTCTTCCTCCACCACCACCTCCTCCTCTTCCACCTCTTCCTTCTCTGCCTTCTCCTCTTCCTCCTCCTCTTCCTCCACCACCACCTCCTCCTCTTCCACCTCTTCCTTCTCTGCCTTCTCCTCTTCCTCCTCCTCTTCCTCCACCACCACCTCCTCCTCTTCCGCCTCTTCCTTCTCTGCCTTCTCCTCTTCCTCCTCCTCTTCCTCCACCACCACCTCCTCCTCTTCCGCCTCTTCCTTCTCTGCCTTCTCCTCTTCCTCCTCCTCTTCTCCAGTTTCCTTAAACACCTTTTTTATCGCAGCTCTTAACGGTTTATTATTTCACAGACGCGAATGCAAATAGCAGTTTTCACTTCATGGAATATGCAATTCTAAAATAATAATGCCTAAGTATCGGAATATTATAGGCCTAAAGCAAATTCTGTGCTGGATATTGCCACGTTAGCTTAGAAATTCGCGAAGGAGCGTTTTGCAAAAAATTCATATCGCCAGAGCGATCCGTTTGTGAGCAGAAAGAAGAAAATTCGGCTTTTGGGGTTAGATAACGATTTACAAGTAACATTAGAACCTAGTACGTAAATATCAGGACCTATTAATTAGGGGTTCTGAATAATTATTATTATTAAATGGACGATTTCTAAAGCGCCGTTACACAGACAGGCCGCTACAAGGGCGCTTAACAATAACACGATCAGTAACAAGAAAAACCATGCTGCGACAATAACTAGGCCTACACGAACTGTGCAATGTAGAGCAGTTCAGCAGGGATGATGCCATCCTCAACAGGTGAGATTTGAATGGACCGTTTCCAGATGGTCTGGTAACCAAAAGAAAGATGTGTTTCATGCGAAGTGACACCATGAGTGACCGCACCGGGTGACACCAACCGTAGTGGCGCCTGTGCTCGTGAATAAGTTGGTGCCCAGCACTTGGCTTTCGGATGGCGCTTTAGAAGATTACGACACGAGCTGTTTGAGCTCCATTTTATCTCTATTTCGTAAGCGCTGGAAACTCGCTTTCTTCGAGTCTCGATCTTCCGTGGTCAGGTCGCAATCGCTTCTGGTAGGTATCTTTCACAGGCACTGAGATCTACACTTCCCTTCCCTTCTCTTTCGTTCCCTGCGTATGATGTGACTGAAAATGGTGATTATTATTTATATCGAATGTCGACGAATTGTGCAATTCGAAGCAAAAAATGTGCATATGTCGAAATCTACTGCAGATTGTGTGCCGAAAATAGTCCCATTGACCAAGAAATCTTTTAGTATAAATCTTTTAACAAATTTTCTGAATCAGTTATTAGAATTACAGAATTACATCTAAATTCTAATACTCGACAGTCCGCGACTCCTTCGTTTCGCTGTACCTGACCTTGTGTTTAATCAGAAAAGTCCTCCGCACGCGGACGAATGGAAAACAGCGGAAGTCTCGGCTTACGTTTATGAATATTTCTCTCGTATAATTGATCATGTTTTTAATATGGCGGCCATGGGAGGAGGCCACCCGTTTGGCAGCGACTGTGGCACACATACTCAATGTCACTGGACTACGGCGTTTCGAGTTCCCCGGCAAACACTAGAGGACGCCACGACATGAAAAGGTAGGTAGCCAGCGGTCGACAGGCGGCGTGTTTACTTGGCCAGGAATAATTAGTTCGTAACCGAAGACACGAATCTCTTTCGTCACCCGTCAACAGATGGAGCCACGATGCGAAAGGTACGCGCTGAGCGGCTCCAGGTGATCTGTCGTTCGTGTGGCGTACGCTGGTTGTCTGCTCACCTGCTGGCGAGTACTGTCTTGGAACCAGATGAAACGAAGTTTGTCTGAGTGGTCGGATGTGCTCATTAATAATAGACCCGGCGAGATTATATAAGACTCAATATTAGCGTTGAAGCAAATGCAATACTAGAACTTTTAACAATGTTTGCATTCAGTTTTCTATCAACGTCTGAGGCGACTCAATTGAACTAACTGAGTTATTCAATATCCATATTTTAAAGATCTTTGTTGCATATATATAGGTCTAATTATGCTAAGCTACACAAAGTCACAGGCTCTATTTATTCAATTCGATTAATAATTTATTGTATTGAGAACTACCAAGAGGCAAGCGGAGCATTACGCGAAAACAAAGGCCTGCTAACGGAACGCTCTGGCGATATCAAAATTTTTGCGAACTGTTTTTATGAGAATTTCAAAGTCAGCGACACTACTTTCAACACATGTAGATAATTACATTTAAATTCCGAAATTTAGACATTTTTAGTTGCGATTAGCGCATTCGTCTTTATTCGATATAAATAAGAAGCGACTGTCCCATTCACATCATCTGAAGGCATGCTGACGGGCTATTTGAATATGCAAATCAGGCGCGTTAGTTGTAAAACCACGGCGTCACTCTGAATCTGAGAATTTCCGATCACTGGAACACTGGCGATCGGATGCAGATAGACACAGAAACAATTTCAGGGACGAAGTGGCGCAGTCGTCAGGCCAGTTATATTTCTATATGTATATAGGTCTATTACACACCATACCAACTATATATATATATATATATTGGGTGGGTGGGTGGATGGATGGATTGATAGCTGGATAACTAGATAGATAAATAGATAGATAGTTTAATAGATGGATAAATAGATAGATACATAGATAGATAGATAAATAGATAGAAAGATAGATAGATAGATAGATAGATAGATAGATAGATAGATAGATAGATAGATAGATAGATAGATAGATAGATAGATAGATAGATAGATACATAGATAGATACATAGATACATAGATACATAGATACATAGATAGATAGGCATATAGACAGACAGACAGAGTCGTGTGTTGTGCAGAATACCGTCTGAAATGGAAGCGTAATGGGAGCATAACTTTCGGCTAATGCTATGCGACATATGGGTCGGTGGTCGTCCCTTAACCCGCCCCCCTCCACCGCCATCCTCCTCTGCAACCATCCATCTTCCTTAACGTTCCAGAATAGCAAGTTTCGCATCAATTTTCCGGCTAAATCCCTCATCCGACCTTTAGCACTGCTGCTGCCTCTGTTACTGTGGAGGCTGCAGGTGGAAGATGGTGCTTGGGATGACGATGTTATGGTGATGCTAGACCCTCTGTGCCGTATGTGATCTGAAGATGGTAGTGGTGGTGGTAGTAGTGGTGATGATGATGGTGATGATCGTTTAAACGCTTATGGATGGATGGATGGATTGTTGGATGGATTGATCGATGGATGGATGGATGGATGGATGGATTGATCGATGGATGGATGGATGGATTGATCGATGGATGGATGGATGGATGGATGGATGGATGGATGGATGGATAGATGGGTGGGTGAGTGGGTGGACATTCTGCCCATCTGCGCCCACAGACTCATCAATCACGAGTACACTCTCAGTGAGAAGATGATGCAGTAATGCCGTCTGCCGAGGCTAAGCAAATGAAGTCGCTAACACAATCTTTTGTGTATTTAAATTGATCTGGTGTTTTTTCTTGCCTTTGTTTATTCGTGTCTTCATGTATGTGCTTGCTCGGCCGTCTGTTTGTCTGTGTCCGTACGTCTGTCTGTTTGTCTGTCTGTCCATCTGTTCGTCCTTCTGCCTGTCTGTCTGTCTGTCCTTCTGTCCTTCTGTCTGTCCATTTGTCTGTCCAATGTGTCCATATATTTGTCTCTTTCCATCCGTCTGTCAGTCAGTCTACCTTTCTTTCTATCTTTCTATCTTTCTTTATTTCTATATGTCTGTCTGTCTACCTGTCACTCTTTCTTTCTTTCTCTTTGTCTGTCTGTCTGTCTGCGTGGCATTATTTATTGAAAGGTGCACATGCCAGGCGCCCATCCTGCCTAAGTGATTTATGGTGGCTGTGGTGATCCTTCGGGTGGACCTTGCGTTGTTTGGCGCATTTATTATTTCATTTTCGCTGCTCGACTTGCGCTACATGAATGGCGTCAAGATAATCCCCTCAATCCACGATCTTTCTATGCTTCTCTCAGGAAAGGACTTTCAAACAAACTCTCAACATTCGTCCTAACATTCGCTTCATTAGGGAATGGAAAGTGACTTGAATGGTAATATCGATACTCGTAACCTTCCCAAGGTTGACTCGGGACGCCAATCGCTGGGTGGCGCTGGTAAAACGAGCCGTACGACGTCATGGCTGCTACGAGGTCGAATTCGACTCCTGTAATGATTTGTAATCATCCGTTCATGCCAGAGGTGTACATGGGTACTTGATACTGGTACTCATGGGTACTTGGTACTAGTACTCATACTTGAGCTTTTAATTACTTGAGACTTCAGAACTTGGATAGAACTGACAGTTTTGCAGGAATTCGGATGGGTGACCACTGAACTTTGACCTTTACACTTAGTTATTACATATATTACTCTTTTTGACAGTTCGCTTCTGCCGGTATTTAGACGAACCGCTCTATAACGGATCATTCCATGCACGCACCATCTATGAATACTTACACACATCGTTTTTATAATTACATTCATAAATATGATGAAATTAATTTTATATAAAATATGCAGAGATCTATTCTATATATATTCTACAAATGTACGTACATACATACACGAATATATATATATATATATATATATATATATAATCTACTCAGAGGCTCAGCCAGTTCAACCAAGTTATACGTATAATATATATATATATTACCATAGCCACAGATGTTTTTATTGTTCACCTCAAACAGCTAAACACAATCTTGACTAAGAATGCACAAGAAAACGAGGGATAATAGAGGAATAGAAACCCCTTAGGGACCGATTGGTCCCGTTAACAGGGCCCACCCTTTCCAATTCAACATTGGGCAACAGGTACAGACAACTAATTCATAATATTTACATACATACATACACACATACATACATACATACATACATACAAACATACATATATACATACATACATACATACATACATACATACATACATACATACATACATACATACATACATACATAAATATACATACATACATACATAAATATACATACATACATACATACATACATACATACATACATACATACATACATACATACATACATACATACATACATATACATACATATACATACATACATACATACATATGCATACATACATACATATACATACATACATACGTATACATACATACATACATACATATACATACATATACATACATACATACATATACATACATACATACATACATATACATACATACATACATACATACATACATACATACATACATACATACATACATACATACATACATACATACATACATACATACATACATACATACATACATACATACATACATACATACATACATACATACATACATACATACATATACATACATATACATACATACATATATGCACACATAATTATATAATCGCTTCAATTATATTTGTACATGATTATGCACAGACCATGCACTGTATATATTCTGTTCGTGATATTTGTGGTTGCGTTGGTGGTGATGATGGCAATTGTGCCGAGTGAGCGATAATACAGGTTGAGTTGTTCGTCTGAGATTCTCCAAGCGACGGATCTGTCGGCGATCGGCCTTATCTCTGGCGTCCACTCGCGCCCTCTGGACTTCCGGCTCAGAGTCGTCTCCTCTGGCGACGGCCACAGGAATTACCGGCGACGTACATCCGGAACGCGGGGGTTTCTGGGACGGTTACGCGCGGCCGATCATCTCCGCTTGAACTGCTGATTATGTTAGCTGAGCACTTCTTCTTCTGCGGCTTATAAGGGATCTGTCTTAACTGCTTACCATGAGGGTGAGAGAATGACAGAGAGAGAGAGAGAGAGAGAGAGAGAGAGAGAGAGAGAGAGAGAGAGAGAGAGAGAGAGAGAGAGAGAGAGAGAGAGAGAATGAGAGATATATATATATATATAGACAGACAGACAGAGACAGACAGAGACAGCGACAGGGACAGTAACAGACAGACAGACAGACAGGCAAGAAGAATAAGACAGAGAAAGAGAAACAGATAGGGAGAGGAGGAAAAGGATGGACTTACCCACTGCTTACTGACTAACTGACTGACTCACTCACTCATCTACTCACGCACTCGCTCACTAACTCATTCGCTCACTAACTAACTCACTCACTCATTCACCCACTCACTCGTTCTCTACTGCATGATTACTGAGTCTGGGTATAGCTCATTAATCGTCTAACTCATTGCCCAAGACTAACAGTCAGCTAAACAATCAGACAATCAATCAGTTATCCAATCAATGACTCATTGAGTCGCCCTCAATCAAATGATTCAATAGCTAATTCCATCTTTCAATCATTCAGTCATTCTTAAATTGCCATTCAGTGAGGTTCACTGGTAATTCATTGAGTCGGCCTTTCAATCAATTCAATCCGTTCAATCGCTGAAAACAGTCGCTCTCTGTCAATCAAGTATTTGTTAAGTTAGCTATAGCGTTGTATTGTATTTACATATTTATATAGCGCCTCAATCCCATCAGATGCGCTATCAGAGCGAAAAGAAAGGTCTTAAGCATAGGAGCAGAAACAGAAGCACCCCGATTAAAAATCAAAGAACGAGTCGTAGAGGGGGTATCGTTCATCAGCAAAGGATCAACAGACGAATAAGCGCGGTTTTTGGGAGAAGGCGTCCGAGTCCGAGGTAACAAGCGGTCATATCAGTCCAAAGAATGAAGAGGACGACGAGAGGCAACCGAAACAGAACGACGGATGAGGCTACTGAGTCAGCAGTAGTATTAATAGTTGCAGTTTAACGACACTGTGTGATAACTGACTATTAACGTCGCCCTCCTTCCTTAACCAGTCATAGTACTGGCACTATCGGAGTTCAAACGGTGGCAGATTTTAAATGGAGTCAGACATTCAACTTATCCGTAAGTGTTCACGTACCTGGGTGCGTAGGTAGACAGACAGTCCGCTGTTCGTGAACCGCTCTGTTCCTGGCCACGCTCACGTACTTGAAGCAGTATCTGGGCACGGACGCGTTGAAACGCGAGCAGGCAAAGACGGCGGTGTTCGCCCTGGTCTTTGCCTTCACCTCCATCACGTACTCCAGGCGACGCTCGCCGGCCAGCCCTCCTACCAGGGAAGGGGTCTGACGATAGAGCCGTATCTTGTCGTCGGCGCCGGGACACTGGGGCTGGCTGTAGTGAACGGTAACCTGGTGTCGATCGCAGGGGTGCAGGGAGTTCTCGTTCAGATGGAGCCCGTACGACTCGCTCCAGTGGACGTCCAGGGGGTTGCTGACGGCGATTGGACTCCCGGGGTCGCGGCTGGACCTCAGCATGGCCTGGTAGACACCTGCCTGGTCCATGAGGGAACAAGGGAGGGTCAGCGGGACCTCGTTGAGTCCGGATAAGGACCTCAGGGTCTCGACGTAGATGACTATGGGCGTGTGGGTGGAGTCACCCCCGTTGTGGGACTCATTGGGACCCAGATAGAGGACCTCTAGGGTATAGGAGGCGGGTTCCGCGCGGTTGGAGTCGCAGGTGACGCCGTTGCTGGTCAGGTAGAGGGTGAGTTCCCCGGATAACGTCCGGTGCTGCCTCGGCAGAACGATCGTCACGTGCGGCCAGGACGCGTAGGTGATTCCAGCGTTCTCGAGCACTGTAACGCCATCCTGGTCGACAAGGCGGAAGCGGAGGATGCCGGGAACGTCGACGGTACCGCATTCGATCTCCACTTCCGCTTCATGGAATCCGGTTGGGATGATGGCGGTGGTGAGGAGCTGGTTGTCTCTGGCGGAAAGGAGTTGGATGGAGAGGGTAGAGCTCAGGGTGAGGTTGAGGCTGCCGAGAGAGGAGTTGGAGGCGTTGAAGACGAAGACCAGAGGGCCCTCAAAGATCGTGTAGTTGCGAGGAACAGCGAGCAGCGATGAGTGTACGTCTATGCAGAACATAAGGTCAAAGGTTGATGATAATAGCAATTCGATCTGTCTATAATAATTGTTCATCGCACATTCACTGACAATAGTGTTGCTGTAGTAGTAGTAGTAGTAGTAGTAGTAGTAGTAGTAGTAGTAGTAGTAGTAGTTGTTGTTGTTATTATTATTATTATTAATATTATTATTATTTTTATTATTATTATCATTATTTCTATTATTTTATTATTATTATTATTTTTATTTTTATTATTATTATTATTATTATTATTATCATTATTATTATTATCATTATTATTATTATTACTTTTATTTTTATTATTATTATTATGTTATTATTTTTATTATTATTATCGTCATCATCATCATCATCATCATCATCATCATCCTTATTTTCATTATCATTTTAACTGTTACTTTAGCATTTTTATTGTTATTATTATCATCATCATCATCATTATACTTATCATTATCGTTTCCATGGCGTACAGAGACAGTGAGAGGCAAAGGCAGAGAGAAGGAAATATTGACATTGGATATAGAACTATTTTAGAACTGCGAGTATTTTATAAGCTTATTGTAGTAGTTTTGGCATTACTAACGATCAAAAGCAAGGTTGCTCGAAATTATTATAATAATGTAATGTAATGTAATGGAGCACTTATATAGCGCCACTCAAATCAAAGGCACTCACAACTCAATACAACGTTAAACAGAAAACAGGAAAATCTTTAAGCGCTTTGGGAGAAAGAGAAAGAGAGAGAGCAGCTCCTTCCGAAGAGGAAGGCAGTCTGTTCCAGCTGGTGGGGCCCACGCAAGCGAAGCTCCTGGATTGGGACGTGACAGAGCGCATGTGGGTAGAAGTCCGCGGGCAGAGGAACGAAGGGAAACCCGGTGCGGAACTGGAAGATAAAATTAACGAAATAAAGTTGACCTAATGACTTTTAGTGAGGGAAGTTTGCTCTTACAAGGTCGTGAACTACTCACTGCAACGGATACAAGTGAACAGTAATAAAAAAAACAGTGACATTTTGAGGAGGGCACAGGTCTTTGACTCATATTTGAGTGAATGCAAAAAGTTATAAATATTTATGAACTGCAAGGTCTGTTACTCCGCCACTGTTGATATTGTGGCAGTGCCAGTCCCAAGCCTGGATAAAGGATTAATAGGTGTAATAATAGCATCATATAGGCATTTAGATGTATGTGACGCTTCCAATGCTGGTGTCGGCTGCAAAATATCTATTCTGACAATAATATATATATATATATATATAAATATATATATTGATTGGCATCACAATTGGATATCTGTTTACATTATGTCACAGTGTCTCAGTCTTGCAGTTCACGATTATGTGCCCTGTTATCAACGCACGTCTGTTGTTATGTCCGGTCGTTTGGCACGTGCGTCAAACACTGCCGTCTCCCAGCATCTTTGACCCTGTTCAGATGAACTACCCTAATTGTCCCCTCTGGAGCAACTACAATTGACAAGGTCTAACCACAGCCCAAATTCAGGGACCTATATTATTATTTAAATGCAAATGAACTACAGAGAGGCACTAAGCGCCAACATTTCCATCACTGACCACTCAAACGACATGGACGGACCCAGCTGCTAGACCGCTATAGCCTTCGGGTGGTTCGATATGATTGCATGCATATTCATTAAATGGTTTAACGTTAAACTGCGAGGTGGAGTTACTCCTTTAAAGGCACTTTCCATTCATACAAGACAAACCTATTAAACGTCCGAATTGGTACAGTTCGGACATTCCAGCCAGGGCTCTATCTCCAGTGGGTTTTATCGGCGAATATCATAACGACAGGGTGCAAGCTTTCAGAGGCGGCGCCCCGGTCGAGAAAGGGTCATGCAGGGGTCACGGCAAGGAGTACTAAATGAGATTCCTGCATTCGTGTCTCCTCCCTTCGTCGGTGGCCACAATTACAACAGCATTATTCGTCTAATGGAGCGGCGCATGCGCTCTGCACGGTCCCAGAGGATTTGCGGACGAGGCACGGAAAAGATAGATCTGTCGACGTAGTAATTGAAATTGGTGGCAAGCAATTGTTTTGTTCTGATCTCGTCGCTTGGCGGCGCTGCTAAGACCGGAAACGACGGCAGCGGCACGAAGCGGGGATTGGAGAGGATTTTCAAGGGATTGGGAAATGGTGGTTTATGCAGCATGGGTTGGTGGAGAGACACGTTGAACCATTTGAATGTGCGGAGTTGCGATAAATGGTTCGGACGACGTTGCACTGATGGAGAACCCTATAGCAGAAGGTTGAGTTTCTAGGGTACGCAGAGGGTTTTATGGCTTGAGTGGCCAACTCTTGGTTTTAGGGAGACCAGCTTATGCACAGGCGACAGCGCTATATAGATGTGAAAACAAGTCCGAACTAGCCAGGTGGCTTGGTCCGTTTCTGTGTTACGTGAAGAATGATAATCATACAGGGAGAGGTCCTTAACTACAGCAACGATTACTCCACTTACTACCACCACTACTTCCCCACCAACTGCCACTACTATTACTAAAAGTAATATCACCCTTAGTAAGCTACTACCACATGCACGTTCACTGATTTCTTAACACATATCAATGTTTTTATAATGTGGGCATAAATACTCAAATTTCAGACATTCGTTCAAATGTGAAGCGCATTGGTCGATATCATTAACAATGTTATTTGCGTAGGTTTCGCTGTGTTCTTGTTATTTGCGTAGGTTTCACTGTGTTCTTGTTATTTGCGTAGGTTTCGCTGTGTTCTTGTTATTTGCGTAGGTTTCACTGTGTTCTTGTTATTTGCGTAGGTTTCGCTGTGTTCTTGTTATTTGCGTAGGTTTCACTGTGTTCTTGTTATTTGCGTAGGTTTCGCTGTGTTCTTGTTATTTGCGTAGGTTTCACTGTGTTCTTGTTATTTGCGTAGGTTTCACTGTGTTCTTGTTATTTGCGTAGGTTTCGCTGTGTTCTTGTTATTTGCGTAGGTTTCGTTGTGTTCTTGTTATTTGCGTAGGTTTCACTGTGTTCTTGTTATTTGCGTAGGTTTCGCTGTGTTCTTGTTATTTGCGTAGGTTTCACTGTGTTCTTGTTATTTGCGTAGGTTTCGCTGGGCTGTCGGCGAATGTGTTGGCATATCTTTCAGATCTACGAGAGAACGAGTTTTAATCGGAAGCGATCCTTAATTCTTAAACTCGAGTGTGCATAAGAAAGACAGAGCAAGAAAGACAGATACAGCGACAGACAGACAAATACAGACAGACAGATACAGACAGACAGATACAGATAGACAGAGCAAAGATTGTCGCTCTCTGAATGTAAAGAAGAGATGAACGAAATATTGAAATTGAGCCGATTGCTTCTCGATCCTGAAAGACGGTCGCCGTCTTTTAAGGGCGTATTGAAGATGCCATTGAAAGCGAGAGATGCTTCTACAGGAAGAAGACTTCGGGGCGGAGAGAGAGAGAAGGATACATACATATATATATATATATATATATATATATCTAGGTGAATGACCCGATTTTCGTGGGCTTCGTATCCCTTCCAGATTAGTCCCAGTTCAAAAATTTCATAAACGCTGAACTCTTAAAACCAAGATGGCCCCCGTTGAGGTATATATAATTGAGCTAGACCGGTTGCACCGTTGAGCTAAAACAACCAGTCTAGATCAGACTCAACGGCTGCATTTTATGACCGATCGTATTAGGTGCATGTGAAAATGATTCAAATTATACGTCAATATATGTGCGCGTTTGTACATGGATAGCGTGACCATTATTACCTGTACAACGAAGCGCTTCGCAATTCATTGTACGGTTAAGATTTACGAGACGTGCGGCGCGCCATAGCGTCCAGCCAATCGGAGCGCGCCTTTGTCCCGCTTCCTTTTTATGGCCAGCCACCGGCATCACAACTACGCGTTGACCTTTGGGCGATAGGGTAATAAAAGTTTATGGATTTTACCCCGCTGCTATTGCTGCGGCTGATATTTGCATGGCCGCTGACTAGTAATAATGGAAGAGAAGTAATTTTATTTGCAGGTGGTATCAGAAAACGCCGGTTTAGGCGCACCTGCAAACAACGACTTTTATCCCATATATAAAAGAGACTTTACGTATGTATCGTATGTATATATATATACGTGTATAATATAAATATATATATACGCATATGTTTATATATAACAGATGCAAGTTTGCGTGTATATTTATATCACGTATACTAGGAGTGTCACGAATATACTTGCTGAATTTCACTATTCAACCGAATACTAATATTTGTACCAACTATTCAACCGAATACTAATATTTGTACCAACTATTCAACCGAATACTAATATTTGTACCAACTATTCAACCGAATACTAATATTTGTACCAACTATTCGGCGGAATACTAATATTTGTACCAACTATTCAACCGAATACTAATATTTGTACCAACTATTCAACCGAATACTAATATTTGTACCAACTATTCAACCGAATACTAATATTTGTACCAACTATTCAACCGAATACTAATATTTGTACCAACTATTCGGCGGAATACTAATATTTGTACCAACTATTCGGCCGAATACGAAATTACGAATACGAATAACGTACAAAGCTGGTATACCGACAGCATTTAAAATCTCAAATGTAATTGAACATTTCAGTTCAGTCCATTTAATGCGTAAACTAAAAGCAAACAGTTAACTGCATATCAGTTTTTTGCATCCCTTCTGCCAGTTTGTGTAAAATAGTAATGGAACTAATTTTAACTATACCTAGAAATTGTCACTAACAGCTCAGTTAACGCATAAATGCAGAAAAGATGTCACGTGATAGCCCTTCGTATTCAGAACACTATTCGGCTGCGTACTGAATGGCTATTGGGCCAACTATTCGGCCCCGAGGCGATGACAAAGCGAATGTTTGACTATAGCCCTAACATATGCGTATAAAAGCGTTGGCTGTTTAAATATGTATTAAAGATTAGTGTAGGATATTAATCGTGCACAGAAGTCCAGGTTCTTGTTTTCCGGTCGCTTAGAGCTAATTAAGTATTAGCTGTAAAGACAAGAATCTATTATGCACGGTACTGGAATGTCCCTATGTAACGCCGTGTCACTGTAGTTTCTGGGCCATAATACGAAGGAAACATTCTCAACTCTTGTTGATATAGAAAGCTGGTTCATTAACTTTTAGCTATGAAGGTATATTGAATGATAACTATGTACCAAAAATAGCCTTTGGATGTTTGCAACATTATATTTTCAATGAGAAGCAAAACTTAGATTGGGGCGACGTCTAAGAATAATTAAGAATATTTCAGAATAAACGTCCATACGGAAATTTTACGAGTGATAATTCCTCTAATATAGATTCTTTGCCAGAGGCGTCAATCCCCCAACCCAGGTGATTGAGGCAACCCACGGTCCATGTGTCAGGAAGGCAAGATATTCCCCCTCAAGACTCAAAAACCATCCCCCAGTATACCTTAAATTGGAGGAATTGCTTTCTGACACCCCCCGTATGTGGACGCTTCTGTTCCTTGCTGTTAAGCTAATGAGTGTCATGGATCCTCCAAACATTAGAAGATGAAGACCAAAGGGAGGCAAAAGGAAACATTTCGGATTTGTAAAGGCAGATTGTGGTCGCTGTTCACTGAACACGTATGCATGTTGTCGCTAAGCCGCTTACATACGCATGCCAAAGCAAATTTTAATATCTAGTTATAAAGTAGATAACGTCTCAATTAACGAGATCATATGAAATCGATCTCTAATGAAATTTCTCTGTTTTGCGACAATGACTTTGGAGCTAACCTACATTTATATTGTTATATATATATATATATATATATATATATATATATATATATATATATATTTGTGTGCGTGTGTATTCGTTAGCTGCTTTTTAGCGACACTGTTCCATAGCATGACTGATTAGCGTCACTGTCCTTCTTTCTCCAGGCATTGGACTGGTATTATTCTCTGTTTTGTGCGTTGAATACGTGCGTTTCATATATTCATGAGCGTCCGAGTGGGAAAGTGGTCGGCGTATGAATCAAAGACAAACGAGAGTAGCGTCGGTTCCGTGTTAATTGTCTGCCAAGGCAGGTGACAGGCGACTCCCGTTTGATCTCACCGCTACCCTAGACACCTCCGGTAATTGCCCCACGTCCCTCCCATCACCCCCTCACATATTATGGACATACAGACACACACTGGCGCACAAGCTAACAAAATAAACACCCACCACCCCCACACACACACAACAAAAACAGGTAGACCTACACACAAATAATATCAGACAATATCACAAACACTACAGACGCAAACTTACAAATTACCAAACAAACACACAGGCAAACAAACAGGCGCAACACTATATGAATTGAGTCCTTCCAACAACCGATTCCAATGCTTATAATGTGTACATAATTATTCGAAATAGTTATTATAAGCATTTGTAGATACGAATTGATGTAAAATGTTGGTATTTATAATAATAATAATAATAATGATTGTATATAATATATGTATAGATGTATATATATATATATATATATATATGAATGTGTACATTATATGTATATATATATATATATATATGCACATTTGCATATATAAATAAGTATGTACACCTGGCTTGAGAGCCCTCATCCACCGTGCTATAGGCTTTGCAAAAGGAACGTGCCGTTGTGTTGAATGTCAGGATTGAAGTCCATGTTGGATTGATGGATGGATGGGTAGAATGATGGGCACACATGGGGGATTGGGGCAGACCTGGTGGGGAGGGGAGGCAGTTTCTTCGTCGGCGCTTCGTCGTGCTTATTCGCCGCCCGGCCCGGAAGCATCAACGCGCGCTGATTTATGGGACGGCTGGGACGACATCTAGCGGACAGTCGATTACTTCGGTACATCCTGTCGGCCACCGATAGCGCCGAAGACGGGCCCGTAATCCGGGTCCTTTTGACCGAAGCCAAGTGGACCGGGGCCCCCTCTGCCTCCGCCACCTAGCGACGGAAACAGTAAAATAGGAGCAGGCGCCTTTGTAGTTGGCGACTGCGCCGTCGTCTGTGATTGGTCGGAAGACGTTGACAGAGGCGACATCTGTGCGAGAAAGATTACGACGATTGGTCACAGACGCTTTCACCGACGCAGTGTCTGCTTGTCTGTCAGTCTGTCTGTGTTTGTTTGTCTGTCTACTTGTTGTCTGTTTGTCTTTGTGTTTCTACCTTTGCTATGCGCAAGTGTGTCTGTATGTCTGTCTGACAGTATCTGTTAGTCCTGCCTGTATGTATGTATGTATGTATGTATGTATGTATGTATGTATGTCTGTATGTATGTATGCATGTATGTATGTATGTATGTATGTATGTATGTATGCATGTATGTATGTATGTATGTATGCATGTATGTATGTATGTATGTATGTATGTATGCATGTATGTATGTATGTTTGTATGTATGTATGTATGTATGTATGTATGTATGTATGTA
>OY365818.1:3597680-3615485 GCA_959347315.1 Bimastos eiseni
TAAAGGAGAAGGCAGGATGATGGTCATTAGTTAGTGATGCAGAGGGTGATGAGGATGGTGGATGACGCTGGTCTTTGTGATGTTGCTGCTGCTGTTGACGATGGCGATGACGATTGTCATCATAATTATGATAAGAACGATACCGGTGACGACGATAACAATGATAATACACAACGACGACGATTATGATATGATGATGATGATTACGGTGATGACACGACGATGATGGTGAGGATAGTAATGGCGATGTTAATGACGATGATGATAACGACGACGACGTTTTGTTGTTGTTGATGATGATGATAATAGATTACTGTTTTGAGAAGAAGGAGCAAGCAGAGACTATGATTTGTCCATTCATCCGTCCATCCGTCCATCCGTCCATCCGTCCATCCGTCCATCCGTCCATCCGTCCATCCGTCCATCCGTCCATCCGTCCATCCGTCCATCCGTCCATCCATCCATCCATCCTTCCATCCATTCTTCCGTCCATCATTCCCTTTCGTCGGTAGGTCCGTCGGTCAGTGGGTCTGATTGTCGTCGTCTTTATTGGTCATCTGAGGCGATCTTTTATGACCTGTCCGTATCGTCCGTTCTCACGCCTAACGACCTTTCAAACCGACCGACGCAAATGGAAGCGCTATTCCGCGATCCCACATACACGGATTCCGACCAATATAAAACAGACCTCTCACATTACACGCGCACAGACACAAGGAGACACAGACACAGAGAGATACAGACGCTGAGACGCAGAGAACGACATAGGCACCAATACATAGATAGACCTCTTAGCAAGGCTTTGGCACTGGCCTACATCCACCAGCTTCATAATGTACCTTTAATCATATATATATATATATATATATATATATACATATAAGAAGCCTACAGACATACATAAGAGCCGTCATATATATATATATACATGCATATACATGTATACATATTATCAATAGGTGTAATAGTATATTATACTATATTGTACGTTTAATATTGTATCCGATCACATGTGCGACGATCCAGGATGGTCAGAGGGGACAAGTCCTCACCTCCCCCCGACTTTTCTCAGAGGGGGAACACACTATACACATGTCCCCCACTTTTCTACCCCTCTCATTGTGCGTCCCCTCCTCCCTGTCAAACGAGATCGCCGCCTCTGTCTGATATAGCTTCTTTCTCAGCGTGGGTCCTTCAGAAGCGCGCCTAATGCGATGTAGTCCTACTGGGCGGCTGAGGGGGTAGAGGAGAGGGAGGTTTATAATAGTTGAGGGACAAGTAAGAGCGATGCAACCAGAGGGTAAAGAGGGCAGTTCAATCCATAGAGAGGGTTCAATGCACACAAGAGATCTACATTTAACGATTATGATCCTAACACTAGGTTAGGTTTAAGACATTGGGAAGACTCAGAGTTATTCCTACGTGACAACTGTCTCTTCTGGCAAAATAAATCTGTAGCTCCCCAATGTATATCTCCAACCTTTCGACGCTCATCTTACTAGCGAGATAGCACAGGTGCCAATGGATCACGCGCGTAAGGATGTACGATACATTGATATATTGATACATTGATATATATGCTCGTAATTAAGCCATTGAATATTAAGCCATGTTTCTTGCTTATTAAGCTCAGCGAACTCTATGGCCTAGGAAACTCTGTACATCATAACAAGTACATGCGCGAACGTTTTGAGTAATGCATAACCAACGGGTATTGTAAACCTGAAGACGACAACAGGTAAGCTAGATGCAGGTGTGATTGCGCTTCTCGTACAGGTGTCGTCAGGTGTGATTACTCGCGTAGGTGCTAGCCAAGGAGAAGGTGCGATTATACTCACCGGTGAGCTAAAAGAACCACGCATACCTAAGTAGAATGTTTACCTGTCCAAAAAGAGCTCTCATTAACGTCGATGATTATACGTAGGGTGGACTTTAATTAGCGCTGGATAATTAGTTTGTCTCTTTAATCCAATCCGTTGTTTTGTCTCTAATCTAGTAGCTGTTTCAGTTTAACGACATTGTGTGAGACAACAAAAATCATCAGCGTCGCCCTCCTCTTTTATCTATACTTGGGACTGGTACTGTAAGAATGCAAACAGTGGCGGTGTTAAATACAGTAGTAGTAATTTCAGCTTAACGACACCTTGTGAAAAGTTGCGATAACAAAAGATCATCAGCGTTGCAATCCTCCTTCATCCAGGCTTGGGACTGGCACTGCTGAAGTGCAAGCAGTGTAGGAGTCTAATCTTATCGGACGATTCTATTTACGGCGTCGGTCGCATGTGATAAGGACAAGTGTATGTCGATGGCGCTTCAACCAATAAGACAAACTGTATACAGGCCTACTAGCGGATTGGGAAATTCATTGGAGGGGTCCTTTGTTTACTTAACCCTGACCCTCACCATAGCATTTAATATCATTTAGGCAAGCGCAGAGAGCGCCTCCGGGTAGATATCTGGCAGGGGCGCTACATAAATGCTTCATTACATTACATTTCATAGGGACGCTAAACCAACTGTACTAGTAGACCTAGAAATAATCTCATCGTCTTGACGCTATCGTCCTATTAGAAATTGCACTCTACCGCGTCCTGCCCAGTGCGATTTTCCAACGCGCATTAGCGTCGAAATCAATTCGGCAGATGTCGCGTGGTCCCTGTCGCCCTTTCTGCCTCGCCTCCTCCCTGGTAACCGCAGCGACGCCTGGTGACGTATGTGGTCGTTGAAACGAATGAGGATGAAGCCAATAACTGCGCCGTCGGTTCGTGGTGTCCAACGAGGCAGAGACTGACATGGCCTTTAATTCATTCCCCGTGCTGTTTGCGATGGCCTTTAATTCATTCTCCGTGATGTCTGCGATGGCCTTTAACTTCAACGGGCCGCCATGTTGACAGCGTGAGTAATGGCGTCTTTGATCAATGACACGCTCGCATTGTTATTAAATATTGTCGAAATTTTTAACAGAAAACTTCAATTTCACCGTCGCTTTTTATAAATTAGCGAAAATCAAGGCAAATTCATGACATGATGCGACCAAACGAAAGTGCAGATATCAAAGAAAGTTCTCTATTCATTTATATAAAACAATTATAAAAATGATGGTATAAAAAATTATTGTTATTTATGTGGACATTACCAATGATTAATAATAATAAATATGTCATTATATAAATAATTATTATTGTAATTCATTTTTTCACCTGTATTAGTACACGGTGAGGTGAGATAATTTGTATAGCTGTTGACCTGTTGACGTAGAACGTTTTTAGCGCCTGTAACTTAACCTTTAGGCAATGAATCTTTATTATAATTTACAAGAATGATTAGGTCTACTAGTCACTTCACCGTGTACACGTTTCACTCTTAAACATACATGTAGATGTAGATGTAGATGTAGATGTAGATGTAGATGTAGATGTACATGTAGATGTAGATGTACATGTAGATGTCGCCCCAATTGAAATGTTGCTTCCAATTGAAACTATGACGTTTTAAAATCGAGAAGCATTTTTATTGGGCCACCCAATAAACTGGTGTACGCTGCGGTCCCCATCGGCCCTGGTGTTGATCAGTTAGTATCAGCTAACTTGACTATGGCGAAGGAATTAGAGCGAAAACTTAGGGCAACATCGGACTTGTTTCTTCAATCTGTCGTATGGAATAATTTCTCATTAATTTACGAGACAAATAAACGGCAATTCAACATAATTTATAGATAAACACATTTACCAGCGTGCGAGTTAGCTATAGGGATGCAACTCTGGGGCACGCGGGTAAGCCTAAGCTGCAATAACTGGAGCAAACCAGGGGCGTCAATCCCCTCTGAGTGATGGAGGCAAACCCCCGGTCTCAAGGGTATGGAAGGCAAAATATTCTCCCCTAAGACTAAAAAATATCCCCCTATGTGAAATTGGAGGCACTTGCGTCCGGACCAGAGGGGGTTCGGAAATAGGGATCTGGACGCCTCTGGAGCAAACGTAGGGCATCTTCACTGACACGTTTAAGAATTTTGAATCTAAGATATCAATATTATCATTATATATAAAGGTCTGACGGTGTAGCGTTTTCGTGACTCTAGAATTTGACGCAAAAATAATATTAGGTCGGATTGAGTAGAATCATGAACTTCATCAGAGGCGTCAATCCCCCTCTGACACTAAAGGAGGCAAACCTCCGGTCCGAAGTACCAGGAAAGCAAGATACCCCCCGCCCCGTAAGACTAAAAAAATGTCCCTGCCCCTCTAGCTGAAATTGGAAGCATTTGCCTCTAGACCCTCCCCCCCATCTGGACGCCCTGAACTTCATGGGTCAGTCGCGTCAGATATATGGCTTCATAAGCCGGGTCTGGCCATTTTTGAATGGGTCGTATCGGGTCATGAAAATTGGTCACGTCGACAACTTAATGTGGACTTCATAATAAGACAGTTATACTTTTGTACCTACACATTTTGCGAGACATCATAATCTAATCTGCGTTGTAACGTCTAGCACCATGCATGCGACTTTTACGTGATTATTTTAAAGGTCAATTTTGAAGAGGCCTGAAGTGCGTAATCATGCAGCAATATACCCAATATATCGTAATCGTTAGCAGGAAATGCAAACAGCGCCCATAATAGGGATTTACTGGAACTAGCTTAATTCACAGGCGCTCAGTCAAAACATAATCGATAGGCAGATGGTCAAGATCCAGAGAGTCAGGCAGGTAGGCAGCTAAGGTGGGTGGTGCTTGGAATTGAAACAGCGAGGGATACAGAGCAGAGGACTCAGGATATAGGATTTGTGAAATAGCAATTTTCTGGGAGTCATCAGATATCATTTTCGATGAGACTGCCGAGATCGGATTGCAACAGGAGTGCGTGGGACAGAGTGAGATGGAGGAAAATGACGTCTTTGGCTCTGGTCTCCGATCCGCAGTAATGAGGAAGGAAAGTCAAGTCAAATCATCAGATATAGTTATCCTCGCGGTATAAATTAAATGGCCATTGTATTACATTGATTCGCTAGATGGCAGGAGTGTAGTCGCTGCACGTAAAAATCATCAGTTCAATTAACAAGGAAGGGAAAGTGTATCGCTGTAAAAGCCAAGAACTCTGCGCTGGGAATAGAATTTTACTAGACAAAATCAAGAAAGATGTTTGCTATAATTGTCTTCATGGCAATTATCATTGCTCCTTATGAGCTACTCTGACTCCGTTTGCCTTCTGGAATAAAGAGGACTCTGGCCTTCCACGGAATACCCTTTGGACAATTCCTCTTATTTAATACAGGGCTCGTGAATAAGCTGGTGCCCTGCGCGCTTTAGAAGTTTGTTGATTGCGCAACTCAAGCAAATTCCAGATCCCTGTATTTCCCTCAACCGTGACTCTGCATCCACCCTAAATTCTCTAAAAATGCTTCTGGCCGCAAGGTGTAATTTTTTTTTACCAACATCGCAGTAGCTTTAAGATCTAAACACGTCATCCTTCTTTTGCGCTCTCTTGCTTTATGAATAGCCACTTTTGAACAATCCGCCCTTTTGTCATCTTAAATTTTGCCATTTCTCTCGGGATTGCTTACGCTGGGCGCATTTCTGAGTGACTCGTACTAAATTACAGGTTAAATTCAATGCAATTCAAACACCTCCTATTTTAGGCTTGTACCTAAACTTGATGACCTGTTTCAAAATCAATTTTCGTTTTAGCTCAAAGGTGGGACTTCTTAGAAAATGATTTGAACTTTGAGCTAAACGAACAAACAGACAATTGCATCGTGTGCAATTAGACTGACCATACAGGATCGAAAACGAGAATTGTTTGACGGTTAAGAACTTTATAATGGTGATAAAAGCAAGATTTTATATGCAACGTTATGTTCCAAATGATTTTTGGTACGATCTGAGTCGTTGTAAGAAGTTGCAATCGTACTAAATCCGAGGCGATGTGTAATAATCAAAGCGTTAATGGGTTATCTTATCTGGTTCCCTGCTCTATGTAGAAGGCTTGCGCAATCGTCTCAGATTAAAGAAATGCTCTGTGCGATGGCGCAACAAAACCAGCTCAATACGCTGGTTCCACACTGAGCGTCTGACCGACCGATGTTAACATAGCAGCTCTCGATGATAGCGGGGAACCTGAACGCTCACGAAGGTTATTTTCCACTGAAAATAAGTACGTCTGGCAGTAGATAGGTAACTTGTTTTGCTGCTCGTTTTTCAACCTATGGCGATTGTTTTAGCTGCGAAAACTGTACCATCTGAATTCGCGCAGTTTCTTACGGAATAATATGTCTGTCTTTTCGCTTTGGCTGACGTTCGCCAAGATGTAGAAAAAGGCTACGCGAAGCTCGAAGGGTTTATTGGGGGTTCATCTTCAGGCGTGGACAGCTGTCACAGCAGAGGGTTGGCCCCCGCGCTTTGGGACGTGAAAAGTGCCGTTATTCGGACGTGAATTTAGGGTTTATGACCTTGCCAAACCAAGAAATCACACAGCAATGGATAAATCTAACGGGTAAGCATGGTAGTTTTTTATATCGAAAATTTCGGACTGTAATTCTGGTTACTAATCGGCCGTTGCGATAAGTAGAAGTACCGCACGCAATTGAATGTTGTGATAATTGACGCTTCTCCCTTTGCTTGCGCTGAGCTGCTGGTTTCGAAACCACGAGGGTCAGAATGATTAAATGTCCATATAACCTTCACCCGTGAGCTATCCAAGGGTGGTATTTTGTGGGTCACTTGCGATCTGAACTAAATAACTCCGAAGTCCTTTACCTCGCAGACGATATATTTTGACCAACCATTTATACAGTGCTTTTTTCTTGAATAAAAGGTGCAGGAACGCTTAGATCTAGTTATCGAAAGAAATTACGCAAAAATTATCCACCAAATAAAATAAATTATATAGGACACAATGATCACAATCTATACACTTAGCCTACTCATAAATTTTAGAATGTAAAAAAATTCAAATTGCAAATATTAATATCTGCCAGAGTTTTTGCGGACAAATTTACTATTTTTTAGTTATTGAAGAGGTGCCGGAACGCCGTTCCGGCGTGTTCCATAACCACTGCATTTATGTGGCTGTATTAAATTGTCACTTGCTCATGTCTGGTGCTCCATCTGTCAGACTGTCCACCCATCTGTCTGACAACAAATGTGCAGTCATGGAGTGATGTTCTGAAATGTATTGTAGTATAACCCAGTGTTTTAAACAGTTGATCGTCGCTTCAGCTGAGTCTGTAATTTAATCAGGTGTGGATGCAGGTTCTTTTTGTGCTAAGATAGGAACCGAGCATCACTCCATGGTTGGTAAAAAGGCAAAAAAGATTCTATAGAAGCTGGTCACGCAACGACGATGGAGAACTGGCAGAATGCACAGGGCTAATCTGATCTAGTCTCTGCCTCTGTTTCTCTCTGTGTCTGTTTGTCTCTGTTTGCCTGTCTGGTGTCTGTCTCAATCTCTCTCAATCTCTCTCTCTCTGTGTCTATGTATCTGTCTCTCTCTCTCTCTCTCTCTCTCTCTCTCTGTCTCTCTCTCTTTATTTACCTTTAATTTTTACCTTCATCTTATTCCAACCGTTTTTTTCTTTGCCTGCCGGACACTATTGTGTTTACCTTTGCTGTTATCTTCACCTCGATTGCATTTTGGTAAAACATGCAGTTAGTGAGTTATATTCCCTCTAATATTTTTTGATTGTTTTACACATGAAATTTTGTGTGGGCAACGTTTCATGAATTGTTCACACTTCTGTGCACAGCTCCAAACTAAATGCAGTGACAGTTAGAATAAAATCATATTTAAAAGTGTGTGGTTGTTAAGTTCTGATAACCTAAGAAAAATCCCTCGTATACAGATAAATAAAAGGACTTATCAGCCAACGAATCCAGGTCTCTTGAGTAAGTTAGGCCGCAGCCGACAAGGAAACTCGATTTACGCAGCTTTAAAAAAATGCGCACACTGAATTCTTGTGTGAACTAGCCCCACGGCTTGTGTGTGTGCACGCACACAGCTTAGTGGGTACATTGCCCCCTCTCCCCAGAAGAAAAAGGCAAAGGACAGGTACGGTTGACGGTCGGAGTTTAGCGGCAATTAATCGCTGAGATCTCTCTGACTGTTGATCGTTTATCATTCTTTGCTCTGAGTGTGTTTGCACTTGAGCTCGCTAAGACGCGGTGGCTGTTTTATGCAGCCATTTTGAATATATTGCAGGAAATTGAGTTTGATGGGATTTATAAGGAAATGTGTGTAGGCTGTTTTATGGGTAAAGCAGCTGTATTTGATTGACTGATTGATTGATCGAATGAATGGTTGGATCATTGGAGGGTCGTGTAAATGACGGATTGATTGATCGAGTGATAGAATCATAGATTTATTAAGTGATTTATTAAATGAGCGATTGATTTTGGGAAAGATTGTATTGAGGATTGATTAAAAGATTGATTGAAAGATTGATTGAACTGTTGAATCATTGATTTGTTGGATTGATCTATTAAATGAATGAAGGATTGATTGTGAAATTTGTGAGATAGATAGATTATTTTTTAGAATTGATCGAGTTATTGAATGATTGATTGATTGAGTGATTTATTAAATGAATGATTGATTGTGGGAAAGATTGGTTGTATTGAGGATTGATTGAACGATTGATTGAGTGATTGATTGATTCTTTGAATTATATGAGTGCAAGTGAAGCAGAAATCCCCAAGCATATTTCTGTTTGGGTAAAAAATCAAAGTGTATAAATGAACCGTTTGTGTATGAGGAAGGGGGTTGGTTTTGGGTGTCAGTGGGGTGGGGGAGGTGCAATTGTCAGTTGTGGAAGTGTCTATGATAATATGGGGGAGAGATGGGTAACCCGCAAGATCGGGTAACCCGATACAGAGGAAGTGGCCGTGGACTCATTAACATCCGACTACTATGAAGAATTGTTTGTTGTCTGATATTTCAAAGAGTTTTTGTTGACTGGATAGTGGATAGCATCGGCGGTCTGTAGGAATTAGGGAAGTGGATGGGGGAGAGGGTGGTCTGTGGGGGATGCGAGGTGTAAGACCGGTCCATCTGCAGCAGGTGTTCCTTGTACAGGACATGTACGTGTTATATCCGTAATTGAAAACTTATGTAGTCCCACTGTGAGAAATGAGTTAATGTATTTTTTAGAGATATGCCTGTTAATGTGATTTTGTAAATGTATGTCTGTAAATTTAATTTTGTAAATGTATGTCTGTCAATGTAATTTTGTCAGTGTAATTTTGTAAATGTATGTCTGTAAATATAATTTTGGAAATGTATGTCTGTCAATGTAATTTTGTAAATGCAAGTATGTTGCTGTAATTTTGTAGATTTGAGCTGTTTATAAATTGGATTTAGTACATGGTGGTATGTTAGATGGAATAATAATTTATAAATAGGGAAATGACCGAAGTAGGTGTATACCCTTTTGCGATCAGTGGTAGAAGTGGCTAGCCTAATTAATTTTTAGAGTGTACTTGCAAAGTTAGTCGATATTGAAAATGAATAATGTAATTTGTAAAATGCAATCGTGGAACTTAAAATCTGTTAATGTAATTTGTCAATGTAATTCTGATAATATAGAGCAATAGGGGTATTGCTTTGTGTACAATTGCTTATATGGGGTGCTCCATTCTTTAGGGGCAGGGCGCTATGGTCACCCCACTTGATCTGAGGCAAACTTTCAAGGAGACCAATGCATCATCGAAGTGTACGTAACCCTCGACATGCTGCACTTTACCCCGTGGGGTGAATTACCAATTGAGACCGTTGCAGTTGATTATTCGAGCTGTTGCTTTTATTATTGGATGCCCGATGGGGGTGAGGGTGTGGTGCGTAACAGCAATCCCTCTGTGCAGAGGGGTGCTTCTACAGAAGGGTGCCTGGACCCGGCGCTGTTTGCCCTTGTCCGTTTTGTTTACGAGCTAGCGCGGTATTGGCCGTTTCTTACTGGGCCACTGTTGCTACCGGGCCCCAATGAAATTTTTAACCAGGAATAGGATGTTTACGAGGCGAGTTGGGGTGGTGTAGGGGTGGTGTAGGGGTGCGGGTTTGGCGTGTTGGTCGAGTGACGTTTTCACCGAGAAGTGGGGTGTTTATGAGGGGAATGGATGCTCTATCGGTTGACGTTTTCTTGAATGGGGCATTTATCAGTTTATATTTCAATAGAGAAAGGAGTGTTTGCGAGAAGAGTGGGTTGTTCATAAGATGGTGTTTTATGAGTTGTTTATCGGATTGCGTTTTCATTGAGGAGGGGTGTTTAGGAGAGGAATGGGGAAATTATTAGTTGACAGCTTCGTGAGGGCATGGTTTGTTCGCCTGTTGACATTTTCGTAGAGGATATTTTGACTGTTTAGTTTACATTAGCAGCGTGGAAATGCGGCGTTTATTCGCTAACATTTTCATCAGGTGACTCCTTTCTCCTACACTTGGATGTGTGTCTATCTGGCTGTCTGTCTGTCTGTGTGTCTATCTGGCTGTCTGTCTGTCTGTGTGTCTATCTGTCTGTCTGTCTGTCTGTCTGTCTGTGTGTCTATCTGGCTGTCTGTCTGCCTGTCTGTCTTGCAATGTGGAAATGATTAGCTTTGATTATTCTGATTGCATTGTGTGATTTGATTAGCCTACATTTCGTTGGCATAGTGTCTACATGTAATATGTAATTTATGTAGCGCCTCGTCAACATGGTTATCATGTCATATCAGCGACGCTTCAGACCCGGGACAAAGAAGAAAGTCTTGAGACGTTTATAGAAAGACCGAGTCCTTGCTCGTCCGCAGACTTGCCTTTCACCTGTATCTTGTCTACATGTCTTTGTCTGTGAAGGGTAAAGAGGTTTCTAGTGCTAAAGAACCTTCTGGCTATTAACTTCATTTACGATTCGATTTGTTGAGCCGTGGGTTGATTTCTCGTGCATTTAGCCTGGCACTTTAGAAGCCTCTAAAGCTAACAGTGGTAATGATCAGCCACAGTTATTGTGGCCTTCGACGTCACCTTCCGTGGCAGTGCAAGGGACAGCAGACACTTCGGGGGTGTGCAATGCTGCGTGCACACGCATCGATGATCGTTGTCTGGCAGTGGAGCACATTGTGATGGTATGACAGTTGCGTCTAGCTTCCTCGCCTCTAATTCGCATAATTGTAGCAGTTTCAGTTTAACCACACTGTGATCATAATAAAGATCATTGGCTGTTGTTGATTTTTTTTAACGACACCGTTCCATATCGAAGATGATTTGGCGTCGCCCTCCTCCTTTCTCCAGGCTTGGGACTGGCACTGTCAAAGATCACTAGCGCTGCCCTCCTCCTTTATCTATACTTGGGACTGGCACTGTCTGAGTGCGAACAGTGGAGGTGTTTGTCGCATGTGCGGTGGATTGACCACATTACAGCTCTGGCCACGCCTGCCTTTGAACGCGTCACTTGTGAGACCGACGTGATTGGCCTGCGAGCTTTGATTATTCTGATTGCATTCTGTGATTTGATTAGCCTACATCGGCGCATGCATGCTGATTACGCGTGGGATTTCGTCGGCACAACTCGGCATCTAGATTAGCAAATTCGTCTCTTCCGAGTGTCACTCAGTTGACTGAGAATTATAAGAGGAGGCTTCTATTAACGGAGAATTCTATGAGCGGAGAATTCTAAAAACGGAGAATGCCAAGAGTGGAGGATTCCAAGAGTGGGAATAATGAGAGCGGAGAATTGTAAGAACGGAGAATTCTAAAAACGAACGATGATTAGAACGGCACTTTGTAGTAAGAACGGAGAATTATGAAAGCGGAGAATTGTAAGATCAGAGTATTTTAAGATCGGAGAATTCCAAGGACGAAGAATTACAACGACGGAGCATTGTAAGAACGACGGCTTCCGCCGAATGATTGTCGTAATCGGCGCTGTCCATGATGCGGGCTCGGGGCCACACGCGGCCTTCGGGACCACACGCGGACCCCGGGAGGGCCGGGACACTCACGTGGCCCGTCTAACTGATTTCAAGTGGTCCACCCGAGCTCGCAACATTTTTGCAATTTGTGAAAAAATTAAGTAAAAGACAAAAATCAATTACCAACTTGTATATTCTTCGCTTATCATTTGACAGTGTGAACACAGGACGTGCATTCATGCGATTATTCATTTTGATTATTCCACAATAAAATGTAAATACTGTTGATACTTGATAGTTTTCAATTTATTTCAGTTCTTGCATTTGGTTTTACTGGTGTTGGTGGCGTGAGGCTCGAAGAATAATTTAATCGGTGTATAGCAGCGTCAAGAAGGTTGGACGACCGCCTATGGTCTAGATAGGAAGGTTGGTTTGTCAACAGATAGGCTCATCCATTGGCTGGTCGTAGCCTGTCTTAGAGCGACAGACAGACTGAGCCAGACAGATAGAGACAGAGACAGACAGAAAAACAGATAGAGCATAATTATTATGGAACCTTTGCTTCGAGGAATATGATCGGATATGGAGTAGAGTTAACGGAGGGCGGATCGGGGGATGGGGCTATGAGTAATGTATTCCAGGGGTGTTTTGTGGAGGGGTGGATTCTGGGGGTGAGGGAGGGTTCGTCAGCGATTGTGTTTCAGCCTCGGCCAAACTGGGTCGCTGTTCTGACGGTTGTCGTTTGAACTTTGAAACCAATTGAGCCGTGTTTATCAATTCGCTTTGAAGCTCTTAATAATACTACTAGTGATAATAACAATGCTATTAAGACGGGGCATGTACTTGCCTGCTCTAGTCCACTGCTGCTTCACGCTATCGTGATCGTCTGCCTGCCTGCCTGCCTGTCTCACGAGCGGCCCCATTCTGGAGACCCGAGTCCTAGCCCCTCTTTGACTGCGATGGGCCGATGCCTCTAATGCGAGGGGTACGGATGGTTGGGGAAGGCTAGGTAAGACACTGTGAACTGGAGGGTGACATCAGGACAACATATGTCGAATATATATTTGTTCCTGGCGGTATATTGTTGCTCTAAACTGTAATATTATTATATGTATTGGTACCCGACCGCGCAGACAATTCGTTAGGAAATGTAAGTGATTTTCTCCTTTTTACGGAATGTCGGGCACCCGAAAACCGGATTTCATTGCCGGACAGTCAGCCTCGAGTGCGTACCCGTTGACAGCTTTAATTACCACTAAATGACATATCGGACAGGAAGAATATAACAGTTTAAAAAAGACACATGGCTTGGATTGGATGCAGAGTTTAACGACAGGTTAAAGGCCGTTGCCGTCGACAGAAATTTGCTTGACATATTATAATATGTCAAGCTGTAAGTGCTGTAATTACAGCACTTACAGTTTAGGTAAGACATGTGGCGATTGGGACGTGATTGTTTATAGAGCTAGGTTCCTCTGATTTAAAGGTGTTTAATTTGAAACAAACACATCCAGCCACAACTAACTGTTTAATGACACAGGGCCGTTATTAAAATTTTAAACATTATTTGACATCCTTAGTGGTAATAGTCATAGTAATAATTGTAGTAATGGTTGTAGTGATTGTAATATTAATGCTATTAATATTATTATTAGTTTTATTATTATTAGTCTTATTATTATTAGTTTGTGTTGTTATTATTATTACTATTATTCATCATTGGCATTGCCAACGGATCTGTCATCAGGCTATCTGGGTCGCCGCTTGTCAGTGGATTGTAATCTTGACATTTACTATTATTGTTATTATTATTAGTTTTATTATTATTATTTTTATTATAATTATTGGTGTTATATCAGTGGTATTGGTAATATTATTATTAGTAGTAATAATTACTCATCTACTAATTTTAGTTGTAATATTTTGTAATTTTCATCCAGTTAGTTAGAACCAGGGCTTGCAATTTTATGTTTTCTAATTCAGAGTAAAGCAATTTGTTTATTTTATCAGTGGTAAAGCTATAACTTAGTTCTTTTTAAGGTTACATTTATGATTACACTTTACAAAAGGTAAGAGTAAAGTGTGTTTACGTTTATCGGAGGTAAAGCAAATGCCTGTTTAATTTGATTTGTTCTACTTTGATTATTATTAATTATTATTAATTGTTATATGTTGTTAGTAGTTGTTAGGTTTGCTGTTAGTGATTTCTATTTCTTAACCTGGAGGAACGGGAGGGAGGAGTTTGGGATCTGGGTTATGACTGCACTGAGGTCAGGGTGATTACGGACCTGTGCATATAGATTGTGATGGTCAGGTCGAAAGGTGAAGGGTGAGGTCATTCGATGGGAGTCTAAAGATCAGAGTTGAAAGGTGGCGATCCAGGTCAAAAGGTCATGACCGAATCAATCAAATAATTGAATAGGACTTCTGTAGGGTTCTTACCTGTGAGTTGTTTGTGCTAGAGAGATGGATTCTATAGCGCCGGTATTGACTATTTAATTAGCAGTTAGACCATTGTGAAGATCTATTGTCTTCATTTTGTCATTCTATAGATGTTTATATATGTGTTTATATCTGTCTATATGAGTGTGTGTGTGTGTGTGTGTGTGTCCTTGTTAGGGATGAACCGAGTCTGAATTTCTTGCCGAGTCCGAGTACTGAGCTTTATGTTGATTTTGCTAAGTCAGAGGTTAGAATATATATAAAAGTCTCATTCTCTTGATGTTTAGACTCTCAGTTTGTGCAACTTTAATGAATTATTTGTATTTTGAGGTGTGTGTGTGTGTGCGTGCGTGTGTGTGTGTTGTTCCTACTCCGTGATGTGGTCATACATGTGTGCGTGTGTGCATGTAAAATGCCCACTGCCTACTTACTGTCTGCCTACTCGTGGCCTATGCCCTCCCTCTGCTCAGCATTACATGCCTGGCTATTTATAACTTCTTTGGCTCCTGTCCAGGTGGTTGATAGGTTTCTTAACCTTATCTTCATGTCCTTATGACACGCTGTCTATTATTAGTGCTAGATAATATTAGGCACATAAGTAAATACAGTAACATTTAATAATATATATATCATGTACCTTATTCATATAACTACTTGGTGCATTGTGAAGTTATATATAATTTATTAATCTTGATATATATATATATATATGTATATATACAATAGCATATATATATATATGTGTGTGTGTATGTGTGTATACATATACCGACAAGTTCTATATATATATATATGTGTGTGTGTGTGTGTGTGTGGGTGTGTGTGTGAGGCATATTTGATTATTTGCAAATTGCCCTAAGTATGCAGTATGTAATTATATATAATACGTGATATATTATACAATAGAATAGATATGGTTAGAGAGATATATATATATATATATATATATGGTTTATATGGGCAGCATTTTATATGTTTATTTATGAATATATTTTTAATGCATATTTCTTTTCCTCTAGATATTTGCATGCGTGTTGAATTGCGTCCATGTGTATTGGCCTTCCCCTTCTGTTGTTGCTGCTTCTGGTCTGGGTATTTATATCTTTCAAGGTGTTTGGAGGTACAACAGGACCTCCGTCTGGTGGGAGTGAGATTTGTGGGCAAAGGAATAAACCAGGACATCTATGTGTATACTAACAGGCGACCTTGAGACACTTAAGGAAAGATGGTAGAGGCTCCATTAACGAGAGTTTCCGAATTGATCATTTACTTAATGGTGGACTAAGGTCTCGGACATGATCCAAGGCACTGGACATGATCCCAAGGTTCTGGACAGGATTCAAGGGTTCCGGACATGATCCAAAAGGGCCTGGACATGATCCATAGGTTCCGGACATGATCCCAACCACATGGACATGATCCTAGGTTCTGTTCATAACACTAGGGTCCCGAACACGATCCTAAGGTCTTGGACATGCTCCCACTCCACTGGACAATGGTCTGACGATGGTCTAGCTGCTCTAGCTGTGGGCTTTTCAACCATGTCCTACCGAATAAGGCCATTGCCTGCCTGTCTGCCTGCCTTGTACCTGAACTCGTGTAGTAATGAGGAGCGCTGTAGGGAGGATCAAGTGTACGGCTTGCACAACCGCCATCCAACAATGCTTGGCTTTCTCCCCATGCAACATTCATCTCAGCCGGAATGTCTAGATTGAGATTTTTTAAGATTATAACGAAGCCACGGATAGACAATCGAGTATTAATGTCTGCATAAATAAGACACACACACACTCACACACACACACACATATATATATATATATGTAATAATCTGCATATATATTATATATGCAGAGGTTGAATTATATATATATATTGAAAACCTATTATATGAATATATATATATATATATATACTGAAGATCTATATATATGTAATTATATATGCTATATATATACATAAATTTACACACATTATGTATATGTATACTGGCAGTCATTCTAAAGCATTGTGTGTGTGTGTGTGTGTGTGTGTTAATGTTGCCCTGTCATAGGACGTTGTCTATATCCGTGTACGGTGTTGTCACTGGACGTTGTCATAAGATGTTGTCTGGGACGTTGTCATTAGACGTTGTGTTTGGAGGTTGTCGTGAGACATTGTCATAAGATGTCATGGGACGTTGTCATAGAATGTTGTGTTGGGACGTTGTCATATGATGTCATGGAATGTTGTCATAGGATGTTGTCATAAGATGTTGTCATAGGATGTTGTCATAAGATGTTGTCATAGGATGTTGTCTGGGACGTTGTCATTAGATGTTGTTTGGGACGTTGTCATTAGATGTTGTCTTGGGATGTTGTCTTGGGATGTTGTCTTGAGACGTTGTCATAAGGTGTCATGGAATGTTGTCATAAGATGTCATGGGACGTTGTCATAGGATGTTATCATATAGCCATAAAGTGCCCATCTGTCAGATGTTTATAGAAATCAACAGATTAACAAATTTAATAAACAGCCAACAGATTCCCGTCGACATCTGACAGATGGCATTAGACATAATATATGACGATAATTATTATTATGTCTATTGGGCTGCTATTTATAGGAAGGAGATATAGCTATCGGGAATTTGTCCTCATAAAACAATTTCCTATAGGTTTTTTTGTAGCAGCTGAGATGTCATGTTCAGATTCCTTTTTCTCAGTGAATCTTATAGGGAGACGCTGGTTTATTAGGTTTTGATGGGAGGCATACCGGAAGTTTCATTCGGCTGTGGTATCGTTTTGCATCCATTACTTATTGATAGTTGATACCCAGGGAAAAGCCATGATTGATATTGATACCCGGTTAAAAACCATGATTAATAGATACTTGCAGAAATGCCATGCTTAATATGATACCCGGTGAAAGCCTGGTGAAAGCCAAGTGTCACTGATACCTGGTGAAAATCAATGACTAATTGATACCCAGTGAAAAAGGCGCAGCATAAGTCTTATATATGTATATCTTAGGACACTTAATATAGCATCGTTTTTTCAAATAATTTCATAATTATTATTGCCTGCATTAAGAAATGGTCTACTTGCCAGCATCATATTAAGTTTATGGTTAGGTATGGATAATTCAAAGTTCTTTCTATCAATAATCTTAATCTATCGCTGTAATCTTACACCGCTGTACAATAACTCCTTTCAATAAAAACAACCCGTATAATTACTGCGATAAACACATCCGATTTGCACTCAACACCCGGTCAATTAAAAACCCGCTCCAATATCAATTTCACGTCGACCTAATTACTCCAGCCCCCGCGCTTGGTACACACGCGCGACCTCTTGTAAGCTTACGCTACCCAGCCTCGCAGGCTAAAGCGCGCCAGAGAGCGCGTGCGCTTATGGGCAAAAACCTCTTTGTTGATTTATATGGGGCAGAGGTTCAGCTTAAATGTGAAAATAAGCGTTAATGGAACTTAACGATGCTAAGCAAAACATCAC
>OY365818.1:3615685-3660685 GCA_959347315.1 Bimastos eiseni
GGATGCATCTCTAGGCCATAGAAACCAGTTGATATATATTTATTATAGTTACATCGGCGGCTTTTTACGCGTTGTTCGCGGCCTCGAAATCGTTTCTGGCTGTAAACTCCAAGGTCCGAGAAGAGACTGGTCGGCGGCTGTTTCTGCTTCGACCGCGGACCTGGCTTCCTGTCTGGGATCGAATTACAGCGGATACCTCTTCTGGTCGGCATCCCACCGATCTGTATTGGGAGGGTGGAGTGGGGGTTGGGGTGACTGTCAGAAAACTTAGTGTTCCTGTGTCCTGCCAGTCACGTCGACGGATGGTTGTGATACGGCGTGTGATGTATAAAGACTATAGGTGTTATCCTAAAGGTGTTATCTTGCAAATGTGACCCTAAAGGTGTAATATTGATAATGCGATCTTGATTCTTAAAGGTGTAATGTTTAAAAATTTGATTGATTCTTAAGACTTTACGCTGAAAACGTGATCCTAAGGGTGTAATATCGATGGCGTGATCCTAAACTCCTAAAGGTGTGATGTTGAAATGTGATCGTAAAGGTTTCATATTGCAAATGTGATTGAAAATGTGATACTGATAGAAGTGGATAGATTTCCTGCTGAATCTCTTGGGTCTTGATCAGACAGTAAATTAACGATTGTTTATCATGCATCGCAGTTTCCAGTCTCCGTCGCTCTATCGCAGATGCGCTGTCCTCTGCAGTCTGCACTCGCCGCTCGCACCAAGATGTCGCCACCATCAGCATTAATTATGTATTACTTGTCGGGGGGGGGGGGGGGGAACACTGCCGTACAACGGATTCGTAATCTCGGGAAAATTGGCAAGAAGCTGGAGACAATGAAGGGCATTGACAGCAGCGCTGCTGTCTTTATTAGGATGGGTGTGGTAGAACTGGTTTTGGTGAGATGACCATGGGAAGGAATTGACCAGCGGAGTGAATCATGGATTCGATCTTGCAGTTGGCACGGGTGACCCGAACCGATGAATCACGATTTTAGTGTCCACCTGCGAAGAAAGAAAGGGCAGCGATGAGATGCTGGTGAAGAAAATTTCGAATTGGCTTGCTTGATTGTTATATATGTGTGTGCGTATGTGTGGTTGTGTGTGCGTTTGTGTCTGTGTGTGTTTGTGTCACTGGGATCTGCTCTGACCCAGGGACAGTGTCTTTGAATGTTTCTGAAATGCTGAGTGTACTACGAATGTTTGAAGGCACCGTTTTCTGAGTGTTTCTTATATTGAACAGTTTCAGGTCAATTTCATAGAATTCTTGCGCATAGTTAACGAGTTGTGACATCCATTTTATACCATTTTAACGAGTTTTTAGATGAGTTTTAGACGATTTTGTGGACTTTTTTAGCATTTCAACGTCAATTTGCAATGCATGCATCGAATATAGGCCTAATCAATATGACGAAGAGACTAGACTAGACTTGACTCATTGGAGTATACAGGAAATGTATACCAGTTCTTGAGTTCTGGTAGGCAACCATGTTGTATTTACAGGAATTTCAAGTGACCTACGCATGGATATGTATATAATAGAGTACTACTTAGCAGTGTCAATACACAGATTTCTTGTAATTGTATATGCGTATTGATGAAGCAATAGAAGTATCATAGAGACGATAATGTTGTTTTTTTAGAAGTATGTTGCTGATCATTAATTGAAAGCATCAGATTGCGTGAGCTTCAACTTAGGATATCGGCCAGCAGCGCCTTTTCCTGTTACCGTATTCACATCTGTTCCAACTCTGGAAGCCTTTTCCAGCTGCTCCAGAAAGAATGAAGTTCAATCAGCAGAACCCAAGCAGCCCTCCACTGGATATTCCGCTCATTCCGACCGGTTTTTGTCGGGATCCGAGACAGTCAAAACGTTCCGTTCGTCCGAGTCAACAGCTGGCGTTGGTCAACTTTAGACCCCCGAGTGACGTCCGATCTCCGACCGAAAACCACGTCATGCTAGGACTGTCTGGTCATGAGAATATGCCGGATGCATTTCCAGAGATATCGCCGCAAAGCGCCGAAGTAGGTCTTCATTGATTATATATTTATTTACGGGAGGTGGCCTACATGTACATTGCGTGACTGTTAAATGGCAACCGTTGACTAAGGCTGTGGTGCCTAACACTTTTCAGAAGATGGCACCCTAACTGACATCACCTAGTTAGTGGTTCCTAGGCTTAGTTATTCTTTCATTCAAAAATTTATATGGCGCCCTTTCGAGGTTACTACTCAGAGGCGCATCAAATTCCAGCCCGGACAAAAGGTAAGTTTTAAAATGGCCATAAAATGTACCGGTACACGATTTAGGAACAGATGAAGCTCCAGAGAAAGGCCATTCCAAACCGTAGGGCCTATACCACAGAGAATGTGCGATTTGCTTAGCTGCTGGAACTACAGGAATGTTTCAACTGGTTAGTTCTTTATGGTAATGACATTCAAATTTCCCTCGGTATTTAACTGCAGTGTTGAGAACTTGAGACTATATTCTTCACTGCTCTACATTTTAAACACTTAACTGTAGGCCTATGTCAGTAGCGATTGTCTGTAGTTTCTCACTTTGTGACAGAAATCTTGCAGAAATATATTATTTGTCCTCAGCTTCCCTTGAGCAGGTTTATGGCACCATTTTGTGAAGTGTGGTAGTTCGTCTCGTGTCTTTAAAGATTACTTACTTATTGACTTACTTGCTTGATTTGCATGTGCTGCTTCACAAAACCTGTCTGATGTTATATCTCACCTTTGCATGGCTGCTTGAAATTCAGGTTTCTCAAGCATTGTTGAGATTGAAGAGCTGCTTAGCAGTGGTTTTTGCTCTTATTTAAATAGTTCCATTGTATGCGCGTTATCGTGCACTGCAAGTTTAACCATGTAAGAGACTTCTGTAGAGTCTTGATGAAGTCTCGGAAACAACGTAAATTCTGTTGTCTGTGTATGGCTCCACGAAGTGTTTTTAAAAGATACTTCACGAATGTTCAAACTCTATTGATAGCCGATATTGCCAGTGTATCCGATATTGCCAGTGTCTCCGATATTGCCAGTGTATCCGATATTGCCAGTGTATCCGATATTGCCAGTGTATCGTTAGGTCATTTGCTTTACGAGTTAGTGGTGTTTAGATTGCGGAAGACCTCAGTGAACGCGGCCCATTCATGGTTAGTGTTGAACCCCTTAGGATCCACGGTGATGGCGGTCAGAGGAATTGAGGAAGGGCGAGATGGGAGGTCTATAGCACCATAGAAGATGCTGTGGTCATTTCAGGGCCTAAATCCGGTTACAACCGCGGGACATCAGCGACTTTGTGTGGACCTCGCGACGACAAGGGATAGAATGTACTAGAATGTACTTCGTATACGCACAGGCAGGTTGGCATGCATGTTGGCAGGTAGGTTGGCCTACTGGCAGGTTGACTTGCATGTTGGCAGGTAGGTTGGCAGGCAGTCAGGTTGACAGGCAGGTTGGCAGGTAGGTTGGCACGCATGTTAGCAGGTAGGTTGGCAGGTAGGCAGGTTGACAGGCATGTTGGCAGGTAGGTTGGCACACATGTTGGCAGGTAGGTTGGCAGGCAGTCAGGTTGACAGGCAGGTTGGCAGGTAGGTTGGCATGCATGTTAGCAGGTAGGTTGGCAGGTAGGCAGGTTGACAGGCATGTTGGCAGGTAGGTTGGCACACATGTTGGCAGGTAGGTTGGCAGGCAGTCAGGTTGACAGGCAGGTTGGCAGGTAGGTTGGCACGCATGTTAGCAGGTAGGTTGGCAGGCAGGCAGGTTGGTAGGCAGAGTAGCTAGGAATAGAAGGGAAGATGGTTTTCAGAGAGGGATATGCACAGGAAGGATTGAAAGAGGCATATCGAGACAGAGCTACAGAGATCACCAGAGGCGAACTGTCAAGAGGCTGGATTTCTGCCACGCAGTGTTTTAATTAAAAGCGATGATCAGCAAAGAAACAAAAACGAGATGGCCTCGAAAGTAGAGACGAGAGCGAGTTAATTGTAGTGGTTGCTGTTTAATGACACTGTGTCTGTGTGATAACAAAGGTCATTAACGTCTCCCCCCTCTTTATCCATGCTTGTGAGTGGAATCAGTGGAGTAAGCACGGGCAGAGTATGAACAGTGGAGAAATTGCTTGGAACGTTAGCATGTTAGTTGCTGTTTCGGTTTAACCACAACAAAGATCATTAGCGTCGGCCCTCTTCCTTTATCGATTCTTGGGACTTGCACTGCCAGAGTGCAAACAGTGGCGAAGTTAATCGTATACATACGTCTCTTGTGTACGGCCTATATTGGCAGATGACATGACCTGACAGTCGGTGATCATTTTCGTCTAGCCAGCGCGGAGCCAAAAAATAATTATCGGGTTTTCTTGTGGAGAAAATTAACGATCGCCATGGCCATTTCGTTGTAAATTGGCGTCGAAGTACCAGATCCACTCACCTGATCCGGGGGAGGGGGCATCGTTGCCGAGTAGATATTGTGGAGCATTTGTCACGAAAGAGACTGAATATTATAATTATGCCGACGAAGAGGTAATGAACGCTAAGAGGGAAGGGATGGAGGAGGAGGGCTTTACTAGTTGCTTGAAGTCGTGTCGAATGTTGCGCTCTGTTTCATCATTTGCTGCAGGATTGCAATTGCCATGTAGTCATTTGTATGTCTGTCTGTCTGTATGTATGTATGTATGCATGCATGCACGTATGTATGTATGTGTGTATGTATGTATATCTGTATGTATGTGTGTGTGCATGTATGTATGTATGTGTGTGTGTATGTATGTATGTATGTATGTATGTATGTATGTGTGTATGTGTGTGTGTGTGTATGTATGTATGTATGTATGTATGTATGTATGTATGTATGTATGTATGTATGTATGTATGTGTGTATGTGTGTGTGTGTGTATGTATGTATGTATGTATGTATGTATGTATGTATGTATGTATGTATGTATGTACGTACGTACGTACGTACGTACGTACGTACGTACGTACGGACGTGTGTGTGTGTATGTATGTGTGTGTGTGTGTGTGTGCAGGCATGCATTCATGCATGTATGTATGTGTTTAATATTAACATATTTTGAAATATGTTAATCGACTGTCACTCATGTATATTTAGTAAGTACTTTAGGTGACCCTAGTTAGTGGGATCTAGATCCCTTCAGGGCCCCCAATTGTTACCAATATCTCTGGAATCTTGTAAAATTATCTTGCTGCTGTAAAAATCTGGTTGGTTTCAATAAAAAAATTGATTGATTGAAAAAAAAAATCTTTGTATGTTTGTGTGTTTAATATATGTGTATGTATGTATGAGTGCATATCTAACTATATGTTTAATATGTATGTATCTATGTATGTATGTTTAATATATTTGCATGTATACACTTTGTATTTATGTAAGTATGTATACATATTTAAGCATGCATGCATTTGTGTATGTATGTATATATGTGTAATTATGCGTAATACTGAATATGTATACGGATACTCAAGGACTGATTTGTATTGCTGTGATTGGGCTGGGAACACCTCCGAGTAGACTTCTTTAGGGGGTACTATATAAATGTTAAATGAATGAGTGAACGGTCGGTCGCCTACGTCCGTAAACGTATAATTTCCTGAAAGTTCCTTTGTGCCGTAGACAATATTCCGACAATTTTCTAGCTTCGGCGACCCTGCTAATGCCAAAGTGTGGTATGAGACAATTGTGCAGACCAGCAGCGACATAATATAATTATAGGTGGTGATATTAAACCGCTGGTGTACGTGGGAAGCTCTTGAGTACTCAAGTGTTTCCTCGTGTCGAAACTTGCAAAGTATGGTTGCATGGTGAGCTGCAATTGCGCTGATAAGCGTGCAATAGTTTCTGATGTGTATACCACCATCTTATGGCTGGCTTCCAGTGTCATTTGCGTTGCCCTCCTCCTCCTATTCTTTCCACGCTTTGGACTGAAGGCACCAGCGGTCGAGCTCAGCAAATACAATTAGAAGAGTAGGTTTAGAATGGTGGATTGTGGAGAAAATCGTTTTAGTCTGAAGCAGAAAATTTTGGTGAAAATAATATAGAGACAAAACACTGGACAATGCGAAGAGGATGAAGGTCTTTTGTTCCTGCTAAAAATACGGCAGGTCTGTGGTTTCAATAGGCAGTCATTTTATTAATTAGACTGAATTGTATAGATTGAATCTACTGCCATGCTCGAAGATTCTGTCTCTTACTTTTATAGTCAGTCTCGTTATTAATTAGATTTTATTAATTAGATTTTATTGATTATACATTGTTAATTAGATTTTATTAATTGGACTTATTAGTTAGACTTTGATAATTAGACTTTTTTAATCAGACTTTATTGATTTGACTTTATTATTTTTTATAGTTAGAGTTGATTAATTTGACTATTAATTTGACTTTATTAGTTAGACTTTATTAATGTATTAATGTATTCAAAATGTATGTATTCTGTATTAATGAGACTTTATTAATTAGATTGAATTGTATAGCTCAATGCTACTGATATATGCTCAAAGATTAACGCTGTCAACATAGTCAGCTGCTAAGCCTTTAAAACTAGCAGGTGGGTTTAAGTGTGCTATAGACAGGAGTGTTCTTCTATCTTTTGAGTTGAGCGCTGTGTAAAAATCTCTACACCATTGCATTTTATATTACCGGGGAGGAACCCCTGCCGGGATCATCCAGTGCAGGGCTGATGATTATCCACTTCGGCAAATAATTGGCTTTCCTTTGGTTCGACGAGAAACTGCTGTTTGCCCTGTCGTTAGCCAGCTTTATTGTCCTCTGTTTTTACAGTGGAACACTAATGCAGTAGGACTGATCTTCATCTTGTATGCCGTATTCGCTCATTGCTGCGACACGTACGTTTCGTTTAATTGCTGTTGATCTTACACTAAAAACAAGTCTGTTTCCTCGTCTGTCTGTGTTCCGGCAGACTGCTGTCGACTTCATTTATGAGGCAATATTATTGTATTGTTTACGGCATATGCGGCAGTAAAATAGGAGTGTTTTCATCTTCATGTTTATGGTCTTGCTCTGTTCAAGCCATGGCAGTATACCTGTTCTTTCAGTTTTATATTTTTCCCGAACTCTTGGCATCTACGTTGCGGCATTCGCTGGCACTCCTCGTTTTTCTATGTTATGAGTATTATTGGCCACGTTGCGTGGTGCCGGAAGCTTGGCATCTGCTCTGGAAGGTATTCGGTACGCCCGAGCAAGCAGCCTGAGACAGACAGACAAGAAAACAAGAAATGAGAGATGCAATAAAAGAGTAATTCTAAACACCCTGCAGTTTTTTTTGTGATTCATTAAGATGTCTTTGATTGGAATTAATTGAGTTTTGTCTTGTCCAAATGCATTATGTTTGAAGCGATGGTACAAGTGTATAAATTGGAACGGAAATTAATCAGTAAATCCTGATATCTTGTAATAGCAATGGATCTCTTTTGAAGCTGATTACTGAATGGTCACTTCGAACATTCTTTGTGAAATGTTGATCTCCAAAACTGTAGCAACACTTAATAAATTAGCAGTTACCATACCCATTGCACTGATAATGAATTATTATTATTATTATTATTGTTATTATTAATTATTATTAATAATTATTATTATTAATTATTATTATTAATTATTATTATTAATTATTATTATTAATTATTATTATTAATTATTATTATTAATTATTATTATTTTTATTATTATTATTATAATATTGCACTATGTGGGGCCTGTGCAGAGCTGAGAAACCGAGTTTGATACTAGTCCTTCCTTCAGTAGTCGGTGTGAGAGTCACGTGTTGTAAGGCTAAAGCCCATCGTGTTAACTTCGAGTTATTGGGAGCACATGCAGTTAAATACTTTAAAGGGTTATGATCAGTATACAAGAGTATTTTAGCTCCTAACAGATAATGTTCAAACCTTTGCAAAGCAAAAATCTCCTTTTCAATAGTACTCTACTTTTGTTGAGTGGTCAACAATTTACGAGATGCAAAGTGGCTTGGTCATTTGCTAGGTTCTTTGTTAAGTTAAAGAGGTAGATCCGGATAAAATTATGGCCATTCAGAGGATTCCTCTACCAACCACTAAGAAAGAGCTTAGACAGTTTCTACGTCTGGCAGGATATTATAGAGCTCATATTCCTGATTATGCCATTATAGCTTTGCCATTAACTGAGTTAACTAAGGGAAATAAGATGTTTCAGTTGAATCCACCAGCTCAAGCATATGATGCTTTTATTAAATTAAAACAAGCACTAAGTGGTTCTTTGGTTTTGGCTGCACCTGACTTTCATAAGGCATTTATTATTCAGACAGATGCATCTGATTATGCAGTAGGAGTTTGTTTAGCACAGTTGGTCAATGGATTGGAGAAACCCATTTCTTTTGCATCTCGTAAATTGTTGACCACTCAACAAAAGTAGAGTACTATTGAAAAGGAGATTTTTGCTTTGCAAATGTTTGAACATTATCTGTTAGGAGCTAAAATACTCTTGTATACTGATCATAACCCTTTAAAGTATTTAACTGCATGTGCTCCCAATAACTCGAAGTTAACGCGATGGGCTTTACCCTTACAACAATTTGACATTGAGGTTAGACATCGAAAGGAATCTTTAAATGACAACTGTGATGCACTCTCAAGATTATTCTGACCCTGTGTAATTGATAATCTGTTATAGATAGTCATGTGAAGAAAATAGTTTATGTAACAATTGTGGAACACTTGTAAGATTGTCTTGAACATCTGAAAATGTTGACATCTTATGAACATTAACAAGTTGTTATTTAACAGAATGGTTTATGTAACAATTGTGAAACACTTGTAAGATTGTTTTAAGCATAGATTGTTAGTAAGATGTTAATGTTATTAGTGTGTTTTAGAGTGATCTATGGTGGGAAACGAACGATTGACTTGATGACTAATATATAGGATGACTCTGAGGTTTATTCTATGTGTTCGTATTTGCCTGGTTGGCACGATAGAACTACTAAGTTCTGTTTTCGTTTGAAGTTTAAAGGGGCAGATTAGATTAGTTATGTTTTTGATTGGCTTTGTTTGCGTATTTCTGTGATTCTCATCTGTTGAGTATTATTAATGTATTGCGTCAAGCCAATATTCTGGTACCCTTGTCTTTTAATTTTACCTACCAGAACATTGTCTTAAAAGAGTGGGGCGTATGTGAGAGTCACGTGTGGGGACTGCGAACGGACTGACGGAGAGAGCAGGGAGGCAGTGTCGAGAGGTGGGACACAATGAGATTGGGCGTAGAAGAAGGTCGGGATTCACAAAGAGTGTTGATTTTATGTTTTAAATAAATGTATATTTAATAAATATGGTTGGAAGTGAAAACGGTCGTCACAGTCGGTGCTGTTGTTCAAGTTAGATGTATTACAAAATGGCTGCCTTGTATGGCTGCCGACAGTTAATTCAGCTCCAGTAATAATTTTTTATCATTTGTTCACACTACATCTGTAATCATACTGCGGCTTGTCAGTTTGAAATTAAACGAAAATTATTATTATTATTGTCGTGTCAATATAAGAATTTGTAAGCGACTTGTTCAAGGTGTCTAGTCTATGCAGAAACCATCACTTTGGAGGTTAGAGCTGATATTCTTCACGTTACAAGCCAAGCATTCTAACGAATTGGGATATAATGCCTATTTTGATGTATAAATGTTTCTGTAGTAGGCCTGCCATTATCATAGGACATTCGCCAATACCGTAATATGCCATTAGTCTGAATTTCTATTTTAAAAAGATCTTCTGCATAAGTTATTTTTCATCCGTGGTGCTGGCAATGTTTTCAATCGCCATTTGTCGGCATCATTTTGCCCGATCTATTTTTAGCAGTTCTGATGGGTTCTAAATCTAGCCGAGTCAGTCTATTTCTGACGTTTGTTCAGAAATTGACCTCTCGGTGCCATTTGAAGAACAGCTTTCGAGAAGTCTGTGCATTGTTGCATGTCAGTGGAGGCGGAAGGAGTGGGCGGAATAGGGAAGAGGAGGAAGACGACGACGAAGATGCATGGTTACATTCGAAGCTTGGAAGGTTGCAGCGCTGTCCTATTGATTTATGCAGACGGGAAGGTCTAGAATAGTCTTTCGGTCGGCGGATTCGGGCGGCCGTGGTTGCAGCAGTACGGCTTCAATGACAGTGAGATTGTGTTAATGGTGATGCGAGTAAGCACACCGCCAGGCTGGCTGGCCCCTCGCTAAGCCCCCACGGGTGTCTACCCGCCCACTCGGCACACCAACGCCTTGCTGTGCGTGCCACTCTCGGCTGAGCGTGCCGCATCGTACGGCTATTATCGAACCGATCTTAAACGCGCCATTTTCGTATTAAGTGGCGTATGATCACGCCGTATTACGTGCGCGCCCACGAATTTTTGACGAATCGTTTTTTGCTGCTTAAAATGGCGAATTTGGAAGTCGAAAATTAACGAGATCAATCTAATCGACGTCCGCTTGACCTTGGTAGCAGAATCCACGTCAACATAAGCGGTATATCGCGAGCTGAGTTTTCTTAATGACGTCATTGTATTTTCAGCGCTTCAATGGATTACGACTGAGTGAACGATTTGCGAAAGTTCACCAGGTATGTAAAAGAATAAGTCTGAATAATGTTGTTAAATACTGCACTGCGCTCTTTCATGTGTTATGGAACTTATTTTTTATTATTTTTTTGCCTGTATTTAGTTAATGGGCATATCGGAAATTTGTGTGCCATTGATATGCGTTCATTCGTTACGAAGATTTATATAGCGCCCCTTCAAAGGCTACTACTCAGGAGCGTGGGTATGTCCAAGTGGCTGCAAGAAGCGTACTTGTCTTAAGGTCACGATGATGATATTTTTGTTTCTTACCCAGAAATCGTGTTGTACCCCACTGCATACAGTTTTCTTGGAGACATCATGGACTTAGCAATTTCTTGTTGAAGGCTGGCATCCAACAATTAATTGTATTGGTAGTTCTTACGTTCCACAAAATTCTTGTTTTTGCATATTGGCTTTATCACTGTGTTTTCTGATCATATGTCCCTGTATTTGTGATGAAGTTCTGAACCACCGGCAGCATTATTTATTGACCAGGTTGTTTAATACCATCTGTATGACTTCACAGATCAGATTCATTATGTTGTGGGTTTCCTTGTTGTCTAGAATTTTTGTGGATTCCAGTTTAGTCACGGATTAATTACATATACACAGTGAATGGAAAAAACGAGCCTTCACAGTTGCTATAAAATTTTTTGCAGTAATTTGAATAAAAATATGGAAATAAACTTCAGTTGAATTATTATTAATCGCATATGATTTATCGTTTATTAGTTAACGTTTGTTCGAAATGTATTCCTTTGAACCTGTTATTCTGATTTTGGCTCAAATATTGTATCATTATTATGTTCCCCTCACTGAGTGCCACAAATTACACCACTGAAACGACGTCACTGACGTTAATTTTTAACTGGTACAGCACATGACTGTTAACTATAGTCTATATTTCTCTAAATATTGTGGAGATTCGTGTTTTTTTCCGTTCACAGTGTATTTAGTATGGATTGGCTAACTTTTTAAATTTGGAGAGGTTCCTACGAATGCGCTACAAATGCAAGACCAGATACGTACATACTGTGCCAATCATTATGCTCTGGAATTTGACCCTAGTGTTGATCGCGTGTAGATCCCGGTTTAGTCATGCATTGCATTCATATGATTACCACCTCTGGGAGTTTCTCTTGTTGTGGCGCCATATAAATTAACCATTAGGACTACAGACATGTGACTGCAAACATACGTGTGCTTAATCTTAAATCTGTCTCATTTGGCCGAGGTTGGACCGCAAACGCCTCTGAGTAGATTTCTTGATGAGGCACTGTATTAGGTTTCATTGGTTGTTTGGTTGGTTCGTTGATTGATTGATTGATAGATCGATCGATTGATTGATTAATCGATTGATTGATTGATTGATTGATTGATTGATTGATTACCTCATTATGCTAGAGTATCCTCAGGCACTTCCAACTTCTAATTTTTAGGTTGTGACGAGTGTTTGGTTGTCTTTTTAAAACGATATAAAGTTGAATAATTTGATTTAACGTTTTTGTTATTTTCCTATTCAGGGAGCTCTAGTGCGGTCACCTCTGATTGAGATCGTTGCACCAAAGGAAGATGTCTCTAAGCTTCGGTTTCCTCTGCATCCCGTTCAAAAAATTCCGGTACGCTTACGGTTACTCTTCCCTTGAAAGTAAATCCACCTAGAATAAGTGTATATATTACTGCATTTCAATAGTATTGTCCAAGTTTTCATTTCCCAGAAATTTTCGAATTTCCATTCTGCTAATAGCACAGCTGAATTCTGCTGCTTGTGTTGATGGAGCATTTATGTAAGTGTTTCTAGAGAACCACTTAGAAGCTGAGCCCATGGCACCAGCTTATTTTGTGTGATGGTAAGTGTCAAGGTATAACAACTGTTACTGGTAAATGTCAAGGTAACATCTGTTATTGGTCAATGTTAAGGTGTGTCTTGTTAGTGGTAAATGTCAAGGTAACATCTGTTACTGGTGAGTGCCAGGTTAACAGCTGTTAGTGGTAAATGCCAAGGTAACATCTGTTAATCGTAAATATCAAGGTAGCATCTGTTTCTGGTAAATGCCAAGGTAACATCTGTAAGCGGTATATGCCAAGGCAACATCTATTGCTGGCAAATGTCAAGGTAACATCTGTTAGTGACTTAGTGGCATATGCCAAGGTAATATCTATTACTGGTAAATGCCAAGATAGCATCTGTTATTGGTAAATGTCAAGGTGACATATATGTTAAGAAGGCTATACGGTTAAGAGTTTATTTACATGCCTCTAAAGGCATTTGTCAGACGTGTGGTACAAAGTCGAAGGACATGTAATAGGGTACATTGGTACATTGGTACATTGGTGCATGGAGCAAATAAACCAAATGTAGCCATTGACTAAACATCTGGACACTGTTTCACATTCAGTATAGCTGTTGGTGCTTATTAGGTCTAATGCTGCCTACATATGAAGAACTGTGCCACTAATTGGACTTTGGCAGTCCCAAGTCTGTATAAAGGAGATGATCTTTTGCCATCACATGGTGTTGTTAAATTGAAACTACTGCTGCTGCTGCTGCTGCTGCTGCTACTACTACTTCTATGATGATTGATGATGACGACGACGACGCCGAACGACGATGATGATAGTGCTCTCTACAATTTAAACGTTTTTTCTGTAGAACGTTCCGTGTCAGCTGCAGCCGTCAATGGTTCCAAGGGGTAAGTAGTGGCTGTAACCTACTTCATGCTTTGTGTCTTGGGGTGGGATGGGGGAGGTTGTTCAGGTGTCTACTGAGCGAAAACAATGGTGAAGGCCAAAGGTTATTGGTAGAAAAGAAATTGAGTTCAAGGGTTGACTTTTATACATCAGTTCTGTGTTCGCTTGGCATTATGGTCATTCTGATTATAAGGATGCAGACAGACAGACAGACAGACAGACAGACACAAACAGGTAAATACAGACAGACAGACAGACATACAAAAGCGGGCATATACAGACGGACAGAGTGACACAAACAGGTAAAAACAGACAGACAGACAGACAATAACGGGCATATACAGACGGACGGACAGACAGCCAAAGAGGCATACACTGAGAGACAAAGACAGGCAGACAGAGACAGACAGACAGACGTAAATAAAGACGGGCACATGCAGACACAGACGGACTGAGGCATTCAGACAGAGACACAGAATGCGCCGGATAGACTCATACAGGCAGACAGATAATGGATGGAGCATAGGATGGGTTTAGGGAAAAAACAAGGTCACAGGGTATTTGAGTTGGTGTGGGGTAGGGTGTTGGTTGGTTGGAACAGGCAGAGGCATTGCTGCACAGGCAGATAGACAGACGTACAGACAGACGGACGTACAGACAGACAGACGGACAGACAGACCATGCAGATTTAGTGGCCTGAGACAAAGAGAGAGTAAGACTGAAAGTGGAACGACATACTCAAAGGTATAAAGGCAAGAGACAAACAGTGGTAGAATGACAGGAGAGAGACAGCCAGAGAGACTGAGAAAGACAAATACACAGAGGCAGAGAGGGGCGGTGGCGTGATAATACAGATCGAGGATATAAACGGACACAGGCGGATGCAGCAAGCAGGAAGAGGACACACAGACAGCCAGGGCAAGTCACAGGCAGCTTGCAATATTGATGAGAGACAGAGAGAGATAGAGACAGACAAACAGTTAGACAGACAGACAGAAGGTGAAGGCTGGCAGGAAGGATGTTAGGGGAGGCGGGTGAGCTGTGTCAATCACTGAGAGTAGTTAAATCTTGGCATAAAAAGAGAAACTGATTTCCTGTGGAAAACAACAGACGGTTCAGACAGGCAGACAATAGACAGACAGATTGACAGGCAGGCAGACGGATTGACAGACGGAATGACAGACAGGTTGACAGACAGATTGGCAGGCAGGCAGACGGATTGACAGACCGAATGACAGACAGGTTGACAGACAGATTGGCAGGCAGGCAGACGGATTGACAGACCGAATGACAGACAGGTTGACAGACAGATTGGCAGGCAGGCAGACGGATTGACAGACCGAATGACAGACAGGTTGACAGACAGATTGGCAGGCAGGCAGATGGATTGACAGACCGAATGACAGACAGGTTGACAGACAGATTGACAGACAGATTGACAGGCAGGCAGACGGATTGACAGACCGATTGACAGACAGGTTGACAGACCGAATGACAGACAGGTTGACAGACAGATTGACAGACAGATTGACAGGCAGGCAGACGGATTGACAGACAGGTTGACAGACAGATTGACAAACTGATTGACAGACAGAAAGATAGGCTGCCAGACAGATATGCCAGTTGCTGTGGAATAGGGATGAAATGACTGAGTTTTTGAATTTTTTGCCAAGTCCGAGTACTGAGTATTGTGAATTCGTTCAATTTTGAGTCCGAATTGCGAATATTTAAAAAAAGGCTCAATCTCTTGACTTTTAGTTTGACAGTTTGCACAATTTCTATGAATTTTGTTTGTCATAGTCTACACTAGGAAGTTGTAACTATTGAGCGCTAATAATAACAGTATTTAAGTTTCTATTTAGGTCAATTGTCGCTTTTTAAATTAATAAATTCGATTTTCTTTTCAAACCAGAAAACTGGAAAGATTAATGCTCAAACCCATTGTTTGTCTGAATTCGAGTGATGCTGAATACTACAAAGCTCGGGCTGTGCAGAGTTCTGAACAGAGTTTAGGATTTTCGGTTCATCTATACTTTGAGCAAGTCGTAAACTCGTAGTTGCTCAGCAACCACATAGTTGTTCTATTGTTGGGTTGTTTGTGCTCTTGTGAACTTTGAACTAAGGACGATTTACAATAGCAGTTGTAGTTTCCATTTAGCGACACTGTATGATGAGAAAATAAAGATCATTAGTAGCGTCACCCCTCCTTTGCCCAGGCTTGGGACTGGCACTGCCAGTGTGCAAGCAGTGGAAGTGTTATTGTAGAATGTAATATTGTGTTTTTGAAAGTGTTGGTGGTTGTGTTTTAGCTTATAATGCTCTGTTCGTCTGGACTTTTTTCTGATCGGGTTTTTCCTGTTCTTTTGTGTAGAGGCATCTGTGGCTCCTGAGAGATCCATCAACAGGCAGGGGCATCTCTGGACCAATGGCTCCTCCAATGGATGCTCCAATGGCACCACGGACCCATGCAACAGGTTACTACACTGACGTTCATCTAATGCTTTCTAAGTGTGTGTGTGTGTGTGTGTGTGTGCATGCATGTATGTATGTATGCAAATCTCCTCCCCTATTTCTTGGATGGAGTGAGTATCCAAGGTTTACATGGCATTGGAGCCCATATACGTATTGTATCATTTGTATGTATGTGTGTGTATGAAATGTATGTACATTTGTATGTTTGTATGAATATATGACATGTACGTATGTATATATATATATATATATATATATATATATATGATGCTGATATATATGATATGTAGTGAAGACTTGACTTGCATATCCTGATTTTGTTAATGGTTAATTCATTGTCAATATGGAGCATTTGAAAGACACTTCAGGACATGTCTTGACGATTTTTAGTGAATTACAATCAGAACCTTGAATTCCTGCCTGATATTAGACTCATTCAGCTGAACATTCTTAGTTTTATCTGTCCGGATACGATGCGTCTAATAATTATCTAACTCTTTCAACTTCTTCAGAGTGCTTGAATATGCATTTTTGCAATTCCTTTGGGTTTTTTCGTTCGGCGTGCCGAACGTTTCAGAGATATATGTGATTGAAATGCGTCTATTTTAAGCTGCCCTACGCTGCGTATAAGGCACGGGGAGGGGAGGAGGAGGGAGCATCCTCATTACTATCACCATCAGCAGCAGCAGTAGCAGCTGGGTGATGATCAAGTGCGTTGGTCTAACTCAACGCTTTGCATTGCAACATCGAACAGAAGATGAGGAGGAAGAGGAGAAGGAAGACAGACAGACATGCAGGCAAACAGACAGCTGGTGACAGATAGATAGGTTTCTTGGAAGACAGACAGACAGACAGATACGGACAGAGACAGACTGACGGATCGAGACAGAGACAGATTGACGGACAGACTGACGGACGCAGACAGAGACATACGGACAGACTAACTTGCTGGCTGGCTGGCTGACTGACTGACTGACTTGGCTGGCTGACTGGACTATAGTTCATCTGGTTAAGTCACAAGATGTGTGAAATTTGTCGTGAGTTCAGACATTTTTTCTTTGTTTCCTTTTAGACGGTATGTTGTGGGCAGAGCAGACGGCGTTGCGCTGGGTTACGTCACCGACGACGTAGTATGTACTTCTTTTTTTCTCTCTCCTCTATCACTCTCTCCTTTATCTCCCTGAGTTATGCACTTCTTTATTCGGCCTTCTGAAGAGAGCTCTTCTGAAGTCGAAAGGGTCTTCTTTGGTCATGTGGAGATAGCGCTTCCATCTCTTTAGAAACTCTTCTGTAATTAGGAGAGAGCTTTTCTGAAACCAAAAGCAAATAATGAGGATATGCTTTGAAAATGCGCTCGTTTGATTCAAAATATATTATTTTTATTATTATTTTTATTAATATCATTATTATTATTAATTAATTAATTAAATTTGTCATGCTGGTAATGTCACAAGAAGATGTGATTCAGACAGCCACCATTAGAATATACAGTTTGATATCCAAAAACTTGAAAGCCAAGGAGAAATATTGAGTTTTGAAATTGAATCGCCTTTTGAAGGAAGGAAGTGAATTTGAGCTATGAAGAGAGAACGTAATAGTCGATTCGATTCATTAGGAGCAGAGGCATTGAATGCACGAGAGTCCATAACTGTTCTGGAAGACCTGTACTTAACTGCAATGACGGGATTGTAGGGAATAGCGACCTCTCTGCCTAAGCATTGCGCTAAGCATATGATCCAGAGTGTGATTAGGTGTTCATGTGACCTGTGTCAAAGTTTGTCTTGATCACGTCATTGTACTAGAATAATTGTCTTGACCATGTCGTAATTCGCTAATGTAATGTAATCGAGAACTTATATAGCACCCCTTCAAGATATCTACTCACAGGCGCTCTCTGCACTGGCCTAAAAGATGTTAAATGTTATAGTGAATGAGTAAAATACGTCTGTTAGCAAAACTATGCACAGTAAGCTGAAAATAGTCCTTGGTGGTGGGCCCCCACACAAGTGTGGAACCATCCAACAATTTCCCGTCGACATCTGATAGCTTGTGGTACTAGAATAGCGCTGTCTAGGTCACGGCGTCCTTTGCATAATATTGTCCTAGATAGACGCTGTCTAGATCATGCATAATTATTATCTCCGTTAAATCTCTCTTTCCTCTACATTTTTGTCGTTGGCCTTGTCGGGTCCACAGTTTCTATTCTGATCCTCTTTATGCCACCTCTTTTTCTGTCTCGTGCGTCTTCTCTCTCCCTGTGATGACCATGTATGTCTGCATTTCCAAGTATTGTCCGTATTCCAAGTATAGTAGGAGGAGGAGGAGGAGACTTATAGCGTCTTTTGCCTGTGTCTATGATCTTTCATTATTATTTAACAGGTGCTGTTCTGTTGTTCCGTGTTGAAAGTATATACGTGTTTATTACTGTCTTATTATTATTATTTCTGTCTTATTATTATTATTACTGTCTTATTATTATTATTATTATGTTATGTACATATTTTCTTCTTTTTCTGTGCTAATAGTCGCCTCTGAATAGTCATTCTGCGAGTGGCGCTATATAAATTTATAGATACAACCCAGGGTAGATGCAATCCGGGATAGATGCAATCCGGGATAGATGCTATCCGGGATAGATGCAATCTGGGATAGATGCAATCCGGGATAGATGCAATCCGGGATAGACGCAATCCGGGATAGATGCAATCCGGGATAGACGCAATCCGGGATAGACGCAATCCGGGATAGACGCAATCCGGGATAGACGCAATCCGGGATAGACGCAATCTGGGATAGATGCAATCCGGGATAGACGCAATCTGGGATTCGAAGTGGGGATCAATCCCCTTCGGAACTCCTATTGTCCATCTTCTCTTGTTTAGTTAAATGAATTACTTCATTAGTCAATTATATTTAAACAGATGAGTGTTATTTTGCTGTGTAGTGAATTGTCAATGATGATTTCAACAATTTTCTATTTGATTCTATTCTATTCCAAAAGTTGCCTGACTTGTATGTATGTATGTATGTATATGAACCTTTATATAGCGCCCTACATGAACCTCACGAGGGCACGTCTATGTCAACTTTCTATAACCTATATTCACTCTTTGAACGCAAGAAAACTAGCCTCATATTTGCTCGTACAAACTTTGGTCGATACGAATGGGGCAAAATGCCCCTAGAGGTCTAGACCTTCTTTGAAAGTTGCAATTTAGAGTTCTTTAAACATCTGTTACATTTATAGATTGACCAGAACGATTAGTATTTGGTTTTTACCCCCATTTTGTTTCTCTAAGTTATTAATATATATTGTTAAAGTTTATTGTTTTATACTAGTTTGTTAATTATTGTTAGTGTGATAATGTACTTGTGGTTAGGGTTGTGGGCCTGACTATGCTTGGAATAACCTCCCATTGAATATTAGGCTCTTGCCTATGGACTCTCTACCCCATCTTTATTCCAATTTGAAATCTGTCTTCTTTGGTCGAGGTTGCACTGGGAGCACCTATTGAGTAGATTTCTTGAAGAGGCGCTATATCTAGTTTCATTGATTGATGATTCATTGGATTGAACTGAACTAGTTGACCTCTGTTAACCTAGGCAATGGTGCCCAATTGGCTAGAGAGGTGAGCCTGTAACGTTGAGTGTGGGTTCGACCCTCGTCCGAGGAGTTACTGTGTAGGGACGTTGAGCAAGTCATTCGCATACAATTACTCTGCAATATAATTGCATCTGCGCCATCTGTGCTTGTGTTTGTACTCTTTTGAACTAATTGTAAGAAGGGCAATGTCAAAATGGCAGTTGTGTTTTTATTGCATTCTAAGTTCAATCTGTGACCAATACAATAGTTGTTTTTAGCAAAGCTATATGCTACACTGTTAATTGTTTGGGCCAATAAATTTATGGTTATATATATACACGAATACAGTATACTTTACATTGACACTATATTCTTAAAGCCCATAAATTTTCGCCATGAATGAATATTCAGGTCTAAAGGCCATGCCCAGATAAATAATACATGTGTGATACGTACATATGTGCATTTACTTACGTTCGACAATGCATACATTAACGCACGCATAATGTTCGTAATCGGTATTTACCTTTATGCAACACTTGTAAAAACATGCTTTATCATGATGCTAAGGGCAGAAATGGACCTTCAGTGAAAAGTACAATTACACACTGTGCCACTATTCACTGTAAATGACAATTACACACTGTGCCACTATTCACTGTAAATGACAATTAAATACTGTGCCACTATTCACATAGATTGGCCCAATCCCTTCCCATTTCCATCTTACTACAGTTCCTACATATAGCGCAAGACAGAAAAAGTATGTTAAATGAAAAGGACAATTGAAACTGTGCACAGTGGCCGATTGGTTAGAGAGGTCGACCCGAAACACTCAGTGTGCGCTGAGTGAGCGGGTTCAACCCTCATCCGAGGCGTCATTCACTGTGTGGGGACCTTGAGCAAGTCCTTTGCGCACAATTGCTTTGCAGTACAACTGCAATTGCGCCGTCGAGATGTGTGCATTTCTGAGCAATAGATGTTGGAAGAAGGGCGATATCAAATTTCAAGAATTTCAATTCACAGATCCAGTTCCGTTATTTCATCTCACTCCAGTTCCTTGACTCGATGCAGACCTCGCTGCTGACTCTGAGCTCAGTTCTGTATACCATTTTTCCTCTTGTCTAATTGTTGCCCTCTCTTGATGACACTTCACATGCTTTGTCACGTTGTTTGTATGTGTGTGTTTAGTCAGATTCGGAGACTGAACACAAGGAACCGACGACTACGACGCACAATTGGCCAGCCCTGAATGGCAACACGGTTGTCAATGGCTCGACGACGTGCAACTCAGATTTCAATGGCTCAGTCACAGGCAACTCGGTTGTCAATGGCCTGACAAAGGGCAACTCTGTTGTCAATGGCTCGACAACGTGCAACTCTGTTGTCAATGGCTTGACAACAGTGGATGTCGTCATAGACTCAGGAGCAATGGACATCCAGTGAGTTAGTTATTCTCAAACAATTGACAACTGTATCTTTATCAAACCTCCTGCGCTGTTGAAGTCAATCCACAATTCTTTCAACATAAGTATCTGATTTAAACTCAGGGATTTATATTAAAAATGATGATAATGAGTTCTCTGCCCGAAGGCAGGTCCACTGGCTTTACGCCACCCGTGGGATGAGTTGAGTGAGGTGGTTTTCCGTTGCTTTCCTCACAGATAATTATGGGTGAGCAGCTTGTCCAACATCGCTACTGTATGATTTGAGGTGGGTTCGAGCCTGCGACCCTCCGACTGCAAGGCACAGAACGTAACGCTACACCACTGCGTCCCATTAATAATATAATCATTAATCTTTTCCAAATATGTTTTTGGATGTATCTTATATTTTTCCAGTTGTTCTATTTCTTCTTATCAGTGGATGTGGCACTCCCCTACTTTCCGATAGCTCGAGTGAATCGGAGTATAGCGATTCGGAGGAAGAAGATGAAACCCCTGAGAGTGTTTTGGAGCCGTGTGTCGCAGATTTGGAAGAAAAGGAAAACAAGCAGGTTTGGGGATTTCTCTGACTTGAGAGTTGCTGTCATATACTGACTTGTGCAAGACGCAATCACCAACTGTATCGGCCGAGACTTTGTTTTTGATGGATATTATTCTTTTATAATATAGCAAACTTTAGTAATGTATTAATTAATATATATATATATATATATATATTTATTGTATATATTAACTAATTATTAATTGATATAGTGTAAGATAGGGTAGTTATGTTCAGCTATATTGCACACTTTACTTATTGTTAGCATTTTTTTAATTATTATTATTATTTTTATTATTATTACTATCGTTACTTAGCCTTCTTTTGATGATCTATTGATATCTTGAGATACATTGGTGTACGTTTAAACACAAACACATACTAAAACTAACATGTCTAAATAATATTATAGGCATTTATTTATAGAGATATACACCTGTCATATATCTGTTGATCCACATACGGCACTTCAAACCTGTAGAATTTTAAGGAAATGTTCTTGCATTTCAATATTTGCTTGTTTCTTAACTCTGATATCTTAGCAGTTACAAATAAATTTCTTTGCATGTCTTGATGACTTAATGTCGTCTTCTTATAGGAGAGAAGGTGGGCAATGGAGAACTTCATTCCGAAGCGCACCTCCCTGGTCGGCCTCACCGAGACGACCGACCCCGCGAACGCCATTGTGGTGACGGGAAGCGACGGCAGTGACTGTTTTGACACACTGTCGCTCTTCGACGACCTCACTGTGAAGCCATTTTTGGAAGAGCTACAAGATACAAAGTTGGAGTCAGTTTCGCAGCTCGTTTCCGTACCATGTGATGCTGTACCCCAGCCAATGGCGGTTGTCGTAAGGTGAGCTAGCTATAATTACGTGTCTAATAGTTATGCTAGCAGATATATTTTACAAAATCACTATGACTTTAAAAGCATATAGGCCAGCACAGTAGATATCTTAAATGGGTGCTATATAGATGCTTTATTACATTACATTACTTGTCGTATTAGGTTGCCCCGACTACGAGACTTGTACCGTTTCTGGGTTTCTCTTTCGTATTGACCCGTTTAATTATCACTAGGTTTGAGTTATACTTGTACTACTTGTTGTTGGGATCAATAAAGACAGTGCATTTCCTTAAGGCGTAGACCCCTCTCTATGGAATGGACTGTCCCACCTGCTCACTCCATCATTCTCTTCTGTAGCATTTCTTCATATTTCTCTTTCCTCAAATCTTATCTTTTTTCCTTGGTGCCTCTTCCAGTTTTAGTGCCTTTGAGTGGACAGTCCAGCCCTCTCTATGGAATTGACAACCCCCACCAGCCTTCTCCACCATGATCACTGGTAATTATTTCTTCATCCTCAAATCCTGCCTTTTTTCTCGGTGTCTCTCGCACTGTAGTCGCTTCTGAATGGGTTGCGCTGGGAGAATTGCTTAATCCTTTAATGACCAGCAAATACTAAAATGTAAGGCATAATCAATAACACTGGTCGTTAAAGGGTTAAGAAATGACAAAACACAACATAAGTTTGAAATATGTTTATTGTGTTGTTAGTTCTACAGCAGAGGACCAGTCTATGTCACCGCCACTACCATCAACATCCAATACCACATCCCGTAAAAGAACCAAGGATATTAACTCGAGTGACATTCACCGCTCAAAAAAGAGCAAGGTGGAAGAGGGGAAGACAAATAAATCTTCATCCGCAGGATGGGTTGAAAATGTATCACTGCCGAACGAAGGAAAAGAAAAGTCTTGTTCCATGTCCCTCTCTCAACCTTCCACGACAACAGCGTCCAAGATGTCTCGGAAAGGATCGAAGGACGGATCGAAGAGGAGCAGTCGGGATGCGACGATGATCGATAAAAGTTCATCTTCTTCTGCTTCTCAGCGAGAGAATAGGTCAACACTACCTGCAACGAGTGGGTTGTTACTGCCGGAAAATGGGTTTGTTAAGCTTGAAAATGGGACAGCACGGCTTGAGAATGGGTCAATGTTGAATGAGAATCAGACAACAAGAAGTGAGAATGGGTCAACTCAAAGTGAGAATGGGTCAACTCGAAGTGAGAATGGGTCAACACGAAGTGAGAATGGGTCAACACAGAATGAGAATGGGACGACGAGGAATAAAAATGGGACGACGCAGAATGACAATGGGATAGCACAACATGAGAATGGCACAACACAACATGTAAATGGGACAGTAAAACATACGAATGGGACGACATGGCGTGAAGGGCAGTCATCGACCAGTCCACCATCAGAGCTGTCGACAACATCCAAGGCATCATCGCACAAGAGATCGAGGGACAGAAAGGTTGAAAAGCATCGTTCAAAACAGAGAAAATCAGAAAACGTAAAGAAGGGCAATGGCCTAACTTCTTCATCATCTTCACTGCGTAAAAATGGGCCGTCGAAGATTAACGGTGGATTAGAACAGCCTGTAAGTGGATCGACACTGCCTCAAAATCATGCATTGCTGCCTCAATATTGCAACGATTCAATGAGAACTGAAAAGGGGTCAAAACGGTCTGAGAATGGGTCAAAATCGTCTGATAATGGGTCGAAACAGACTGAAAATAGGTCAAAACAGTCTGAAAATGGGTCAAAGCTGACAAAAAATGGGTCAAAACTGTCTGAGAATGGGTCAAAACAATCTGAAAATAGGTCAAGGCAGACTGAATATAGGTCAAAACAGTCTGAAAATGGGTCAAAGCAGTCTCGAAATCGGACAAAACAGTCTGAAAATGGTTCAAGACAGTCAGAGAATGGGTCAAAGCAGACCGAAAATGGGTCAGAACGGAATAAAAATGGGTCAATAAGGACTGAAAATGGGTCTGATACAGGGTTCGTGTCGATGGAAATTGGATCAATACAGATTGAAAATCGTTTAACACCACCTCAAACTGCATTAACATTGCCTCCGAGCGAGTTAACATTGCCTCAGAATGCGTTGATGGCATGTCAGAATGGACCTTCTCTTGTGGCCTCAGCCAACCAACCCCTCGATCGGCGGAGAGAGAGCTGCGAGAAGAACCAAACGGAAAGGTGATTACGTGCTTCGTTCTTGTAGCATTGTAACTTTTCATTCATTCACTTTTTGAGAATTTATATAGCACCTCTTCAAGCAAAACCACTCAGAGGTGCTCCCAGCCCAGCCACAGCCAAAAAGAAATGACTTTAACAGCTTACAAAAGGTAGGTAGGTCATTGTAAGGGGGAGACGGAGGGGCTGTAATGTTTACTGTAATGAAAAGGGAGTTATATTACTGTAATGTTTCCTGTAATGTTTACATGTAATACAGTAAAATGATGCTGATAGATTGACATGTGTATGATTCAATCTTTTCTAAGGACTGCTTAGTTCATCGATGATCCCTGCCTATGGTTCAATCAAACACGCATTCAAAACAACTTTTACCTCCAGTTTCTGTAAGCACTGCTTCCCAAAGAAATTGAGTCAAGGATGCATTCATGCTTACATAACCATAACCATTGGTTTTTTTTATTAATCCCATTAGACAAAGAATAAAGTACCATAATGTTCAATTAGCAAAAGTAGGATGATTGAGATGATTATGGAAAAGATAACACCCCTAAGGGACCACAGGTCCCGCTGGCGGGGTAACCCTTTCATATTTTAAGTTTACAGCAGCTGGTTATGATAACATACATAAGTGACACAGGTGAACGAAGTATCTATGTATGTATGTGTGTATGTTAGTATGTATGTGTGTATATTTACATTTATATAGCGCCCTACAATAACCTCATAAAGGCGCTTACCAAAGCTATCTAACAGTTCTGAAATAGATGTGTCTTCAATAGTCCAAAAGTAGCTAAATATTTACCTAGTTAATTAGCGAATTATCAATCAAGTATGATAAACATGAAACATAAATGCAACATGCATATAATAATTAGATTTATTTTAATCACACCTCTCTCACCCATGGATTTGTCTCACTACTTTCAGAGTGAGTTATCAATTCGTCATTTTCTGTTTGTTTACAGCCTGCTGTCGGCATTGAATTATAATAACGAGAGACAGCGACTAGAAACACAGAGCCTTACGATGGTAAGTACGTTGCCCAGTGAAGCTTCGTTAATTATCTTAATTAGCTTTGTTGCTTCATTAGTTCATTAGCCAGTTGATGGTTTATGCCTTCAGGTGATTCCAGGGTTAATGCTTTATAGTTATATTCAGGATTGGTTGATTGGTTGCAGTTTAACGACATTATGTGTGTGATAACAAAGTTCGTTAGCGTTGCCCTCCTCCTTTATCCACACTTGGGACTGGCCCTGTCAGAGTGCAAACAGTGGTGGAGATGACTTCCATTAAAACTCCTTTTCAGCCATGCTGGAACTGCAAACGTTCCTGAGTAATAACCTTGAAAGGGCTCTATGCAAAGCAGTTTGGGATATTGACAAAATTGGTGTTGTGTACAATTAAAGGCAAGAATTCGCCTGAATTTTACGATGGCTCTTAATTTTTAGAATCCAGAATCGCTAAGCAAATTTATGATGCTCACGGAAGCGTTGAACAGCTACGTCTGTTACGCGTTCGCCTACGAACAGCAGGTGAACAGGATCAACTCTGGGAAGGAGTTCGAAAAGGCTCTGACATTCTCCAAGTGAATACCATTTGACGGTTTTGTTTTAGAGTATTTATTATGGAATTTATTTATATAGCACCAGCAACATGTGTCTGTTGGTTGTCGATATTTTGATTTGTATGGTACCACTATTTCTTTATCAGAACTGTTTCGATGCGATGACTGCAACACAGCTTGAGAAGGGTTTTCTTGGCCAAATGTACCGTATATCTATGTGTTTGCAATGCATGAATGAATGTATGTGTGTATGGATGTATGTTTATATGCATGTATGTATGTATGTATGTATGTATGCATGTATGTATGTATGTATGTATGTATGTATGTATGTATTATGTATGTATGTATGTATGTATTATGTATGTGTGTATGTATGTTTGTATGTATGTATGTATGTACGTACGTACGTATGTAGGTATGTATGACATGTATTTATGTATGTATGTTTGTATTTATTTATTAATTTATTTATTACAAACATTCTGCTGTGCCCCTTCAAGATTTCTACTTAGGGGTGCTTCCTTTGCCATTCCACATGATGTTAAAGTCAATATGATCAAACAGTCTGGCAAACACGAACACAGCTTGAGTAAGAGATTACAAGAAGAGTCGCTATTTGCAAAGTCCCACACACGTATATCTATGTATGTCCATGTGTGAGTATATACATACTTATGCATGTATGTATTTGATTTGAATTCTGTATTGTCTTCAATTTATCTGACAAGGGTGCTAGTCTTTGACAAGGGCTATGTCATGAAGCGCAGTTGTTTTAGGTTTGACCAAAGACAGAGAGACTACGCTTTGGACAAACCCTTGGACTCGACAAAGCCCTCGTGACTGAGCTGGTGCCCCACACTTGGTTTTGCATGGTGCTTTGGAAGTTCAGAGATTACAATAATTACGGTTGTTTTGTTGTCTGTTTTGCTGTAGAAAAGTCTGTGATCAACAAACTATCCAGTTAATACAGCATCCATGGAAGAACCATGTGCTTGTCATCTGGTAATTACAGACTTCAGTTTCTTTTGACTTTCAGAGGTTGTTCATTGGGAATCAAGATGACAGGACAGTCGTTACCAGGGCAGAAGTGATTGGATAGTTTGGGATATCAGCAAAGTGAATTTTGAAATTTGTTGGGATAATATGAAAAATGTGGTGTGGCAAGTTTTGGGATAATGGCATGGTGGTACTGAAATATTTGTGGTAATGACAGCAATACTGCAATTTTTGGGATGATATCTAATAGTACTGGTACTGGATTATTGGGATAATGGCAGAGTGGCATGACAATTTTTGAATGAAGTCAGAGAGATAGTTTTAATATTGGTAACATTTTTAGGACAACATATTGACCAATGGTGGCAGGACATTATGGGATAACAGCAAGGGTTTTGGAATTGCCTTCATCATCATCATCATCATGGCCCATAGGTGTCCACTGCACATTTGACCATTGTTCAAGACAATGGTCAGGGCGTTCGGAGGTAGCTATGCATCGAAGGTTACATAATGTTTTGTGTGTGCATGAACGCAGGCATGCTCCTGTGTCCTGGGTTAACTGTAACAAGTTATGTATATCGGTTCCATACCAGTCTTCTATGTCATCTAGCCTTTCTCTCCAAGGTCTTCCTCTTCTTTCCATTCCTTCCATAATTCCTGTCATTAAACTCTTTATTTTCTCTCATTATTCATTCTACAAATGTGTTCAAATGGTCATAATTTTCGTTTGATTATGGCTTGCCTGATATATATTCTTTTTGATATTTTGTCTTTTTCTTACTTCAATGTTTGTTACTTTTTGTGTCCAGTTCAGTTGCAATATCCTTCTATAACAGTACATTTCAAATGCTAGTATCAATTTTAGGATTTGTCTTGTATGATGGTAAAGGTGAGTTTGTGAATGAGAAAGATTTGTGAATGAGCAGTTGTTTTGGTTCTAATTTCCTAGTAGTGATTCTAGTTTTATGGTCTTTTTCAGTCACCGGCTTCAATCTGTCATTCATTTTAAGTGTTATCGAAAGAACGAAGTCGGCAAGCTGAAACTGTTATTGGAGGAGCAATTGGTGAGTGATCTCACTTTCTGTTTCTTACAGCAATTATTGGGATAACAACACCTGACAACAAACAGTGATTTTCAGATGTGATTTATGAAGAACATGTTTATACGCTCCAGACATGTGTATGTTACAGGTAATGTGTGAAACCATGGATTTTGTAAAATGCCTAGGCAATTTGTAACACGCTAAACCTACACTAACTCTTACCCTGTGTTAACCGTACACTAACGCTAACCCTGACCTAGCCCTAACCCTGACCTTGACCCTTACCCTAATTGGGTGATTTTACAAATTGCCTAAATTCTAAAAAGCAGGCATTTTGCAAAATCCCTGTTTCACACATTGCATATAAGATATATACGTCGTGACACATCTATGCCTTTTGAAACACATTCACATGCAGTTCATGGCTCTTATTTCAGAGATTTGTATCTCAGGTAAACACGGCCTGTGCACTAAGGAGACTACACTGAGTCGGCTAAGTCCCTCCAAACAGTCGTCGTCAGTATTCTGACAAATTTACTGACAGATTAGACTGTAAGAAAACATGGCGGTCAGAAGACGTATGGGTTCATAGAACACACTCATGGAAACATTTTTTCGCATGTGTATAGTACATATAAAACGTGTTGACTGTTTTTAGACGAAAATGCAGCCACCAAAACGGATGGTTGGCGATACAGGAAACAGGAATCAAGGTCTTTTTGGTGACACCATGTCTCCCATAATGCAGCAGCCTACACCTTCGCCGGCTGGTAGTGTCACTTCAGTCGGTTCATCGGTTAGTGGTGCCTTAGTCAGATGCCTTGGTGTTTAGACAGGACCTAGCAGTAATAATGATGAATAGTAAGAACAGTAATAATAGTGATCTTTGTTTATTGATTTAAAACTGACAGACCGCAGTATAATTACAAGTGTACTATGAACGTTCTTTTAGAAGTTATCGAAGGAGTGTATGGCAGTCATGCAAGGCGCCTATCACGTCCTACATCTGATTTCGCCATTGCAGCAACTTAACGAAAGAAGGATTAGTCAACCTTGTAGGGGTTCTGAGAATCTATATGGCTTCCTGCTGCTCTTCAAGCCAGTGTGTTATCTGCGAATTCCACAAAAAATTTTAGCATTTGCCATAGAAATTTTCAGAATCCCATGAATTGCCACGTTTTTTAACAAATCTGACTTATTGTTTGCTCAGAATTTAGTGGACAAAACGTGATTTCAGGCTGAAAGTTTTGGCCATTTTTACAAAGTCCTAATTTTGACATTTTTTTGTCCTGATTTTCTACTGGCCATAATAATAATTCTTGTTTTTCTGGATTTTAGGGTAGTGGTGACAGGCCGCCTGTCATGTCACCGAATTTTGTCATATCAAGTCGCACACATTCCATCTTGAAGTCCTACATGAATTATATGACCCACCTCGGAGAGTCTCATGACTGTTGGAGGCGGGCCGTCGACATCGTAAAAGGAGATTCTGGTTAGACAATAATTGAGTTTCTTTGTTCTCTTGTGAAACATTTTTGTTCCGTTTACAATGTACATGACCATGACCAAACGTTTTTATTGACATAATTGTGACATAACCAGGGCCATACGGAGCTATAGTTGTGCCCTGTGCCTCGCTACTCGCGCCCCGTGCGTAGCATCAATTTGGCACCCCCACATTTTGAAAATAGTGCATTTTATGGAATAATGAGTTATTCCATCCGGAAATTTGTGCCCCTTCCACATTTGCGCCCAGGGCCTAGGCCCCGCTGGCCCCTCCCTTGGTACGGCCCTGGACATAACCATTTCAAAAGCTCCACTAAGTGAATAAGAAACCAGAATTTTTGTTCTGTTTATATGATTGTAACGTAACTATATCGTTAGTTCCATTAAGTGAATATAGGATCAGACGTTTTTTCTGTTTACAACGTAGGTACAGGATTGTAACGTGACTATTTCAAAAGCTTCACTTGGTGAATATAGGATAAGAAATTTGTGCCTTGAATGCAGAGGCGGCGATCTCGTTTGACGCATGGAAGACACCCTGTGAGAGGGGTAGAAAATGTGAGGGACACACGTATAACGTGTTCCCTCTCTGTGAAAAGTGGGGGGACTCCTCCAGGGATCCACCCCTGCTTGAATGAGAAGCAACACCTTTAAACATCTTATGCTGAGGAAATGGTGGTTTTCGTTTAGTAAATAAATAAATAATAAATAAATGGCACAGTTACAAGTGTCATTTTTCGGCGTTTGACAAATGATTTTTTTCCCATTTCAGATGTCCGCCAGTTCTTTGCCTCCATAGACGAAGACTGTGGACCGATCAGCGAAAGTAGTCCCATTTTAGCTATCAGCCGTTATGTCTCGACTGCCCTGTCTCGTCTGCGCAAGAGACGGGACACTATGGGTCGACGATAGCTTCTCCTCCTTCCCTATCCTGCTCTGTCCTCTCGTCTTCGTGCGTGCTAATGGCTTCCTTCCATGACGTTTTCTTGTACATGTTCTTCATCACACTCTGTGAAGATATTGGTGTTGAAAGAATACTAACTTCTGCTGCTATGACCAATTAAATCAGTACAGAAGGTGCAGGTTCTTCTGTCTGCTCTTCGCGAAAAGCGACCTAGACTTAGTTTTTGCAATGGTGCTGCTGATGAATATCGATAAATGCTCCACTGATCTTCGAGGAAACAAAGTTTTTCCGAGTTACACGTGAAGGCGGTCGATCTGAGCATCCGACTGTCTCCCTGAAACCAAACTTATGGTGTGATTTTATTCAATATAGCTGGAAATGTATGATGGGGGCTTAAAAGCACGCCCATGCCAAGAAGGTCATAATGACCAAATGGGATAAGCAGTGCTGACTGAATATGACAATGTCTAATTTATCAGTTTATGATTAATCTATATATTTTATCTATGGTAACCTATATTCTGTGGATTGCCTTTGACTCTTGAGCAGGGAGAGCTGGGCCACTCAAAATCGTTGGCCCTTGCTAGCTGCCACCTTCTGTTATGACCTGTTTAATGGAACTGTACAATGAGAGATTAATTTTCAACCTATTTTTTTTCAGGTTTAAATTGCCATCGGTTCATATTTTTGCACTGCGTCAAATTCTCCTTTATGCTCGGCCATATCATCGGTGTTGTTTTGAAATTCGAGGGTTGAAAGATTCTATGACTCTATCTTATCTGCCTTAGATTAGGCATTGGCCATTAGAGCCTTATAATTCTCAGTCCCTGACAGGGCCGTACCGAGCTGTAATTGCACCCTGCGCCTAGCTATTGAGCCCTGTGCATAGCATCAATTTGGCGCCCAGACATTTTGAAAATAGTGCATTCTATGGAATAATAAGTTATTCCATCCTGAAATTTGCGCCCTTTCCACATTTGCGCCCGGGGCCTAGGCCCCGCTGACCCCTCCCTCGGTACGGCCCTGGTCCTCGATTGGTAAGCATTTGCGCCAATCTTCCGTTCATATCGCTTCTACTCGCAGTTGTTCGTTTTACCTATTAGGCAGAAATGGGAGTTTCCTGCTTGAAAATGCAATTAGATGAATGACCAGCTAAACTGTTTTCTTCCACACATGCAAAGTTCTCAGTGCTGATATCAAAAAAATTTGCTACATCTGACCAGAAAATTGGTATTTAAAACCTATCAAATAGTATTATTTGAGACAAAAGTTCTGTTTGCAATGATTTAGCTTGTTGGTTATGTCTAACGAATTTGCATTGCCTTGAAACCAATTGGTTCACTTTCCGTTGTAATTTTTAATTGTCGATCTTTATTAGAGTAGTTCAAGAAAATAAATTTGCTGGATTAGATAAGGTTTAATTTTTTTAGAAAAACTGTTGATGTCAATCTAGTTTCATTGTCAAAGGAAGGTAAATATTTTGCAGAGAACTGTTGCAATGACGTGGGTCACGTTTTATTATCTGATTCTAGTCGATTTTCTGTTTCAAGTGCATTTAACCCAAGATGATCACCTCTCTCTCTCACCTGTTCATAGTGACATTTAATTTTTCAGAGGTAGTCTTGGACTTGAGAGCCTGCATGGAAATTATACCAGGAATTCAAACAGTAAAAACAATATATATTTATTTATTAATAATTATGTATTTATATACAAGGTTCTTTCATGTGTAGAATAGATAAATAACAGCTTTCATTGTCATTTTGAACAAGACACGGTATTACAAATTATGATAAGTTGCAACAGATGCTGATAAGAATATGGAGCAATAGCCTACCTGGTTGTCACAATCTATGGGATCTTTCAAACTATGATCTTACTGTGGACTTTGTTTATTTTTTTATTATGATGATTACATTTCTAATCATTGAAATGTATAGCAACTAATAGTTCATGAATTGCAAAATACCAAAACTTTTTTCCAATTGTGTTCCTGTTTCAATTAAAGATTTCGTTTGTAAGAATTTCAGATTTTCTGAACTTATAAACCAATTTTGTGGAGATGAGTATGATTATAATGGATTAGTAAAACTATTGATGATTTCAGCAGTGTAGGTATATACATTTAATGTTTATTCAACTTCATTATTAAAACTACTAAACTACAACATGAGTTGCATAGTAAGGAATATTTAACACATGCAATAAACTGCACTTGTACACTGAATGCATAGTTTCTTTGGTGATACAGCTAAGAACTTTAGTGGAATAATATTCCAGTGGATTGCCAGTATGTGGCGTTTTGAGAACTAGCCAATCAAAACTATAGATTTATTCTATTATGCTGTTAAATTGTATCTTCTGCATATTTTACCAGATGGTTTCCATGAAATGAGTTAATATCCATGGCAGTGTTTGGCACCGGGTCAAGGAATTTTGGATTTGATCTGTTTTTCATGACTTATATCAAGACGGGAATGCGTTTCAGTAGTGACTACAGGTTGAGATGTATTTGTGTCTCTATTAGAAAGTGCCTACGTGTTTTTGTGGGTCTTTAGTGTCTTGCAGTACTAGTTACTCACTTTTCAAATTGAGGAGTTCATGCTAGGATCACAATACTTACTTACGTTTTCTGTGCCTCGAGAAACATCGGTCCAATGGTTGAAAGTTGAGACAAATCATTGTGATTGTTATGCTAAGTTTCTTTTGCTAGAGTTAGAGTCTTATGTCAACAATATTTCAGCATCAATAGTTTGTGTTTAGCAGAATCTTGGCACAGTGATTGTCAACGTTAGTGGTTGATTTCAAGGATGCTTTTGAAGTACCATATTCACATCTTTTAGCGTTCCGGTCAGGAATTTTCCAGGTGCAATTTTCTAGTTGGATTTTGTCAAAAAACTGACCACTTTCATGCATGCAGTGAGAGATAGAAACTGCCACAAACTGATGTTTGTGGGTGAAGAACGGCAGATAAGAGTTTGTTAGTATGATATCATTGAAGGGTAAATTGGTCTGGGATATTGATTTTGTTGGTGGTAATTATTGTCCAAGTAGTGTTTGTGTGCAATGACTTTGGGTGATTTTTTGTTTCTGTTTCTATGATGTACTGGACAAGTGAGTCTGTTGCATGCTAATCTAATCTCTTGGAATCCTATCATAATCAGGTCTAACATAATCAGAGGTGAACTATTCACTGCCTGCTTTTGGTGTTTACTGGACAAGTTAGACTCCAGACTTTGCTCATGGAATCTTTGTGTTGTTATTGTTTGCTTTCTTGTGCACATTAGGAGTCTAGATAAGAAACACTGGAACGTTATTTTAACATAACTTTTGAGATGCATATCGAGTACTGTTAAAAAAATACTATGTTCTTTATGTTCGTAACAGCTTATGAGAACTGGAGTTCATGGCTTGCCTTTATCTCTTGTATTTTGTATAATGGTGGACTGTGTTACTTGATAGATTATTTTGCTCTTCTTATGGCTCACCTTTGGAACCGAAGTCTTCTTTGACTTACTGACTGAGGTATCTGATCTGAGCCTGCAACGTGTTTCATTTGGTAATTAGCCATTAGTTTAAGGAATACTTTGCTATAATTGGTGCTACCTTAAGGTCCAATTGCATTTTTTCTGACTGGTTTCTTTACATATGACTTACTAGGTTTGAGTTTGGAATGTTCTCATTGCTCACATTTTGTCATTGTTTTGTGCTCACTTGTTTTCCAATTGTTTCTGTTCATCTTTTTTTAAGATCCACATGTGCTCATCGATGTTTGCTTTCTGGTTTGTGCTCATATCCAGCCTCAACCTGGTTTTTGCTCATTATTATTTATGTTTTTGTTACCACATAATACCTGGTTTTTGGTAACTTGTTTTGGTTTTTAACTGTTTTTTTTCCTCGAGTTTGTTGGTCTCTATTGTCACCTATACATTCTGATTTGCTCCTCTGTCAAATGTTCATGTATTCTGAAATCCAAATGTATTTTACCATATGCCATTTTCTTTACTGATTTTAGCATAATCTAACCCATGTTCATGGAAACTATTTCTTTTTCATTGAGACTGTACTTTAGTATCATCTGGTTTTTCAGTTTCTGTTTGCTACGAATCAAAATCAATTAGTGATGTATTAGGTCAAAGGCAGAAATTTACGTAGTGTGTTTTAGGAACATCTTGTTGTGCTGATTTTAGTGGGTATTTTATCGTGCGCTTTCAGTCTGCTATGTCACCTTCATTGTTGTTTAGTTTCATCAGTCATCTGTCTCTTGTTGTGCCTGCATCATCTTTTATTTTAAACTTTCTGTCTTGTTTAGGCTAATCTCTAAATAGCTGTCTATGCTGGCAATCAAGTTGAAATTACTGAGTTACGAACAAACAGTTCTGGTGCACTTGAAGCTTCTGTCCGAAGCCAAGATTTTTTAATAAAATTGTGAATTAAATCGGAAACCGTTGCAGATATTTATATGTTTCAAAACTGGATTTTATGTTTTATGTATTTATATTTTCGTTGTTGTGTACCAAAACTATTAAAGCCCCTGAGAATTATCACGAGAATTATCTTGTGAGGCTGCTGAAGATTGTAGAGGTTTTGCTTCATGCTTATAGTTTTAGCACAGGAGATTAGTAGATTTAGAACAGAAGATTAGCTCAAGGCTGAAGATTTTGAGACTTTTTGTACAAGTGATTTAATCACTTGAGATTAAACTCAAAGGCAATCTCTCTTAAGTGTGAGATATTATAATGAAGTCTAGGTTGTTGTACTGGTAGAATAAATTAAAATTGTTGATCCAAGTAACATGCAGTAAAATGGTAATGTATGAATGCTTTGAGGTGATCTAATCATAATTATAGTCTTGTGCTGATGGCCTTTTTAATGCATACTAATTTGTGTTCAGCATGTCAAGGCAGTTCTTGAATTTTCTGCTTTTTTCTTGAAGAAACTGCACTCCTTAGGGTGCTTTTTGCCAATAGGTGTGGTGGTAGCACAAAAGAATTAGGTTTTTCAGTCTTTGGCCAAAATGTGAATCCTCTTGTGAAGTGCACAATTGTTTAGTCATAATAACTAATAGGCGGCGCTGACAAGTTTTTGGCCTTGTTGTCCCCTGTCCAAAAACCTGGGATAGTTCTAATTAAACTGGCAATTAGATATTTGAATAAACTACGTAATGCTACAAGGCATTATGTAATTTAATAGTTAGCTAATAAAATAAATGTATACAAAATGTTATGGTTATTTTGTCTTCAATAGTATATGCATTTGAAGCCTTAGCCAATGAGGTATTTACGAAATATGTGATAGTTTATATCCAATCTTCAAGAGTATGAAGTTATAGTGACCTGGTATTTTTTTGGATTTAAGTTATGTTAGTCATAATTTTCATTATATTCGTTAACATCTTTATCGACGTTTACAGTTGGTACCCATTGTTGTCAACTGTGCCCAAGTCGGAATGGATTATGATACATTGCAGCACTGGCAAACTGGTGCTGATTGGAATCTTCGATGTGCAAATTGCAACTCAGATTTGAGTTGTGCAGCTGTACAAATTGTAGATATCACTATGAACATTTTGATCTGTGAATATTTTTGAATGACCTTTTTGGTGGTCTGCTGAAAATGTATATTTTTATGCAAAAATGTAGTCGAAACGACGTGTTAACGTTGTCGGTCTTGGTCATCTTTATCAGCAAGTATTGTTGTTCCATTCCTGGAACGTTGTGCAGTCTTAATTTTTATTTATTCGGTATTCTTGTGGGTGAAATGGAGGACACAGTTGGGTTGGTAAGTCGAGTTCTGGCCTTTAGGTTAGCCTGCAATTGGGGAATTCACATACAAAACAAAAGGTTGAATGCCGTATTCGCGACATGTAATGTAGTGCTATGGAAAAACTCTTACGATTATTTATATATTTGATGCGATTTAGTTTTCTAAATTAGGAGGACGAACACGCTTTATTCATGCCATATTCAAAACAGGTTGAGACTTCTTTCAAATAGTTTCAAATTCAATATTAAAACAAGAATAGTCCAAAGCCATCTTGAATATTAAGATTCCTGACGTCGCTAATATTAGCAAAGATGGTAGAGACGACTCTACCATCTTTGATATTAATATCTACGATAACACTGTATCAAATTCGACGTGTTGGTCAAAAACATTGTGAAGTGCTGCTGCAATGTGTCGGCGTTAATGCTCGACTGTTTATGCGAAAATAAATGTTCATAGCTGTTTGCTTGTTTTTTCTTGCTTTTCGAGTTCCATTCAGCCCTCTGGTGGTGTTCGATTTTGACCATAGATAATTATTAATAAGCGATTCGCTTTGGTTTGGAAGGTATGGTGCTGACGTCATAGTTTATATAGCGCAATTACAGGCGCATGTGTTGCGCCTATTCATGGCGCGTGACGAGAATGTTTGGTCAATGTGAATCGAATATCATTAGTCGTTATAACCTAACAGTTTTCGCAATCTGCCTTTTGGTTTTGTGTTGTGAACTTTAGTTGGCTTGTTGAGTGAGCGTCAAGCAGTCTTTCGATCTGACCTGTAAACTTTTAAAAGAAAATGATTTACATGTTTCTGTCCAGTTGCATTCCAACAAGTATTTTCCTTTGATGAATTCGACGTTTATGTTCCACTTAGTATTCACTTTTTACCTTGTTTGCCTTTCATTTTGCGCCGTATCCCTGATAGAATAGAGTAAAGGCTCTTATTGTATCCTTCAGCGTTTCAGCACTTGGGTAAATGTTAGGTGCCCTAAGCCTGTGTTTTACCAAGGGACGCAGAACTTGTTCTTTCCGCTAATTTCGCTTAGGTAATATTCATTAATTTTTTAGAGTTAGGCGTAATGTTGAGCCACCAACAACTGTCCTCGAACTCTGGGTCAAATTGTAGTCGCTTCAGATCCAAGATCCGCCCCATGCTATGCCATGTCTGGTCCACAGTTTGTTCGTGCTTTGCCTTACCATTGCGTCTGACGCTGACACTCATTTCTGTGTGCCAGTTTAGACGTCCAGAACTATTCCAGTGGCCCAATGTATGGTGTATGCGTGAAGGACGCCACATTTAATAAGAGAGTAAACACGTCTAAAAGATATATATGCGCTATAAAACTAATTCTCAACTTCGCAGACGCTTGAGGCTTGCAGCGCTTTGCAAGAATTCATACGCGCTTAAGCAATCTAATGTCTATTGGCGCGTTGTGGATCTTTTATTGATTCTGACAAAAGTCTTAAAATAAATAGTTTATGGTCAACGCTCGTTAAATAATCCTGATCGTTGCGTTGCCGTTGTTGTTACCTTTTCAGCTGTGGAAGCTGTGTTGATATTTTCGGTTTTGCGTTGCGGTATGAGACTTTTAAACTGCAAGTTGTGATGTCAAGTTGATGGAAAATACGTCAAAAAGAACAAAAAGAGGTTATGATTCGGACTTGTGTTTCGTTTAACTAAAAATCTGAAGTTTCAATCAATCTGTGTATTACAAATCTGAAGTTTTAATCTATCTGTATACTTAGTTATACTAAAAATCTGAAGTTTCAATCTATCCGTAAGGATTAAGACCAATTAACCTATAAAACATTCCCTGCCCTAGGGAAGATTGCGTCGTCTTGGGCTAATCACCATTATGATCGTCATCATTATCGTCATCTTTGGCTCATTCTAATCTGATCAGCAGCGGTTTATAACATGCGATATGTAAAACCCAGATACACCGATTTCGATTATCGTCTTTGTCGATGGACTGAAAGCCTACACTATTTGCACTTCATTTTATTATTATTATTTTATTATTATTATTATTATTATTATTATTATTATTATTATTATTGATTCCTATCCGTATCCAATACTGTTTAGTTCAACCTTGAAGATTATCTTGTCATCATTGCTACAGACCTCAAGCTGTAGTGACCAACAACTTGAACACAGAGCGAGTTTTTGGGCACCCATTTAACTGCGGTCTCGTGTACTTTTGAATGCACAAGCAGCTCGTTCATCTGGAAGCTCTTGATTCCGTTTCGACCGATCTACAAGACATAATTTGACTATAATAGTTCAAGTGACAATAATACCTTGCGTGGCGTACGACATTGGCTTGACATCGGTGCTAATAATTTTTTATTAGTTTTAGTTTAACGACACTGTGTAAAAAGCATCACTAGCGTCGCCCTCATCCTACTCCTCGTCCTCCTTCTCTATCCAGTCTTGGAACTGGCATTGCCGGAGTGCAAGCACTGGTGGATTTTTGGCTGGATATTTCACTGGATATTTCACAGAGGGTTGCATCTCAAAGATTTCGATGCCAATTTGGGAATGATATTGTCTTATTATACGGGGTAACGCCTTTCGTCTATATTCGGCAACACCTGTTCAATGATTGGCGTTCTTCGATCTGTTCCAGAATTTCGACGGTTCCTTTTCCTTCAGTAAGTCGAGCCTCTTCTCGCCCGCATGCACCGCGGCCTCCCCTACCGACTTGACGCAGCTGTCCTCCCCGGAAGTCCTCGCATCCCTGAACCTCCTCCGATCGTTTATCTGAAAGGAAACCTTTTTCGCGGCAGACCAACTGTTCCTCGCGTTAATACCGGATTCGCTCCGCACGATGTTCGCACCATCCAACCTCCCCGAACAGCCGCAGTTGGGACAATCTCGAGTCTTATCGCAACCGGAGAATACGTCATCGGACGTGTCCATTCGACCGGTCGAGGGGGTGAGACAGCACGTTTCGGCGTCGGCCGATTCGAATGCCCAGTTCGTCGACTCGTCCAAGTCCCGACTGGACCTGAAGAACTCCTCGACCACTGACGGCCCTGCGTGGGCGTCAGCGGCGGAGGCTGCACTCCGGTGGAAGACTGCCCTGCGCTGCTTGGTATCGACCGTGTTGATGGAGGCGACGCAGCAGCCAGTGTCCTGCCCAAGGAATGAGGTTCGGGCGCAGGATTGTTTGTCGTCATCGTCGGTTGGCGCGTCGTCGGTCGTTGCCGAGCTTTGCCGAACGATGTCGGAACAGCGAGATCGCATCGACATCCGGTTTGCTTTCCGTCTCAGTCTAATATCTATCAACAGAGAGTTTTCACTGGAGGAGTCGGTTGCTATTTACAACAGGATACCCGTATATCCCCGTAAGGTTGACCAGTCCTTCTTTCGTTAGGCGGCGTTAGTTAAATTAGATACATAATGTAACTAGCCTTGCGTGGCTGCCGACAGTTAATTCAACTCCTGTAATAACTTGTTATCATTCGTTCACTGTTCTTGTAATCATACTGCGGTTTGTCAGTGAGAAATTGAATGAAATTTGTTATTATTATTATTATTATTATTATTATTATTATTATTATTATTATTATTATATAGATGCTCAGAATGAATGAATTAATATAGCGCTTCCAAAAGTGCCAACCAATCAGAGGCGCTTCCGGTGCGAGAGATGTAGAGAAAAGAGACAACTAAAAGAGGAAATGGCTCAACACTAGAACTAAACGAAAACTAATCACGAAAAAGATTGAAAACACCAAAAGACGACAAACTAAACGGGAGCTTTATTTACCCAAATCAAACGCAAACGAAAAACTCAGAATGACGTAAAAGACGAATAAACTGTTACTTTACGATTACGCACGCCTGAAGTCACCAAAAACAAATTGTCATCGTACAATGTGAAAGATAACAGAACTTCGAAACATACTGAAAATGTCATGACCGGAGGTAAAATGTCACGCTAAAAACTCAGCCTTCAAGTACAAAACCTAGGCCTCACTAGTAGGCCTATATAACATGGTAAATGTGAATTCAACATCTAGGCCTAGACGCCTGCACTTTCAATGTATATATATACAGATATATATATATTTATTTATATATATATATATATTTTTATATATATTTTTATATATAAAAGCCCTCAAAAGCAAAGCCTTTACAAGGTGATGACCTCGGATGAAGCCTAAAAAATCTATATGGCCAAACTTTCAACTTCAAAGCTGTAAAAATTGTATTCGTTGGGAGTTCAAAGCTAAATCAGTTTAGGATCACACTTAAGTAGTTTCTTTGTTCAAGACTGTCATTGTTTGACACGCTCTCATTTCCGATATCAAAAAACATAAGCATTGCTGCCCTTGTCTTAATGTTTATACCTGGCCTTGGCATATATGCCCGTTACCCGTATGCCTTAATTGGCCTCACATCACTGCCTTCATAGCCTTGTCTTATTCAGTGAGGTAACTACGTGGCCTTCCTAATATCAATCATAGAAATTTTAGGTTAATCATTGGGCCGATAAACTAGGTTAATAAAATATGTCGATATAATTATTAGACAGAGAAATTAGGCAAATAAATCTCAGGTTAATAAATTAGGTCAATAAAATCTGGTCAAGGTCAAACATCAATGTCAATATTTCACGGAACAGGCCACTGCTCGACCTTGACCTCCCTACCATACGCTACCAATCCACGACACATAAGAAAAGAATCAACAAATAAAATAAACTGTCAATTTGTGGTCTAATAAGAAACAGAAAAACATTTTAGACCTGGTTTCAAAATTCCTTAGCGAGCAGCAAACATGTTAAAAAAATTTTTTCACAAAATTTCGATTAAAGAACAGATAATAACAAATTTAAAACTATACACGACGCTATGTATCATAACAGTAAAACTGTCAACAATGTCCTGGTAATCTAGACTTTGTAGAACCTCGACATCACTCGATGTTCGCGGAAGTGTTTGTTTGCGATAAAGCTAGCGTGAATTAAACAAATTGCAGTGTATCGTATTTTGTTAAGAGACATTTCAGTTATTACAATGTCAACGCTGCAACATTTGAGAACTAAAATAATAGTCAGGCCATGACAGTATTAGAATGTATAAGATTTTTAAGGTAGCATGCAAATGGTGGGTCTCTCATTTTGCAAATGTTTAGCATTCCTGGGTTCGTGGTCCTAGGGGCGGCAATCCCGGGCGGTCGAGGGGGTCGACAATTCTCCCCACCTTTTACATAGAGCGGACAAGTTATACGTGTCCCCCTCCACATTTCCTACTCCTTTCATTGGATGCCTCCCCCACCTGTCAAACGAGATCGCCGCTTCTGAGTGGTCCCACTGGAACCATTATTATTAACCTGTATTAACCAAGGTTAATACAGGTTAATACAGGCCTGGTTCTAATCGCATAGGTGGTCTAATAGTTGATGGTCTAATTGGTAGGATAGTCGCTTATTCATGGGTTTATTTATACTTACTGACTGGCAATTTAAGCATGGGTGAATAATTAATCGTCTGACTGACAATGTGTACTTTTCTTTGAAAAAATAAACCAACACAGACATTTAATTCTAATTTATCATTCCCATGCATATTACTTCAAAGAACACTCAAAGCCTCTCAGAGTTCAAACAACTTAGAAGGTTCAGTGATGCACACCAGAGACTCCGTAAGACGCGCCTCAATATGACACGCATTCTGACACTGTCGCTAGAACACGTGCAACAGGAAAAAGAGAGCAACAGAAGAAGAGTTAGAACAACGTAGGAGAAACAGACACATTACAACGGAAAGCTGCGACAACATAATAAATGACGATCAAACGAAAGCACAACTGAAAAGACGGATAACAGAAAAACATACGACAGTGCAACAAACTCCGATTTCTCGTAGACAATGCAGTCTCCGATCCAGTTAACCCAATTATAAATTAACGTGTAACGCATAACTTTATACGGCTACCAACTTTAAAACGACAATGTGATTTAGGTTTAAACCTGGGATTTATATGGGAGGGATATAAGGCCGACGAAAATCGTGTCATTGACCTAGATTATGTCTGTGACTACACCTGGGACTTTAGCAGGATAAATCGGTAGCCGTGATTTATTTTGTTAGCGAAATAAAACGTCTTAGTATATAGAACTTGCAATATAAATGAAATGTGTTCAAAGGAAGATTACTGATGGGGACCCTTAGGGGCCGTCCATAAATGACGTCACGCACTTAGGGGGGGAGGGGGTCTGACATTTGTGACGATGTGTGACGAGGGGGGAGGGGGGTATGAGTAATGTGACGTCACATTAAAAAAATAATTTTTGATAAATTTATAAAAACGTCCTTTAATATTTTATAAAGCAATATAAATTTTTTCTTTTATTCACTAGATGTCAATAGCATAGGATTTCTGACAAAATTTTGGTTCTAAATTTATGTTCACTTTTGACGTTTATTATTACTCTGCCAGGAAAAGGAAATTGCAATTATTCTTTTATGCAGTCGTTCAATGTAGGCTACTATATTAAAAAACGCATTATTTTCGAATTAATAATATTATAAAACGTAAGTATTGTAATTCCTGTCACTATTACGTTGCCCGAGAACTATTCTGGCGTATCTCAAAATTTGCCATTAAATTTCGAGAAAATCAACCAGAACTTCAGAACTTTTCATCCTGCTGTGGAAAAAAACTTTAAGTCGTTCTACCGCAAAGTTTCAATATTGCTATACATAATTACTACTATTAATTCTATAGGTTACTTCTTTTTATAAGAAAATAAAAGAATAAAAATTATTCTGAACATTGCATTTTTTTAGCATTAATAGACGATGAGTCTACGATTATTTTAAAATGATTTTTTATGCTAAGTTCACCAATGTTTAAAAAAGTTAATTATTAATTTTTATGTTTTATTTGAAATTAAATGAAGTGGTTTTTTCTGGGGGGGTCAGAGCATTGTGACGTCATATTTGAGGGGGTTCAGACTTTTTGTGACGAAGTGTGACAAGGGGGGAGGGGGGGGGGTCAAAAATCAGCCAATTTCGCGTGACGTCATTTATGGACGGCCCTTAACTTTACATAAACGTTTCTGCGATAACGCGTTCAAAGTTGTCCTGCTTCGTAATTCTGTACCCGGACGTTACTTAGTCATTACATTATCCGATCAAAGTCTCATAGACCTCTCCCGCAATCTATCAGTGAAGACGATCACATATCCCTTCCATATTAGTCCCAGTTTAACAAAAGTAAAAGATCAACCTACGTAGACTCATCTGATCAAAACTAGGATTATGTCGCCACACATGTTAGTGTGAAAATAATAATACTATTGTAACAATGTGATGAAAAGTCATTTTTTTCAATTTCTTGTTTTTGACAGAAATTGATATATGAACATGTTTTAAAGACGTAAAAACTAAAATTATGAAACAGATATTTTAACTGTTTTTAGATGACTTTGTGGTAACTATTTTTTAATAATTTAATGACTTCTAATATTTTTACATTTTCCCGCCATTAATAGCCCAGCTCAGCTTGAGACTAGAATAGCAAACTTTTTATGACTAGACCACCCAGATATTCGTCGAGCCAATGATGCATCAGACATTAAACATAAACTAGCTTGTCTGTTTCAAATTTTACTCAAGGTTGAGTAGGAATTACACATTTCAGAATCATACCAAACATTAAATTCATTTTTCTCGGAATTATAATTGAACAACTGAACCATATATTTTGCTCATAGCTATGGACAGGAACGTCATAAAACAATAAAGTTAGTGTCATTTTATAACCCATAAATAGTGAAAAATTTGCGTTCAGCCTCGTTTTGATCAGATGGGTCACATATTATAATACCGGAAACGAACACAACGACGCAGAAGTAGAAAAGACATCATTATCTGAAAGAATTCAACAGAACGTCTGCAGAAGTAGAAAAGACAGCACGCGGGTCTGGTCAACAGAGCCTGATTTCAGAAGTAGAAAAGACAGCAAAAATCTATTCAATAGGACGTCTGCAGAAGTAAAAAAAGACAGCCTCATCACGATCTGTTCAACAGAACGTGTTCAGAAGTAGATAAGACGAAACCAGATTTATTGTTTAGCAGAACGTCTGCAGATTTGGATTACGTCGATGGGAGGAGGCATAGGATGATGTCTTACTTAGATGCGAAGTCGTCATAATCGACGGAAGACGCATTCCGTTGCTGGAGAGGATCTCCAGGAGTTCGTATCGGAAGGACGAGATGTCCTGCTTGATTTCGTTTATGTCGTCTTCGTTGACCCCTTCTGCGTTCGTCAATCTCTGTCGTTTCAGGATGTAGCGCTTGACCAGGTCGTGGATGACCGACTGAAAGCAAGCGAAACAACTTCCGGTTAGGAAAAAGTCTCTGTTGTAACTGTCGTAATGAAACGTTGCATGACATACTAATGTCGATTAAATTGTAATTATTGGTATTGCCGTTGTTGTAATGATTATTATAACAATTATCTTATTCTTAATTGTTATTAATATATTTTTAATACATTATAATCTTCATCGTCGTCGTCGTCTTCGTCGTGATCGTCGTCGTCATCATCATCATCATCATCATCATCATCATCATCATCATCATCATCATCATCATCATCATCATCATCATTAACAACAACAACAACATCGTCGTCATCATTGTCATCATCATAATTACTGCAATCATGATAAATATTATTGCAATAATAATAATAATAATAATATTTATTATTATTATTATTATTATTATTATTATTATGGTGATTATAATTATTATTAAGATTATTATTATTAGTAATAATAATAATAAAATTATTATTATTATTAT
>OY365818.1:3665685-3680685 GCA_959347315.1 Bimastos eiseni
TTGAGGTAGATATTAATTCAAGTAAATAATTTGATTCATATAGATATTGACTCAAGTAAATATTTAATTAAGTAAATATTGATTCAAGTAAACGTTGATTCAAGTAAATACTGATTCATATAAATATTGATTCAAGTGAATATCAATATTTATTCATGTTAATATCGATTCAGGTATACTCTAGACCATACAAATAGATCATATAATAAACCTAAAAACGGTCCAAAGACCACGTAACCAGACTTGAGACCATGCTAACAGAAAAGAAGGACCATGGCAAGAACTCACCGAGATGGTCTGGAAGGAACTGCTAAGCATTGCGATCAACATGTTAATGAGAACGATGATCATGATTCCACAGTATGTGCCAAACATCAGTTTTCCGACAAACTGCGTGAATTCGTGTTGCTCCTTCAGTTCAAAGTGATTGATGTCGACGAGACCATAGACAGCAAAATAGAGCGTCTGAATGATCTCAAATAGACTACAATTCAACATAACATCAACATCACGCATACATGTATAACGAGATACAGGTCAATTGATATAGCGCAATGAGAAGTGTAAGGGGCCTTTGAGCTCTCGCTCTGTAACGTGGAGGGTTTGGGGTTGAGTCCCCTGTCACACGTTAATAACGACCCCTAGAAAAGCCTTCATTAAGATTGCTAAATCATACGACCGCTCGCTTGCCTTACGTAGTAATCATACTGTCACTGCACTGGCAATAGCATCATGTCTCCCTTGGCAATTGTGCGATCATCTCATGCAGAAGGCAAGGCGATTGTTCATTACCGTCGCGATCGTAGCGTTACTGCCATGACAAGTCGATGCAATATATCACGATCATCCTCTGTGGCAACTGTCAGATTGACGTCTTGGCAATTGCGCGCTTATCCCCGGTGGCAATCGCACCATTATTCAGTAAGCAATTCCCCGATTACCTTTTAGGCAACGTCGCGCTAGCCCCGATGGCAATCGCGCGATTATTCACTTGGCAATCCTCTAATTATCGTCTTGGCAATTTCGCAATTATCCCAAGGTAATCACGGTAATTGGCAATCTCGCAATCCCTCATTTGGCAATACCTCGATCGCCGCATTGGCAATTTCACACTTAACCCATGGTGGCAATCGCCCTACAACTCACTTGGCGATGGTGCGATCGCAGAGTGTCTTGCACTCCTGCGGCGTGTGCGTCTTCTGACAGTCTGCGCAGTCTCGGCTCCTCTTCTCCGCGTAATACCAGTAGAGTTGGTTGACTCCGCACGAGTAGGAGAAGCAGACAAGGAGAGCGATGAAGAGGAACTTGAGAATATCGATGACCATCCGACCGAGGGAGATTTGGAGGGGACCCAAGTGAGGATTAACCGTGAAAATGTAGATCAGCTTCAGAGAGCTGAAGATGTTGGCGGCGGCGAATAGACCCTCAGAGATGAGGGTCGGGTCATAGGCGTCCCACTGCTCACGTGGTGCGTGCGCCAGTTCCGGTTGACCTTTGCGAATCTCCTCTTTGACCTGGATGTAAGGAATAAGGGAATGAAGAAATGGGTGTTATTTAACGACTATGTGAAGATTGAAATGTATGAATAGATGACTTTGTGAAGCTGCATGACGAATGTATGAATAAAATTTGACTGTATGGCGATATGAGTATGATTATAAATAATAATACATGAATGTATCAAGGGACGACTTTATGAAGATATGAATGTATGAATAAATGACACTGTGAAGAAGCGAAGGCATGAATAAGTGACTCTATGAAGAAACGAATGTATGAATAAATGACTATATGAATAAATGACTCCATGAAGAATTGAACATAGGAATAAGTGACTCCACGAGGAAACGAATGTAGGAAATAAATACATTATGCAATACAATGCAGTACACCTGTACTGCCTTTCTTCCAAAGTTCAAAAGTGTACACACGACGATACAACAGACGGGCGACTTGGATACTTACACGTAGATAAGCGACTAGTTTGAGTGCATAGGTGGCAATGTAGAGTGAGTTTGTCATGAAGTCAAGTATGTTCCACATGTCCTGTATGTAGGACTTGACTCCCTGATCCCAGAGCTGCTTCACCTCAGCCCAAACGAGACCTATCAACAGACAATCTAAGCGTAATCACAAGCTGAATACCAATACATTGTACAGCAGTAGCCACAAAACTGTTATAGGAAATTACGTCGAATTTACACAGCAAAGTTGAGCATAAAGTAGATTGCATATCATAGCATGAGCTAAACAGCATAGCCAGGCATCAGATTTATTTACTCTGAAATTTGATATCGCCCTTCTTCCAAAAATTTTAGCTCAAAAGTGCACACACACACGCTTCGACAGCTCAATTGCAGTTGTACTGCAAAGCAATTGTGCGTGAGGGACTTGCTCAAAGTCCCTATACAGTGACTGACGCTTTGGACGAGGGTCGAACCCGCTCAATCAGCGCACACTCAGCGTTGCGGGCCGACCGCTCTAACCAATCGGCCACCGTGCCACGCAAGATGACTTAACCAACACAGCACAGTAGCGTTTACTAAGTCCATAACCACAGTAGTAGTAATAGTAGTGACTAGTGATGGTAAAGGAAGTGGAAGCAGTAGTGGAGGTAGTAGTAGTAGTAGTAGTAGTAGTAGTAGTAGTAGTAGTAGTAGGTGGAGTAGTAGTAGTAGTAGTAGTAGGAGTAGGATTAGTAGTAATAATAATAATAATATTAACAATAATAATAATAAAAACAGTAATGGCAATGGTAATAATAATAATAATAATAATAATAAAAACAATAATGGCAATGGTAATAATAATAATAATAATAATAATAATAATAATAATAATAATAATAATAATAATAGCAATAATAGTAATGGTAATAATAATAATATATCGTCAATTATAATTATTTTGTAATTCCGTCGAAGAAATGCGCTATGAAAGTGACGATGACCTGTGACGTAGACTAGAATCATCCATTCGATAGTCGTTGGTTCTGCTCCTCTCACTTCTCTCGTCATCTTCATCGGAGTCTTTCCATCGTCATCAACGTCACTTCCGCCTGCTAAGTTCGAGATCGACTTAATGCGCTGGGAGGCCAGGATCAGAAGAACTACAAACATCATCATACAAAGACAATAACGACAACAACTACATCAACAACTACAATTACTACAACTACTACTATAACTGTCCCTGGCATCATGATATGAATGTCGATAACAGCAAATTAGTGATCGTACCACCACCAGCAGCATCATTAAATTAAAATATAAGTTAATTAGAAGTAATAAAATTACACATTATTTTCTTCTCAATGAAACCAATAATTGTACAGCTCTATTCTGGTTCTATTTTCATTTAATTTAGACGTGCACACTATGTCGAAATCAAACATTTATTAATTCCCAATTAGGTCTAGTTTACAGCAGTCGGGCAATTTCTCGAATCACGACGTAATTTTAGATTCTAATTGTATACAGAGGTCGAATTCGTTTTCGATTCGAATATGGAGGCATACGCAAACAGAAAGGTCACAAACTCACACAGGAAGGTCATGAACTCACACAGAAAGGTTATGAGCTAAACAGAAAGGCCATAAACTCACACAACGGCCATGAACTCAACCAGAAAGGTCACGAACCCACACATAAATGTCATAAACTTACGGAGACAGGTAGTGACCTAATAGAAAGTTGCGCCGTTGTTTGATACCCTGTGCATTATTATGGCGGTGCAATAGAAGTCTTTTTAGTCATAGAAGGGTCATGAACTCACACAGAAAGGTCATGAACTCGCACAGAAGGGTCATGAACTCACACAAAAAGGTCATGAACTCACACAGAAAGGTCATATAGGAGGCGCTGTGGCAGATGAACTTGATGAAAGGTCGTCGCATGAATCGACCGAGACAGCTCTTGGGAGCGATCATGTAGATGACCGAGAGGATGGGATAGATGATGAAGACAAAGACCGTCAGAAGGATCTTGAAGATGAACTGACGACGGCGGAAGCCAAGCAGACCCTCGTACCAGATGGAAGCCAACAGCTGCTGGCAGTTGGCATGTGAGACAAACTGTTGCAGACAATGGGAACACGAAGACAATGACTGCAATTCAATCCTTCATATCTAACCAATGTTTTCGTAATTATTATTACCATTATCATTATTATTACAAATATTATTATAAATATCATTATTATTATTATTTTTATAATTATTATTATTATTATTATTATTATTATTATCGCTATTGTCATCGTTATCTTTATCGCTACATGTATCGTGAAAAAAATTATTACAATTATTATTTCTATTCCTATTCATATTATTATTTTCATCATCATTATGATAATTATTAGGCCTACTATATTATGGTAAGGCATTCTACAATAAAGACAACCAATATCTGAACTGAATTTAAAACCATGTGACCTCCCTAATCTGACGACGCCCTGTGAATACATAATTTGAGTGCAAGAAGAATCTGTATGGTAGCTTTCGCCGGAAAATCGCCCCAACCCCCAAACACCCACCCCCTGGAGCGAACAACATACTCGTTTCTGTTTGTACTTGATGGCAAGCTTCAACCGAGCGAGGTTCATCCTGTCCCCTCCGTCAGTGACAGGTCCCTCAGAGTCGTAGTTGAGGAGAATCTCCAGTTCCTTTGAACCTCTCGTCTGATCTAGTAGATCAACGGCAAAGTCCTGACACTGCTTCGCCAGCTGCTCATACTCCACCTTCAACTCGTTCTCCAATCGACTGAGGAGCCGTAGCTCCCAGCTGAGCTCGAAGGCCGTCAGGATGGGGTCCTTGCTCGACAGAGCCATCAGAGACGGACTCGATAAGGCACGGTAGGCGTTGATGCGGGACCTGGAGTGGTTGAGGCTGTCCTCGGACGTGCGAAGGGCGCAGTCCGCGCAGCCGCAGTGGACGTCGTGGGGCTTGGGAATACGGTCGCCCCGGTCCAATAGGATGCGGATGATCTCGTAGTTGTCGCGATGGGCGGCCAGGATGAGTGGGGTGATGTCGGGGGTGAAGGAACTGCAGTGGACGGGGGTCGTGGAGATGAGGCCTTCGGAAATCTACAGAGAAACGTATGCTTTCAGAATATGATGAGATAAGTGCACAGGTATATGTTTGTGGTTTTAGGTGCAAGCAAAAGGGTGACGTTTTATGTATGTATGTATGTATGTACGCATGTATGTACGCAAGTATGTATGTATGTATGTATGTATGTATGTATGTATGTATGTATGTATGTATGTATGTATGTAGGCATGTATGTATGTATGTATGTATGTATGTATGTATGTATGTATGTATGTATGTATGTATGTAGGCATGTATGTATGTATGTATGTATGTATGTATGTATGTATGTATGTATGTATGTATGTATGTATGTATGTATGTAAGTATGTATGTATGTATGTATGTATGTATGTATGTACGCATGTATGCATTCATGCATGTATGTGTGTATGTATACAAATAATGGCACTTCATATAGGGCTTTCCTTACAATACAATACAACTGTTAATTGATGTTACCCTTCTTACAATTGGTTCAGAAGTGCACAAGAGACTTGCTCAAGGTCCCTACACATAAACCGCCTCAGACGAGGATCGAACCCGTACTCCGCGTTACCAACCACTCTTACCACACCAAACAGCAGCATGGAAAGCATCAGAAATCCTATCATCTGTCGCATCGAGTTACAGGTTCACGCGCGTGAGGCTGAGTCCTATCGTAGATGGGGCGAGGTATATATCGCGAGAGCCAAGGAATCTCGGTACAAGAGGCAAACAAGATAATCCATCAAGTGTGGAAATTGCTAACAATGCTGTCCGTTGTTTCAACGCTGGCATCTCGTTTCAACGTCAGCTTCTTCCATCGGGCCGTTATCTTTGCCGCTTTCTCCTGCTCAGAGAAAAATAAAACAGAGAAAAATCGCTTGTGTAATTAGACCATCTCAAGGAGGATGCATGTTGGAGAACGCTCGTATCACGAGCGGTGAAAAACGTGCTGGAATTTTACGAGTTACTGACGCTTTGAGAAGATGGTATGCACGCGACGGGCCAGACACAGCGAGGAGGATGAGGCGGGGTCTAATATTCACTGGCGTTGATCATTTTTCAACAGTGGAAGTCAAGTTTTTTGGGTTCTCCTCGTCCGTGAAACTCATTTTCGCGGATTCGGAAGTTTATGTACTTTAGAATTTTTTCTTAAGGCTGGAATTTGGATTAGCTACGATTTAGTAGAATTATCGTTATCGATCATGACTTTGCTTATTATCCGCTCATGGTCGTCCAGGTGTTTTCCTTTTCATCTTCCTTCGACAATCTCGTGCAGTCTAATATCCGGACAATTCATTTTGACAGTGACCAATTTACTAGAGGATCAGAGGGTTGGACCCTCCAAGGAACCGTTCCATCGAGGAATTTATTGTGCGCACATAAATATTTTTACGAGTCACGAATTTTTTATGAAGTCAAGACTGTCACGTAAATCGAGTCTCATATAACCGACTGCGGCCTGCCTTACTCCAGAAACTTAGGTTCCTTGGCTGATGCATACCCTTATTTATCTCTGGACAAGGGACTTTTATCAGAACTTATCACCGAAGACTTTTAGATATGGTCTTAATTTGACTGTCATCAGCTTAGACTTGCGCAGAAAAAGGTGAACTATTCAGAAAATGCTGCACACGAAATTATTTTTGCTTAATATTGGAACTCTGGGTACAGGTACTGGATACAGAGGCGTTGATACAGTGCGGCGTACTTCGGATTTCCAGAAAGACCCATCAGTCAACCCCTTGTTTCCTTATCTGATGAATCTGGCCCTGCTTTTTGATATTTTACGTTATTAATGAGATGTTGGTGTGAAAAGTTTTGGAGAAATTTTTCTGAAAATTGGTGACGACTCAAACACAATTTCTTATGTAAAATTAGACTCCTGTGAAGAACTTCGTAAACGGTAAAATCGTAATCGGAATTTCAAACCTCTGAAACGCCAAGCCAAATTCAAACAGAGGGTACCGGCTTATACACCAGCGCTGCGTTGCGTCAGATGGGTTGTCCAAAAATTCAGACGGAGGTCTGAATCCGGTTGAAAAGAGGCAAGAGGGAGGGGCAGGGTAGCTGTTAAGCAGGATGTCAATGAGGGATGAAACAAAACTCAGCTGGGAACTCGGCTCGTCCCGAGTTTCATAGTACTTAGCAAATAGAACTCGGACAAAGAGTGTCTCTGAGTTTTAATCTTTCAGATTTTTCTGCTTTGAAAACGAAAATCGGATTTTCTATTGTACAAAACCACAATCGATCTTGCTAAGAACACAAATTCTGTAATTTTCATTTATAAAACAACAATCGACCTAACAAAAAACACAAATACTGCTACTATTTGACTTACTAGCTACTACTTCTTAGTATAAACTAAGGTAAAACAAAAATTCATAAAAGTTTTGCAAACTGCCAAACTAAAAATCAAGAGAATGGAGACTTTAAATATTCTAAACTCGCCTCGGGCTCCGCAAAATACAACATGTGAAATTCGGTACTCGGACTCGGCAAGAAATTCAAGCTCGGTTCATCCCTATATTGTCGTTTATGATCGGAAGGTGCAAAGGGATCAGGTGGGATCGGGTGTGTTTTCTTCTTATCCCTCAGGCAGGCGAAATGAACGGCAGACGTGAAGACGGTAAACAGTGGCGATGGCAAATGGAACGCACCTGGGCTGAATCACCGACAGTTAGGCCTCTTCCGCTTAAGGCTAAGGAGTGGCAAGAGAATAATTTTCCAGCCGAGTCAGAGAATACACTGCGCGGTCTCAACTGGAAGACAGCGAGACAAGAAAATACCTGCTACGATCAGAGGAGAGAAGACGAGACAAGATCATCTAAGACGGGATGAAACCAAGATGTAGGACTTTCTTTTGATTAAGAATGGTTCCCGCGACTTCGCTTCTAGTGGGCGCGGTAAAAATGTTGAGATTGCGATTACGAATTTACGATTACGATAGAATCAGGTCATATCGCACAGGGAGTATACATGCATGAGATATGATCAATTGGGATATAGGGTAGAGGCCTATGCCATATAGGCCTATGCCATAGAATAGAATAGGATAAGGCTGAATATGACATGATCATGAGATAGAACAGATACAGACATGTATATATATATATGTATATATTTATATTTATATATATATATATATATATATATATATATATATGAAATCGAACATTTACTTAGCGCCCCTTAAAGGTATCGACTCATAGGCGCTCAATCATGTACGAATCATGCATAGTTGTATATAAATATATAGAGAGTATATAAATATATATATATATATATATATATACAAACACATACGCAGACAAATGCCAAGACGTGAGAAACCAATGGAAATAAATAGTTCCTGGTCTGACAGGAGACAGAACGACAGGAGCGATTTCCATTCGATCCGTTCTTCCTCGGAAGCTGTTCCGCCTTCTTCGTTCTATTCGATTATTCAGATCCCGTTCCACTTCAAAACAACGAAAGACAGAAGCCGACCCAATTTCCCTCTCTCGTCTCACGTTTCTGCCTAACATCATACGAGACGCGTTTAGACGTCAGTTAGACCTCTACCAGGTCACGACCTTTGCTTCCACCGTCGTTCCACGAACACTGGAGCCAGGCATCAGTTTCCTGGTAGTGTTTCAGAGGCAGAGGCTGACCTGATGCTTTTGGCAACGCAGGGCAGTGGGGCGAAAGATAAAAACAGCAACGACGGGTTAATTCTAAAACACCGTTGGTCACATCGGCCGTAGAACGCACGTCCCATGCAGTTAAGTGAGAGAAGTTGCCGGTACGGATACATTCGGTGGTTTATTTCAGGGATCTAAATATCGGATAACCCCGGTCCTTATTTACAGGGGTTGGGAAAACGATATCCTAGAGCTTCCAGAAGGTGGGAGTAAGGCGTACATTAGGTGCTTACTTTACGAATTCTGCAATGTTTTGCATACTGCAATACATTCGTCAGCGATTAGTGATAACATTCACATCATTATGGGTTAGCGAAGAGAGCGTCTCTGAGTAGATATCTTGAAAGGCGCTATATAAATGCTCGATAACATTACATTAGATATTAATTTACACTTCTGAGTGACTCACCATATAGTTTCTCGGCTAAAGTGGGAAGTTTTTCACCCATTTAAGATAGGTGGGAGGTTTGGGGGTAGAGGCAACTGGACCCAAAACGTGATTTCCCTTCTCAGCACGACACCTATCGTCATGGATAGGTATCCGTTCTCTCTAGACGCCTCTCTCTATTCGAGATTCATCGGTCTTCCAGTTGGATAGATCTTCCTATTCGTTTCGACGCTCCGAGAGCCTCGTTCTCGACTGGGAAATTCAATCTCGATATTGGAAAAGCAGTTAGCATACGCAAGATTCTTAACAGAACTCAATCGCTCGCCTCCAATACCTCTTCACCTATGTCTCTGTCTCTGTCTCTAGTTGTCTGTCTGTCTGTCTGGATGTCAGTTTGTGCTTCTGTCTCACTCTGTCTTTCTGTATATATCTGTCTCTGTCTATATCTCTCTCTCTTTCTTTTCCTCTCTGCTTATGTCTTTGGTATCTCTCATACTCTGTGTCTGTCTGTTTCTGTCTCTGTCTTTGTTTGTCTCTATCACTGTTTCGCTCTCTCTCTATCTACCTCTCTCTCACTATCTCACAATTTGCTGCTTTCTCTTTCTCTCTTCCACTATGTCTATACTTGTATATATATATATATTATATATACACGGTATATATATAACTATTTATAACGATCCATATATGGTGTGATGATGCGTAACTGTCTCCTTGGGTCTGCCCCTCCTACCTTCTAGCTCTCTCCACTAGGGTCTCCACTATTCCGCACCGGGTTTCCCTTCGTTCCTCTGCCCGCGAACCTCTGGTTGTTTCCCGCATGTGCTCCGCCACGACCCAATCCGGGAGCTTCGTCCACATGAGTACCGCCAGCTGGAATAGCCTCCCCCTTCCTCTTCGGAAGGAGCTGCTCTCTCTTACTCTCTCTTTCTCTCCCTCTCTCCCTCTCTCTCTCTCTCTTTCTCTCTCTCTCTCTCTCTCTCTCTCTCTCTCTCTTTGTCTCTTTGTCTCTGTTTCCCTCTCTCTCTCCTTTCTCTCATTCCATATAGTTTTTCCTCTGCCACTTTCGCTGCAGGATTAGTATTATAACCCACTACCTCTTTGAACCTCTCTTTCACCCAACACTTTCTATCGACCCATTCTTCTCTTTCGCTCAATCCCTGCCTTTCTTCTTCCCTGCCTCTCTTCTTCCCTGCCTCTTTCTATCTCTCTGTATTCCACTCTGTCTATCCATTTTCCCCTTTCTTCATCTGCAATTCGATCCATAGCAGCCAAATCTTCGTCTCCAGGAATTGATTAATTTTCTTCGCCAAGCAATCTTCACAACTTCCTACTTTTTGACTGAAAACTCCTTCAAGACTCCTTGCGAAACGGACAAAGGTCTCAGTCCCGTCTCATAGAACGTGTTTCTGTCGGTCACAGCTGACGATGTGTGGTTTTTTTAGCTTCGATTTTGCCTCCACGACTTGGAAAACCCGTTCTTTTCTCTGATTGACCCAGACATATTTTCCATCTCGATATTCATTACCCATAAATAGAATATGCAGATAGACATACAGACAGATACACAGATACACAGAGACACAGACAGATACACAGACATAGACAGACGGACAGACAGTCAGGCAGGCAGTCAGGCAACGGACAGACTGACAGACAGACGAACAGAAATACCCACAAGGTCACAAACACGCACATACGACTAGAGACGGAGAGATCTGTTAAATATAGAAATGACGAGAGACAAACATACAGCCGCACCCACACAGACATACACACACATACAGAGAGAGGGAGACAGACAGACAGACAGCGACAAGGGCAGACACCTCACTCCAACGATGCCGACCCTCTCTCGGTCTCTAGATTACCACTCTGCTACTGCAGAAGCCGTTGATTCCAACTACCCTCATCTGTTCTAATAACCCTAGGACCTCTGCGTAATAGCATCTGTGATTGACCCCAGTCCAGTGAGGAAATGCCCCATCACCCCATTGGACGAAGGGCTAGACGACTACAGTTCGGTCCGAATAGGGGTCACTCTGAAAAACGCAAAGGCGCCTAATATATTACAACAAGAAGGCAGGAAACTGGCTTAATCAACACACACGTACACACACCAATACATTCATACACCCATACTTACATACATACATACATACATACATACATACATACATACATGCATACATACATACATACATACATACATACATACATACATACATATGCATACATACATACATACATACATACCTACATACAATCATACATACATACATGCATACATACATACATGCATACATACATACATACATACATACATACATACATACATACATATGCATACATACATACATACGTACATACCTACATACAATCATACATACATACATACATACATACATGCATGCATACATACATACATACATACAAACATACATACATACATTCATACATTCATTCATACATACATACATACATACATACATACATACATACATACATACATACATACATACATTCATACATACGTACATACCTACATACAATCATACATACATATTACAGAGGCCATTACACAACAGGCCTACCTATTTATTATTTAAATGTATATATTTATGCCTGATACATAAACATTCGTTTTATTCCATGGCCATCGTTGATAATTATCCGTAGAAGTAAGAAACTACTCATAATCTGCTATTTACAATATGTCAACTGCAATCACAGCATAATATCAAGATGTAAATCACGACCAAATCAGCAACGACTGCATTTCATTTGATAAAATCTGATGGAAATAAACGTGAGGCTGATGTAACTGACCTTATTCGCAGGACAGTCCAACGACTGAAAGAAAAATAACAGTTTACGACTTTTAAGAAGCAATCGAGTTATAAATCATTATTAATATTATTAGTTTTCTATAACAACAAATTTATTTCATCGTAAAGCCTACAATCACAAATACAGACTAATTAGGCCTTAATTGACCGTTTTCAATATCTATGTAAACTTAAAAGCGATGTTCAGTCTCCAGTCTCCCGATTCTTCTCAGTGTTGGAGCTCTTGTTTTGTATTTTAGTCTGTGCATTGCACCAACACTCGGAGTCAAACGCAGACGTTCGCCAAATCCACAATAATTATGTTACCCCTGTCTGCAATCGACAGTCTAGTAGGCCAAACGAATAATTCTGGCCCCTACTACTTCATTGATTAGGCCTACGGTCCGAAATGGCTCAACTAAACCCTATACCGGAAAACACTATAATGTCTACAGTCCTAGTGGTCTCGTTCTAGTCTGATCTAAATACTGTTCTATTCAGCCGAGGTTGGGTCGGGAGCGCTCCTGGGTAGATGGTCCTAAAGAGGCGATATATAAATCGCGAAATCAATAAATAACAGTTTATTTTTTATCTATTGTTGCTACGAAACTTTAGTTCAACAACCGCCTTTGCCATAGGCGAAGACTAGCTGGAACCGAGGTTTGTGGGGACAAGACAGGAACAAATTTCAATTAACAAACACGGACGTAACAACGTAGATGCACAGTGATGAGGGCGGGTGGCCGGTCCTCTCCCTCAAAGTCTCATCTTCACACCAACAGTGTACGGTCAGTGTACTTTATTGTCCCGTTATCCCACTCTTCTATGATTCAGAACCTGGCTTTTGCAGTGGTAGGTCCAACCACATGTTCTGTAAACATACGCCGAGGCTAAGAAAATGAAGTGGCCGACACTTCATGCCCATGGCGGTCTTAAGGAACCGATCTTCTTTTCCTTTCTTCTAATATAAACACGCTCATAAGTGCAACTGATTTTCCTCTACAGGGAAGGCAAATCTTTTTACGTTGGTCTTAGCCTGCGGAACTCTCCACCTGTCCATGCGTTTTTCCAAAGACGGAACTCAGTTTGTTCTAGTGCAGGAATTCATTCTGTTTCAGTACTGTAACTCAGTCTGTTTCAGCAGTAGAACTAAGTCTGTTCCAGCCATTTAACTCAATATGTTCCAGCACTGGAACTAACTCTTTTCCAGCACTTGAATTCATTATGTTCACGCAATGGAACTCACTCTGTTCCAGTACTGGAACTCAGGCAGAAAGGCAGGCAGACAGTCATCCAGCGAGACAGACAGACAGACAGATAGACCGAGACCAAAAACAGAGAGCGTAAGATAGCAAACAGATAAGAGACCAACTCTACCGCAAAATCCAACTGATCAGTATGGACGGTAAAAACAAACAGTGCTCTGGCGTCCTTTTGTTTGTATGTGTGGGTGTGTCTGTGTCTATCTGTGTTTGTCTGTCTGTATGTATGTGTACCTGTTTGTCTCTCATTCGCGGCTGTTACACAATTGAAACCTGCTTAACGACCGAGAGTAGAAGTTTCGATATTCGTCACCAGATGGAGCCAGGCTGCCTTAATTACACGACTATCACTTCAGGTCGGCAGATGGTGCCACTGGTCAATTGAAAGTGACTGGACTGACTCCTCAAATCTTCTCTCTGTCTCTCTGTCTCTGTCTCTGTCTGTCTGTCTGTCTGTCTGTCTGTCTCTCTCCTCTCGCTCTCTCTCTCTCTCTGCCAGCCTCTGTTTCAATTTCTGCATCTGTCTCTTTCTGCCTCTCTCTCTCTCTGCCTGTCTTTGTTTCTGTTTCTGTCTGTCTCTGTCTGTCTCTGTTTCTCTCCCTTTCTGTCAGTCTCTGTCTGTCTTTGTCCGTCTCTCTGCCTGTCTCTGTTCTCGTCTCACTCTGCCTCTCCCTCTCTCTGCCTTGAATTCTGATATACCAACAATGAATTCGAATCTAGGCTCGCAGTTCGTTCTTCCACTATGTAAAACCGCTGCCACGAAATCATATACCCCAAGAAAGTCAATTTCAACCCATTCTCCGATTCAGAACTTTTGTTTGGGTTCAAACGTTCCATCCAGTCAAATCGCATCATATCGCATAAGATCCGATCCGATTAGATCTCCGCAGAATGGCTCTGGGTGTCCAACACGACTACAGGGTAGAGCATAAAATCGCACGATAATTACACAGCGAACGCAAAACAGCAGCCCCTTATCAGCGAAATCGGCAACAGAGACGTTATATACGGGCTGTGAATTATGGAACATCATGGCCTGCGTGGAACAATAGATTCATTGATTTACGACAGTAATCTTGGTGTTTAGCTCTCTGGATAACAATTCTGGAAACAGGAAACATATGCGGCAAGATAGCAAGACTTAAGACTGATTGTTCGTTGAGTATAGGTGGCTAAAAATCTTCGTAATCGTAATTGTAATCTTTGATTCTACAGCGTTTCAAAAGGAATGTTAGGCAATAGATAACCTCAGATAACTCAATATAGATGCATCCAGTAATAAAGCATGTACTGTTATCAATGGTAGAAATTGTAAGAAAATAGATGCCTAAGATTTGTGACTATCGGGCAGTTTACTGGTAAGGTACAGAAAGAGTAGCACAAGGATCGTATTTTCAACTTGTTGATTGACGTTTATACATCGTTATAATTCTGGTTCCACGTTCTCCTTAATATTTCTTTACTTCTTTATTATTGTGACTGAATAAATTCGTCAAAGTTATAGTCCATACTTAGGACCATCCACAAACGAACCCTTCCTAGAATCAATCCCAAAACATTCAATGTCCAGTTATTGACGGTATACAAATTGAAATATCTGGCTTGAGTAATTGGAACAGTACCAATCCGTTGCCCGTAAAATGGTGAATTTGCTTAAACCGCATAAATTACGCTTCATCAGGTCGCCTGTTAAAATAAATCGTTCGGTATTATACACAAGCTCCAGTTGTTCATGTTCTGTATTTGCAAGGACAGCAAAAATTCG
>OY365818.1:3685685-3701153 GCA_959347315.1 Bimastos eiseni
CTTCTGACATCTCCAGATCACTGCAGACCACCACTTCCAACCATCCCACTCCTTATCTGTCAATTTATGTCTAGCGCGCCACAGATTAATGCCATAGTAACAGAACACAGGGCTCGTTATCAATGTGTACCATCATCTTAGAAACGCTTGCCATAGCAACACTGAGACGCGTCGGTCAATTAAGTCGGTTGTCCGTGGTGGGTAGTTAGAGGCGCCTTCCCTGTTTGTTCAGGTATCTTGTCACACAATTCTGGCTGACTGGGTTGGACCATCGAGACCGACTGACAACTAACTGCCTCTTGTTTCTTGACCACTTCTGGAACTATTACATGTACACAAGATGTGGTTCGTCCACCTTCACCCAACAGGTCATTAATCGTACTCACTCGAAGTCAAGAACGCAATTTGTATTAGGGCTGTACCGAATAGATGATATTCACCATTCTGTTGCGACCATTGAATGAGAGGTCCAGTGCAATCTAATATGATTACGCTATTGCAAAGCCTTCTTCCATTCTAATATGCTGGTTGAAAAATGCAGCCGACTGCCAACGCTAAAGTCTACGGTCAGCTGGTTTCTTATCGGTTTTATGGGCTGCTGGTCGAAGGTTCTGGATTCCGCTCGCTCCGTCATCTATAGCCTAGGCCTATATAGCGTGGGTGCGTCTGGGTTCAAACCTTATCCCTTTCACCGAGACGGAGGCTGCGTGGTGTCATGCCCTTCAGCCCAACTGCTTGGCACCATTCGTTTTTCGTCATATAGCGGCGCCTCATAAATTCAGAAGGAATGATAATAACCCTGTCGTCTGCTTGCTTTAGTGCATGATGGCGTCAACGTTTTTATATTTACTCGACACCCACCTATCTATAAATATATATATATATCTATAAATATATTTATACCTATATATATATATATGCATGTATTATTATAATTTAATATATATATTGTTCTGTTAATATATGAACCTGGTTGGTTGGAACAATAAATAATTGAAAAATATAGATATATGTACGACGTGTCGTCAGGACTCTTGAGGCATAATAAGGAACGGTTGTAAATGGTGATCAGTCAATCGGGAATTCAATCCGGAAGTGAAGGTCGCGATGGAGAGCACTTTGTCAATGCACTGCGAGATAGCGGAAGTGGAATTCAGCGCCGGAAATCGTAAGATTGGTACTCGACGATCGAATCGTTGTTTCTGCTCTACTGAGTCAAGTTCATCGAATCAAGCGATGATAAGTCAAAACCGATCAGTCACAGATATAAACACCAACACACACAGAGTAACACCCAGTAACACACAAGCATACACGCACCAACACACAGTAGCACCCAGTAAGACACAAAAATACACACAGCACAAAAACAGCGTGGCACACACTAACACATAAGCATATGCACACACCAACATACAGTGACACCAAGTAAGACACAAGCATATGCATACCCACGCTCACTAGCACCCAGTATCACACTAAAATGCACTGTAACACCCATTACCATACGGATATACACCAGCACGAACACGCATCAACACCCAGGAAAACCAAGTATCACACAAGCAAACACACAGCAACACCCAGAGACACACACGCACAGCTGAAGAAGAGAGAGTCAGAAGGCGCGGAGTCATAACAGAAGTTTCTGCAATCATCGCAAACAAATGACTTCGTACTCGATCTCCGACAACTCTCGCTTCAGCTGCGAATAAGATTCCCTCGTAATCTTAATACAAATCGATGAAGCGTGGAGAGTTGAACATAGCACAAAAGATGCCCTGCACCAAAACAGATGGTACTAGGGTTGAATGGCACCTTAGCACCACCGATGGGTCACCAGAGTGCAGGGGTCGGTTCTACCAGGTGGGGGTAACCAGTCATGATGCTAAACTTAAAAAGTGTGATAGAGAAACCACGTACAAATACTACACGATTATAGCATTAAAGCCTATTTTCACATGCATGCTCTGACGCAGTTTCTCCTCAGGTTTTGGTGCAAATAAACAAAGGCAACGCAGAAGTCGAAATAAACATTCGGCAGCCATGCAAGGCTCCATCACGTTATGCGTTCAATTCAACCAAAGCAGACGCCTAGCGAAAAAGGATTTTTCAACTTCAACGGGTAGCGGGAATGGAACTCGCATCCTCTGTTCGGAGCTCCAGTGCTTCATCCAATACTCAATCCTGATAATCAAATTTCCCATTAAATGTTATCCGAGCAAATAGCAACGCTGTGAGCAATTAGACAGATATGATCCGTAGACGCAAGCTTATTATGCACCATGTTCTACAATATCCTAATTGAAACTGCGCATTTATTTAGCGCTTTTACCATAAAACTCACCTGATGTTCCAACGACCTGATTATATACAGTACAGAGAAACCACAATCGAGAAATGGGTCTTCAACCGCCAGCGAAATACAGAGACACGGTCACTAGAAGCTGTCACGTCCCCGATCGCACGGACGCCTGGATATCACATTTCATTGGCGGTTCCACGCTTGTGCGTGGGCCCACCACTGGCGACTCTTTCGAGCGTTCTGTACATAGTTTTGCTAAAAGACTTTTGCTCCTTCGCCATGACATTTAACATAGTTTGGGCCAGCAAAGAATGGGCCTCTGAATAGATAACATGAAGCGCTATATAAATGCTCAATAACAATACATTACATTCATTGACCATAAGATGTTCAACGCACAGCCAAAGTATTCGACCAAATAACCTACAGACGCAATGAGATTTCTCCAAGGAATCGCTCTCAGCTCATAATCACACGCGTCGTAGAATTCATTCCCTTCAATAAATCTTCCTTCCCTCTCAGCCAAACATCACACCCGCTTCCTCGCTCCTAATTTCTCAGCAACGATAAAAAACCAGGTGTTAATTTCCAGGACCCGCCTACTCACCGACGCTCCGTTTTTCCCCTGCGATATCTGACAGCGCAGTTATTTCCACGCGAGCGATACCAACCGAGAAACCAAACACCGACAAATGATGTTTCCAACAGAACCTGTTCTCCGAACAGCAAACAACTCCGAGACTGACTGACTGACTGACTGACTGACTGACTGACTGACTGACTGACTGACTGACTGACTGACTGACTGACTGACTGACTGACTGACTGACTGACTGACTGACTGACTGACTGACTGACTGACTGACTGACTGACTGACTGACTGACTGACTGACTGACTGACTGACTGACTGACTGACTGACTGACTGACTGACTGACTGACTGACTGACTGACTGACTGACTGACTGACTGACTGACTGACTGACTGACTGACTGACTGACTGACTGACTGACTGACTGACTGACTGACTGACTGACTGACTGACTGACTGACTGACTGACTGACTGACTGACTGACTGACTGACTGACTGACTGACTGACTGACTGACTGACTGACTGACTGACTGACTGACTGACTGACTGACTGACTGACTGACTGACTGACTGACTGACTGACTGACTGACTGACTGACTGACTGACTGACTGACTGACTGACTGACTGACTGACTGACTGACTGACTGACTGACTGACTGACTGACTGACTGACTGACTGACTGACTGACTGGTAGAATACTCGAAACTTCCAAGTTCCAACGTCTTCCTCCGGTTACTACTACTTGTAATAATAATAATAATAATAATAATAATAATAATAATAATAATAATAATAATAATCTTGCGTTCCAAGAGTTCACGAGCATAGCCCTCGAGGACATGACCTTGTTGGGTGCACCTCTGATTCCAGGTCCAGCTGTGAACATGGTCGTTAATTCAAAGGCCAATGACCTCGAGAGGGCAATCGGAAGATTGTCCTTGCTTTATACACATGACGCTCTGGTTCTGCTGAGAAACAGTCTAAGTGTACCGAAGCTCTTGTACAGTCTGCGCACAGTCGTCTGCGCTGATTGCCCGGGCTTGGCTCGGTTTGATCAACTGCTGAGAGAAGGACTGTCAACCATTTTAAATGTGGACCTTGACGATGACCGCTGGCTCCAGGCTTCTTTGCCGGTGAGAGATGGTGGTCTGGGAGTTCGTTGTGCATCTACGCTGGCACTTTCTGCCTTTCTGGCTTCTGCTGCTAGTACAAGCGAACTCCAGGCATGCATCCTACCAACAGAGTCTGCTGAGGAACCATATGAACTTGCGAGTTCAGCACTCAACGCTTGGAAGACCCTGACAGATGCAGAACCACCAACAGGATCAGCAAGTCATCGCCAAAAAGAATGGGACCTGCGATTCACAGACAAGGCATGGAAAGGTCTGCTGGATTCCAATAACAATCCATGCGACCGTGCTCGCCTGCTGGCCTCACGAGCACCTCATTCTGGAGACTGGATGCTAGCGCCCCCTGTGACTGCCCTAGGCCTGCGCCTCTCAAACGAGGATGTACGACTGGCAGCCGGGTTGAGGCTAGGAACGACGCTCTGCGAGCCACATTTGTGTCACCAATGTCAAGAGAGCGTCGACGCAAAAGGGCTCCATGGACTAATTTGTAGAAGAGGCAGCGGAAAACATCAACGACATAGCATGTTGAACGATGTCATCTGGAGAGCTCTTGGCAGGGCGAAGATTCCAGCGCAAAAGGAACCTCTCGGCTTGGTAAGAGAAGATGGAAAGCGACCGGACGGCGTCACGCTCATTCCTTGGACACGTGGTCGATGTCTGGCATGGGATGTGACAGTGCCCGACACCTACGCCAAGTCACATCTTGTCGACACATCTATCAGAGCTGGCGAAGCAGCCGAACGCGCAGCCAAGACGAAGAGGGCCAAGTATTCCACCATAACCAACACCCACGACTTCGTAGCCCTCTCCTTGGAATCCGGCGGCGCTTGGAGCAGTGAAGGACTGCAGTTCATCTCAGAGTTGGGTAGTCGAACGAGTGCTGCAACCCACGATCCAATGGAGACGTCATTTCTGTTCCAACGTATCTCAGTTGTTCTTCAGCGTGGGAACGCAGTCTGCCTCTTCGGGACATTGCCAACACTCCATTAGCTCATCATGGGCGATAACAGCATAATATAATAATAATAATAATAATAATAATAATAATAATAATAATAATAATAATAATAATAATAATAACTTATAATAATGATAATAATAACAATAATACTACTATAATAATAATAATAATAATAATAGTAATAATAATAATAATAATAATAATAATAATAAGATAATAATAATAATAAATTATAATAATAGCGACAATTTATATTCCGCCGTAACGAGGCCATACCGCTACAAGGGCGCTTCACAATGACAAACAACTGTTCCATTTGAGTGCGCAGTTGGGGATGATTTGAATCTCAACGTTTAGCGAACATACGCCTTCGACTCGATGGCTGTAGCAGTGACTATCTGCACCTTGGGAGCCCCAACTCTGGGCGACTGGACGACATCGATAAGGGGCAAAAGCCGCAAAACGGGATCGATTCAGATTCGGGGTCGTTACGGGGGCCATTGCTATTCACGACCTGGGAGTCCCAAAATGCCGACGCTCGCATCCATGGTCAATGGAAACAACGTATCTCGATAGAATCTGGGCATAGTAGCAGCTTCAGTTCAACGACACTATGTGATGACAAAAATCATTACCGTCGCCCTCCCCTTGATCTAGACTTGAGACTGACACTGTCAGAGTACGAGGAGTTTGAATATAGCAGCCAATGCAGTAGTAATTTAAGTTTAACGACACTGTGTGGTAACAAAGATCATTACCGTCGCCATCCCCCTTTATCCAGGCTTGGGACTGGCACCGCTGGAGTGCAAGCCATGCATACGATATTGGCTTTCCTGCAGTCATTATTAGGCCTACGATCGGCTATAATACGGTCTGTGGCAGTTGCTTCCAATCAGTTTATGTCCATCAACGTGAAATCAATTCTCGAACATCGCAGGCAGATTAATCAAACATAAATTGCATAAAAAAATAAAGTGCATATAAGAAAAAATTGATACTTTTTGCATGATGCAAAAAAAATATAAACGCGAAGAAGTAAATAATTTATGTACAATTATATATTTTTTAGGTCTATATATTAATATATATATATGAAATTGCATATATATATAATTTATATATTGAGAAATAGGAAAATAAAAATATTGAGATACAGGAAAATAAGCTGCCTCCCATAAGTTAAAACAAATAAAAATGCAATTTCATAGACGTCATGTAATAATATATATATATAAATTTATATATATATATATATATATATATATATATATATATATATATAAATCTTATGCTTTTACATGACCTACATGTAGATGCAGAGGAACCTGTAATGACGGAGGGGCAACAATGATGTGGCATGTAACAGGTGGATTTGCACCTGAGTTTGGGATCTTTGTGGAAGGGATGAAGTGTAAGCTTAGACGGTGGGTGGCGAAAACCTATGTACTTTATGGTCAATATAATGAGACACTGAAGATAGGACATAGGAGAGGGTCGACGAAGCCTTTGGGTGCGAGAAGGAACCTTCCAACAAGTAACGAAAAAATAATATCGAACTATAGGTACATATACCTATATAAATATAGGTATATATATGTATATACACATACATATATATAATGTATGAACATATATATATATATATATATATGTGTGTGTGTGTGTGTGCGTGTGTGTGTGTGTGTGCGTTCGTGCGTGTGTGTGTGTGTGTGTGTGTGTGCGTGCGTGCGTGCGTTTGTGCGTGCGTGCGTGTGTGTGTGTGTGCGTGTGTGTGTGTGTGCATTGGACTATCTTGGAAAACTTTCTGTTATATTGCGATATTTAAATTTATTACCCATTACATTATATTACGTCTTCCGGTGCATAAATGCGAATTAGCCTAATTGACATTTTTGAACGAGAGCGACTTCTGGTGGTAAATTATTTGACCAGAGAAATGTTAGACAGAGGCGATGAGGCGATGATACGATAAAGAATTTCGTATCGATGAGTTTGAGCCAATTGATTTGACGTTAAATCCGCATCTGAAATTAACGTCATCGTCTCCCTATATCAAATGGATTAGGCCTACAACCGGTTTCGTATCTCTCTCTCTGTGCAGGATACGCCCTTGAGAATAACTGGAGAGGGAGAATGGGAAAGAGGGAGATAAAGAGTGAGAAAGGGATATATATATATATATATATATTTAAAATCAAATCAAATATGTTTTTATTGATCTCGTTAGTATACAATTTATTAGTTATTACATAACAAGTAGAAAAACGAAAAAAGCTGTACAAAGAACATTTTAGCAATAAGATATTATTCTAAGGTACGGGACAATAGGGAAAAGAATGACCCTAAGGGACCCAAAGATCCCGCTAGCCGGGCCTACCCTTTCCATGAAATATTAGTCAGCAGTTGGTCATAGTGCATATATATATATATATATATATACATAAAAGAGTGAGAGAAGGAGAGAGTGATTGGGAGAGAGGAATTGAGGTAGAACGAGAGAGAGAAAAAAAAGAGAGAGAGAGGGAGGTTCTTTCCTGTCTGTTTGGTTATAGGATTTAAGGAAAAGCAAATGGCCGCATGCTTCTTCCCTACTAAGAACCAATCTTCCTCTTTCAGGCAATTTTGTAGCATAAAACTCAACCGCGTAGTCCATGATCCATGAGTCGTGGCTGATAGGGGGTGGGTCGAGACCCACCATCCTCTCTCCCCACATACACAGGCCAGATACACGCTCACACACCCTGGCGTCACCGAGTGCAGACCAGACCCTTACGAGATAGACCACATCGACGCCGGCATAAAAACAACAATTCCCATCTCGGAGGTACTTTCACCACCAGTCCCTCCCTTCATCCCTCTCTCCGCGAAAGAAAAACTTCCGGTTATTCCAAGGTACGTGACCTCCACCACGTGACCCCATCACACACGACGATGCTCGGTACTGACAGCTCCGACAAACAGTCGGTTCGTTGCTTCTTTGCCTAAGGTTGTCCTCTAGTCAAGTGTGCCCAGTCGCCGAGGTTTTACTGCCGTGGGCTCCCCTGGAGCAGGGAGGCGATAAAGAGGGAGAGACCCTGAGAGGCGTAAAAGCCGGCACGTCGTTAATGGTTACAAAGCCCGTACTGTGTCGATGATAACGTCTTCGTTAGGTCACCGTTTAATCGGCAAATTTTTGTAGCGCTTGCCTGAAACGCCGTAGGGCTATCTCAGCGTCCATTCTCACGCCGCACTGCTATTCCGCAGCATCGTGACTGACTGACTGACCGACCGACCGACCGACCGACCGACCGACCGACCGACCGACCGACCGACCGACCGACCGACCGACCGACCGACCGACCGACCGACCGACCGACCGACCGACCGACCGACCGACCGACCGACCGACCGACCGACCGACCGACCGACCGACCGACCGACCGACCGACCGACCGACCGACCGACCGACCGACCGACCGACCGACCGACCGACCGACCGACCGACCGACCGACCGACGGACTGACCGACTGACCGACTGACTGACTGACTGACTGACTGACTGACCGACCGACCGACCGACCGACCGACCGACCGACCGACCGACCGACCGACCGACCGACCGACCGACCGACCGACCGACCGACCGACCGACCGACCGACCGACCGACCGACCGACCGACCGACCGACCGACCGACCGACCGACCGACCGACCGACCGACCGACCGACCGACCGACCGACCGACCGACCGACCGACCGACCGACCGACCGACCGACCGACCGACCGACCGACGGACTGACCGACTGACCGACTGACTGACTGACTGACTGACTGACTGACTGACTGACTGACTGACTGACCGACTGACTGACTGACTGACTGACTAAAGGTCCTCAATTTCTCTGCATAAGGCTCTAAAATTCTCTGCCTGGGGCTGTGAATTCCTCTACCTAGGGCCCTGGATATCCCTGCCTAGGTCCGTGAATTTATCGAAGACACGGAGAGACAAATGTGGACAACGAAATGATCTGGTGATCGAGGAAGGAGCAGATCAAAGGAAGAAACGGATCAAAAGAGGAAGAGGATCAAAGTAAAAAGAGGATCAAAGGAAAAGTCGCCCCCTGGGATCGACAAACACTGTTTTGGTCTTCAGACTGAACGGTTTGTAGAGGGTGAGTATACAGAACGGGAAAAGCAAATAGGGTTGGTCTGAAAGAGCGATTGGAACTTGAGAGGATAGAAATCCCAAGGGCCGGACTATATTTAATGTCACGGATAGGACTCGCGATAAACTTACGAAAAAGATTGCAACCAGTTAACGAAAGTTAGTGATTTATGGCTCGTATTATCTAATAATTTGTGCGAATACTTGAAGAATCCTGACTTTTGCGTTTATTTTCGTCTAAAGAGCCCGCGATTGCTCTGCCTATAGGGGTCCTGAATTTCTTTGCCTAGGGCTCTGAATATCTCTGTTTAGACTTTAGAGCACTGAATTTCTCTATCTAGGTCCGTGAATTTCTCTGCTTAGGGGCTCTTTCTTTCTTAATTTCTCTGCCAGAGGTCCTGAATTTCTCTGCCCTGAATTTCTCTGTCTAGGTCCGTGAATTTCTCAAGAGCACTGACGCGCGCACGCTCTCGCCTCTAGGCCTATATGCATTATATTAGCACATTTTTCCATAAAACCAGTTACCATGCCAACGACTGCTGACCATCCTCTGCAACTAACATTGACAACACTTGACGGAGAAGTCCCGATAAAGTGTTCTTTGAGAAATTGTCTGCAATGGTTTTGCAATTCAAATGAAAGGCGAGCGATAGCAATAACTCTTAATGTTTCGATCTGCAGAAACTGCTGAGGATAGTGGCTGTTGCAGTTTTACGATTCTGTGTGATAACAAAGATCATTAGCGTCGCCCTCCTCCTTTATCCAGCCTTGGGATTGGCACAGGATGAGTACTACCAGTGGCGAAGTTAAAAACATAAGGCTACTTGAATACATATGATCGTCTGTACACGTTTTAGGGGTGTTTAATTAGGACTTGCGATATCCAGTGAAACCGGTACATCGCAAAACTTCACAAATGCTTATACTTTGGCAGTGGCAGGCTATAGGCTTATATCTCGATTCCATCCTAATGCTGAAAAGTGTGACGGTTTGTGTTTGATGTTTGCTTTGGGAGGTCGAATAGTAATTTGAACTAATTTCATTCCAAAGCCTAAAATAATGTTGCATATGGCTAGTAAGTACCTCTGCCATAAATCGTTGTGCAGCTGATTGGAAATCATAGTACTGTGAAATCTTCTAAAGTCTTGTATATCAAATAACCATAATCATACCCAAAATAAATGGCTGAATGTCGAATATGTTGAATATGAGGCGATATAAGGGACTCTTCATCAGCCGCAGGATGTCGCTGATGATTGGATAATACCAGTCTTAGTCAAACACCCTCAAAACCCTCTCAGCCGACACTATAATATTCAAGTAGCATGAAGGTATAGCACCGAAAATCTCTTGTTGCCTGGACCCTAACAGTGCTAATCCCAAGACTGGATATAGCAGGCGGGCGACGCTAATGATCATTGCTATAACGCAGTGTCGTTAAACTGAAACTACCACTAAAGCATCGAAATCTGACTCTCTGCCAGTGCCAGTGCCAGTGCCAGTCCCAAGTCTAGGTAATAGAGAAGGGCGACGTCGACTATCTTCGTTATCACACGATGTGGCTGCTACAAAAAAATATCTTAATTCCACGTTACTTGAATATGTAGGGTTGCCCGAACACGTTTTAAGGGTGTTTTATTCAGTCTGGAGTTATCAAGTGATATTGAAACTCCACAGTGCTTTCACTTTAAAACTGCCAGTCAAAAGCCTGAATAAAGAAGGAGGGCGACGCCAATGATATTTGTTATCACACAGTGTCGCCAAATTGATACCGCTACTACTTAAATTGTCGTTACATGTGGCACATGAATTTTGTTGACAGCAACGGCTATTGTTGTCATGAGCTGTTGTCAAACTCTGTTCATTGAATTCGAGTAACGTGAAATTGAATTTAAAGAAGCTCCGCCCGTTGTTCACACTCTTACAGTACTAGTCCCAAGCCTGCACTAAGGAGAAGGGCGACGCCAACGATCTCTGTCATCACAGGGTGTAGTTGAACTGATATTACAATTAATAGAATGCTTGAAATGTTTATCATTTTTTTAGTCGTGGCTGGAAGAGCTCCAGAGTATGGTCTTATAAAGGCGCTATATAAGTGCTTGGAATGAATAAATGAATTAATTTAACATTATATGGCTGGCCGAAAATGTCTCTAATCAGTAACTGGTGTCAGTCCTAGTTAAACACCATTAAAACGCATTCAGCCGGTCCTATAATAACATTAAATAAACTTGGGATTATAATATTTGGCTTCTTGCCTGTCTTGCAAACCGAAAGTCCTACACTGCTTGCACTCTGACAGTGTCAGTCCCAAGCCTAGATGAAGCAGGAGGGCAACGCGAATGATAATTGTTATCACAAACTGCAACTACCACCCCTACCGTACGTCGTGCAACAGGGACGCGGTGGCGTAGCGGTATTTGCTGTGCCTTGCAACCTTCGGTTGCGGGTTCGAACCCACCTCACGTCGCTGCGTAGCGACCTTAGACTAGTTGCTCACCCATAATAATTGTATGTGAAAACTGAGGAAGTCAACGGAAAACCACCTCATTCATCTCATTCCAAGGTAGAATTAAGCTAATGGACTCGAATGGACCTGCCCCCCCTTCGGGTAGAGAACTCATCGTCATCATCATCTTCATCATCGTTAGCAAATGAAGGACGTCGCCAATCAATTAACAATAAGTCTTAATTAAACACCCTTACAACGTGTCTTTTCGACCCCATATATTTACTTTTACAGGTTTAACGTCAATTTTTTTTGAATAATTCTATTGAATTCAAGTAAAGTGATATCGAATCGGAAGAAGCTTCGTCACTATTCGCACTTTGACAGTGCCAGTCCCAAGCCTTGGTAGGCCTAAATGAAGAGGGCGACGCTAATGATCGTTGTCATCGCAGTGTCGTTTTAGCTTATATACTTAAGTTAATACAACAACTGGAGTCTAAATGAGATATACAGCTGAGAGATGTCCAAAATATCCTCTAATACTCTGTCAGGGCCAGTCATCCGATCTCCATACAGTAGGAGGGTGACGTGAGTCAGCTCTGCCATGACAGAGCAGCGCTAAAGTCACGCCAAAATAGGCCTACTACGGTAGTCAATTAATGCCTTTGATTCAAGTAGCTATTTGGGATACGCTATATAAATGTTTAATCACAATTTTTAAATTGCGCAGGCCAATTGAGCAGACTTAGCTGGCATCAGTACGCATAAGTCATTAAACTGAACTAAATAATTAAAATTAATTAGTTAACTCATTCTCAAAATTATGTAGCGCCGCTTCTAAGTACCTGCTTACAATCTCTCCCAACTTTATCCCTCTCATAAACTAAGAAGAAGATAAATTTGTTATTGGTCCTATAACGTAGAGGCAGGACCCCTACACATAATTTAGGGAACATACAGGCTCCCAAGCGTGGTCATTCCAAACCTTGGTAGAGCCCATCACAGAGAATGCGGGGTTTTGCATAACGCTGTGGGAGCAAAGGTCTGGCCGATAATGCGCTCTTCAGCTCGCAGTCAAGACTAGACAACCGGCCAACAGACAAGTTTGCATTTATATTAAAACCGATGCATCGCTACTCAAGCATACGTGCTAAAATCATAAAAGCGTAATTATATTATGAATAAATTGCAAATCGAATACAGCATTGGCTTGAGAGGTGTATTGTATAAGTCACAATATCCTAGAGAAAGAACAAGAACAAGACGAAGAAGAAAAAGACGAAGAACAAGAAGAAGAACAAGAAGAGGAAGAGGATGAAGAAGAAAATAAAGAAGAGCAAGAACAAGAACAAGAAGAGGAAAAATATAAAGAAGAGGAAGAATAAGAGGAGGAGGAGAAGGAGAAGGAGGGATTATTATAGGGGAAAAGGCTAATGAATGTATCATCGGTTCAGCCAGGCAAGGGCTTTCCTCACAGCTATTTCCACTCGTCATGACAATTGATTCGGTCTCCGTAATCACCCGCTCGAAAATCCCTCCCTCCGAAAAGCATTGACGAGAAATCCTTCACAATGGACCGGATGTGGATATATATATATACGCCCCGGACCGGATATCCGCTTCGTCGGTGATCACGTGATGAAGTGCACCCGAGTGGAAAGATGATGATGCTGCTGTTCGTTGTTTCTTTGTGTTACTCCAGTGGTGGAGATGCGGAGAATTCACAGAATCTCGAAGGCAGCGTGTTCTATTAGACCCTGCTGTCAGATGCAGGTCCATCAATGAGGACAAGAGGGTATACAACAGAGTAGTCCAGGTAGGGTGTCCGATGCAAATTCTGGCAATTTCAGGTTCAGGTGGATATTTGTTGAGTCTTAGGGGAAATAACTTGCCCTTCTGACACTTGGAACAGAGTGATTTGCCTCCATCATTCGGGGAGGGGGATTGACGCCCCAGGTATACGTTGTCTGCCCCCTCACACTTTCGCAACAGCCAGTATTAGATAACACACTCGCCAGTATAACGACAAATATCAAAATCGTTCCTACGAACTTAACCAAAATCTCAATTCTTGCTTTCTCCCAAAGATCTTCCAGTCAAGACTGAAAACATTGTTCTTCACAAATCATATCCTCATTCTTCCTTTTCCCTCTGCCTACCTCACAGTTTCAACTCCCTTTAGCACTATCCACCCCAGCCATCTGACTGTCTACCTGGCTAACTCCTTCGACTTCAACCTTGCCTATCGATTTTTGCTTTCATTACAGCACGTTCCTTCTATTGCTCATTATCCCTCTGTGGATGAACCTCCTTTGCTCTACATCCGGGGGTTATTTATTTTCTAAGGTACAGACCGCAAAATAATTATTACTAACATCTATAAGAGTTGTCGCAATATCGTCTGTTTTAACAGCCGTTACTCTGACCCTTTGGGCAGATTATTTTAATAATTGATAGCTATGCCTCCGCTGCCGAAAAGAGGTCAACTCTGGAGAAGCCAATGATCCTAGTAGCAGCACTAACTTTACTCAACATGAATTCAGGTCACCTGCATTTTTGGTCTTTTTTGTGCATAAGCTAAATAGATAATGCCACCAAAATTGAAATTGTATATTGGAATCCACAGACGACAGAAATAGTAGGAAGAGAAATCAGCACCAGCGCGCTACTCCTGGCTTCGTACCATTGACTTCCTATCGCTTACTTTTTACATCTGCCGTTACTTGTATAAGAATTGTTATACACTAGAAATTCTGTTACATCATTTTCTGGTTTTCAGTCCAGCCTCAATTGTGCTCTTGTATAATACAGTCTTATCTCGTGTTAAATTGAGTCTGGGAATTGAAATGAATTATGCGCGGTCCATACAGATTGAAGAAATTGCGTCATCCCTGATTCATATCAGGAATTCGCTCCATTACCAGTTTCATTTCCAGCGTCAAGGACACCCAAGGGTGAAGCAAAGGGGTTTCATTTCCACAGAGGGGTAAAGCAAAGCATTGATCCAAGGACGCAATTCTTTTGCCAATGCCACAGGAATCCGCTTCCAATATTATATTTGTGTGGCACGGTGGCCGATTGGTTAGAGCAGTTGACCCGTAACGTTCAGTGTGCGCTGAACGAGCGGGTTCGACCCTAGTCCGGGGAGTCATTGTGTAGGGACCTTGAGCAAGTCCTTCACACACAATTGCTCTGCAGTGCAGCTGTAGTTGCGCCGTCGAAGCGTGTGCACTTCTGAGCAAAAGATGTTGGAAGAAAGGCGATATCAAATTTCAGAATAAATGATATGAATCAAAGTTCAATGCAGGAAAAATGAATTGAACATTGCTATTCCAAACGACAACAACAAGCTTGCTTTGTTAATGTCCACATACCTACATATTACAGTCATTGAAACATAAAACATACATTGATACATATATATATACACATACGAAAACCATTAATACATAAATACCTTAGAGTACATACCACATATACATGTACATCCATACATACATACATACGTACAGTCGGAGTATTGGCGTATACATACATACATAAACATATATATATATAAATACATGCATATATACATACGTGCATACGCGTCTATATACATAACAATAATGACGTCAACTTAATAATTATATGGCTATAAGGGTGCCTCACAAACGCACAGCCGATTGGCGGGATGAACCTTAGAGAAGAGATGAGTCTTGAGCTTAGACCTGAAGGAGTAGAGGCCTATAATGAGTCGACTAATCTAATGGCGGGTGGAAGACTATTCCAGAATCTAATCATATAAAAATACATATATACACCCATGATTACATGAATACTTACATACTGTACACCATAACTGTAGTACTCAATAACACATATAGGCCTATATACATGC
>OY365818.1:3701353-3726353 GCA_959347315.1 Bimastos eiseni
CCCTGTTGCTCGTCGTTGCTCGCTCCTTTTTGCTCATTTAATGCTCTTCCCAGGTTTGCTCATTCTCCGTTGCTCATCTTTGCTCTTGCTCTTGCCCTGTTGCTCATTAAATGCTATTTTCCTGTTGCTCATTAAATGCTCTTCTCAGGTTGCTCATTCTTCCTTGCTCATTAAATGTTCTTTCCCTGTTGCTCAGAATTGCTCATTCCCTGTGAGTACAGACAGAGGTCTTGAACCAAATGTCTACCAATGCGGGCTCAAACCGACTACGACTGTTCTGGCTCTGTTCTCAATCTGTTGTTAAAGTCCCATTGGAATTCAATACCTCAGTGTCTAGTAGTAAAGCCACAGTTTGATCACCAGACATCAACTGCCTTTGATCATCGTTGTAGCAACACGCAAGTACTGATCAGCTAATACAAGACATAGTTTATATAGCGCAGTCACAGGCAGTGCTATCTCCAACACAGCTGGTCGGTTTCACGTGGCACTGGAATTCTCTTTGACAGATTCTGCTTTCAGATCCAATCTCTCTGTTCGAAATACTTGACCGCAAGATAAACGAAAATTCCCATAAACAAGCTATACTTCTTGTTTTGCAATCGTAAACTCGAAATATCAAAAGCAAAGCGTGGGGCACATGTTTATCCACGAGCGCCTCGCCGTGTCAGATGACAAGTAACGACTCCCATGAACCATACGGCAACTTAGTATTGGTTGTTTCCAAAGCGACTGAAGTAGGCTATATGTGTGATATACTTGGCAGTGATTTCAATGGATCAATGGCAGCTTTGAGCTCATTTTTAAAGCTCATAGTATAGTCGCTACATAAATGATCCCACAAAATGCCTACAGTGAGCAAGCAGCGCCGTGCTTTCTCAGTTGTTAGCCATTCCACCTGGAACACACTCCACTTGGAGACGCTACTCTTGCCAAGGAGTGATAGGTCTTTGTTTTACAGCATGCATATATAATTAAGACTTATTTGCATCGCCGTGATTGAACTGGGAGCGCCTCCGAGTAGACTTCTTGAGGGGCGCTATGTAAATGTAAGAAACGAATGAATGAACTACTACCTGACTTACTGACTGAATGAATGAATGACTGACTGACTGACTGAATGAATGAATGAACGAATGAGTTTAGGTATGATTAATTGGTTATGGTAGGGTTGCATGTATTAACGTATATATATATATATATATATATAGGTTGGAATAATTATGGTAGGATTAGATGGATTACTTTAGGGTTGAATGGATAAGGGTAGGTTTGAATGATTCAGAGTAGGCCTTTGGTTGGATGAATTAGGGTATGATAAGAATGTGATGAATTAGGGTAGGTTTGACTGGGTTATGGTATAATATCTCGATGGAGGGTAGGCCCTACACGAGGTCTTGAAGTGATTGAACTTCAATATATTGACGCGAAAGGCAGTGGAGCGATAACTATGATCGCATGATGCAGATAACATCGAGTGATCGGCAATGCTTTGCTCACGTTTTTCGAGTCACGAATCGTCTGTAGGAAGCAAGCGGAACAAAGCGACATCTTTAGTCGAAACAAACAGTCAGTCGTTGTTTGTAACCAGAGGAATTAATTCCCCAGTGTATTTATACATTACACGCATGCACGCGCCAATGCCTCCTCCCGATTGCCAAAAATGGCAGACGCTGTGTGTCGTGGTACTGCCACCAACACCATTTAATTCCATGGGAACAGAGGGAGATCATGACTCGCTGGTTTCTTCCCCAATTGGATACGTGCTACACGGAAGCTGGTGCATTTCACTGAGTAATGATTTCAAACTGTGAAGTGGGCGTGCTTCTAAGTTTCCATTCCAGCCTTCCATTATTCACTCTTTTGTAGTTCTGTATCGTATCCCTACTCTCTTAGCGCCTCCAGTCGGTCGTCAGCTCTTTAAAAAGATATGCAGTAAACTGAACACCACTTATTCCACTCTGCTGACTAAAGAATGTCGCTGTTGCCTTGGTAACCATTGCTAGGGAAACTGCGTGAATTCCGCTTAGCGAGCTGCCAAGCGACATGCCATTGTTGTCATGGTAATCCAGTGACGTGTTAACTACGTCAATTATGCATAATTTGTTGCCTTACGTCGCGTCTATATTGCCATGCCTGGCCATTCTACGCCGGCGCTTGATAAATAAGTATTAACCACACGGGACCATATATAGATGATCCCAGGCACATTTCTGGGCATAGAGATACCATTTGTGACGTAGGCACCTACTGCGTTCATACAACTGAACTTGTCAGAGGTAGAGAAGATAGATTGCATTGGGGAAACTCTTGACATTCCTGGCACTCATAACATTTTAACGAATAGCGTGTACTAGACCGTACGGGAAATCAATCTGGGTGGTCGTTAAAGGGTTAAATAACTTTTCGTACATAATATTATAGTCAAAAAGAGTTAACATTTGGCACGACTGCGCTTTCTAGATGAATTTTGCTCCCTGTAATACTGTAGAGTCAATGGTTCGGGACGGTAGATACTAATGAGTTTTCTTGAATTGACACTTGATAAATATCAGATCCCAATAACCATCAATCAATTCTCGTTTTATTCAGAGAAAAATGAGGCTAGCAAGACCGCAAAAATATTCCGGTCGTCTTTAGGTAGTAAGTTTAATGCACATTTACTGCCTCCACCCTTTTAAAAATTATTCATTCACGTGTGACGAGGAGAGAGGGGGTCAAAATTCGTCCAAAAATTGTGTGCCGTCAGTTATGGATGACCCTCATTGCTTCTAACACCCCCAACTTCTGAAAATAATTGGCTCATTGGTTGTTATTGAGAGATTTAACCGGAGACTTTTATCCTGCAGCCCTTGATGCAGTGTGTTCAAACTACTGATCACCTGAAAAGAAATTGTCCAATTACTTCGACAAATTCACTGATCAAATAACGAGAGACCTTGCTGTACTCACTTCGTGAACTTCAGCGACGATTCAGCGGCCCTTCTTCTTATCCTCTCTGGTTTTTGTCATATTCCTAAATCAGAGAAAAATCGTTCTGAAGGACAACAATTAATCCGGTCGACAAATTCCCGACATCGATTCGTACTCAACGACGGTTATTACCGACGATTAAAACCCGAGCGACGGTTATAATTATCGACGCTTGAAATCCGAGCGACGGTAAGTTATGCCAATCGACGACGGGAATGAAACCCGAACTGTATTCCTACCGGTGCTTCGATTGAACCACAATAAGCGCTTATCGAAGCTAGAAGGGCGTTCCTGTGCGCGCCTAGATTCCACTTTATCGCTGGTAGCTGAGCTCACTATTGGCGGTCTATGCGCGAGCCGTATCGATGTACATTAATGGTGAATGCGGCAGCCGCGAGTCCGTTCAAACGGTGCGTGTCGAGGCTGCCACAGCTGTGTGCTCGAAGGGTTGATTTGCGAGGAGGCCTTCATGAGCTACTGAGTCGCAAGTGAATTCAATTTTCGGCTATATTGAAGAAATGCCGATCAATGTAATTTAATTGCGTTGTTGCAATGCTATCGTTGGTGTTGTTGCGTTCATCAATCATGTTATCTGAGGAGCAATTCTAAAACTGGTGTGTTACCTGAGACAAAATTAAAAGAATTTTTTCAGTGGAAAAAGAGCAGTGGAGTCGTGGTAGATGTTAAAATTTCACATCTCTCTCTAGTCTAGTTCAGCTTTATTTAAATCCGATTTATCAAAACTCCGATCAATGCAAGTGTATTGTCATCGTTTTGCTATTGTTATCGTTTTGTCTTTCAATTGTGTATTCTGGGAAAGAAAAAATGAGGATTGTATTTCCTGGGGAGGAACACTGAGTCATAATAGATTAGAATAGCTTCACCACTCTCTCTGGTTGAGATTTTTGTCTGCATGCAGTTTCTTCCTGTTTTGCATCGAATCAATGCCTCGCTTGTTGTCTGTAGCTTTCGCAAGCTTATATATTACAGCCTAGGAATGCTTCTTCTGCAAGTCTGATTCATAAATATGAACGCTATCTCTAGATCTTTAGGACACCATAGGGACCTGGCAATCGCGAGCTTTAAGTGGATTCAATCTCGAAGCGAATCGGGATAAAAGTAATAATTGCAGTCATATCTCGAATTGAATCACCTAATTGGAGTTTAACATTCATGCTACTTCATCGCACTGGCCTATCACAGAACGGGAGCAATTAACGTAATCAATCCATCTATGTCGGCCTACAGGCCTGATGACTATTCTGTTTGAAATGAATTTAGGGGCATAACTAAAACTCAAGTTAACAGAATAAGGCAATGCAGATAATTGTTTTTTTAGAATTTTAACAAACGGCTAATCATCTATATGGAATCATTAGGTCCGTAGCCAGTTCGAGGCAAGACGAGGCGAGTTGGCGGCTGTATAGGGCCTACGTACGCCTACCTCGTCGTAATTCGCAAGACGAATCAATTAACTTAAGTCGTATGTGCGAACTTAACTTGAGAATATCCTGACAATGTGTAAAAATGTAACTCGTAACTTGTCACCGAAATACACGGATTTAAGTTGCAATGTTTTGAGATTGACGTATTTAAATGTGTGTGCAATGGTCGGTTGGTGCGCTCATCAATTCGTGCGTGCGCCAGTTGATCTGTGCGCGCGTACCATTGACAGCTCAGCTCTAAAATTATTCTCCAACTTATTCTAATTCATCTCTAATTCTATTCCCACATTTCCCAGTCTCGGTTACTGCCTCTCATTCTCTCTCCCTCCTTTTCCTCTCCCTCTAAAGCTCTCTACTTCCTTCTACATGTTCGTTCTATCCCGTTGTGATCCGACAAAATCCGACATCCGCTGCATGCATATAGAGATCTGAAGTGACTTGTGTTTAGACCAATTCGGAAATGATTGGATTTATCGATCCCTTGGATCATCAAAGGATCCAAGCGACGATCGATGCACCCATCCCCTCCGCCTTCCTTACCCATTATCCACTCGCCTTCTCTTCCCTAACCTCCCCACTCAACATTTCTACATCTGCCTTTTGTCATGTAATATGGGGCATGCTGCAAGCTTCTTCATGGGCATTCGATGAACTTCATGTGGGCTTTATATGGGCCCAAACTGGATTATCGATCACGTATGTGTTCTATATATATATATATATATATATATATATATATATATATATATATATATATATATATATATATATATATTGCCCCAGGTTCAAAACTGGGGGGCCGGTGCCCCGTGCGCCCCGCTTGTTACACCCCTGGGCCTGCCATTCGTGTCGAATTGCGTGACCGAAGAATTTATTTTGCAGATTAAGCAATGAGCATTACAAATTTGATGTAGACCTACACGCAGATGTGACGACGTTTATCGAAAATATCTCAACGCCCATAAGAGTAACGTCAGGGAAAACACCGATGCTATACGAAGCGAAGCCCGCAATTGCCTTGAACTTCTCGATTCGTTCTGTTGTCAAGTCAAAATCGTGGATTGCCAAGCCGGGAGAGACAACTAGCTGCCTCTTCTGGCTTAATGATACGGCGCTACGGTGCAACGGTACTACGGTGGCAGTCATTGATGATGGTGGTCGAGTGGAGACGCAGAAGTACGATCTCAATATGAGAGCTCGAAGAGTTCGGTTTTCACTGGGTGTTCAGAAGCGAGTTAAAGTGGCTAATCAAAGTCCAAGCAATGAAGAGGTCAATAAATATCAATATGATGAATATGAAAAGGTGATTATTATTCAAGACAGATATAATTTTTAATTAATGCATTAGATATCTAATAATAATTATTGTAGGCCTATGCCAAATTGCCAAGTTTCTATACTGTCAGCTTGTTTTTTTATATATAAAAAATAATTGAATTGTGCCCTGATTTCTCGTAGTTATTTAAACATTGCGCCTACGTTGTTGTTTGGTCTCGCATTTCGGGATTTATTCGAGACTTGAAAGGAAAATGTCGGAGAATTTGTTGATGGTGTTTTGGTAGAAAGACCAAAATTGTCCAAATTCTAAGTCCGCTAAAGACAGATTCTTTAGTTTATCCATTAATTTTATTCGTTAAACGATTAAACTCTTCATATGGATTCTAACGTCAGTCAGGTCGAGGAACGGGTCGTTGGCGTACAAGATACGAGGTGGTACTGTCGTCTTGGATATTGTAATCGTAAACTCGAAAATTCTAGAGCGCCTACATGAGCTACATCGTAAGAATCATTCCCTCACCAGAGCTTAATAAAGAAATCGGCAGACAGAGGTCGAGATTCAGGGTGTCAGATAGACATGCAGTCAGACACGCTAAGGAGTGATGGTGTTTAGGGGTGATAAGGCGAGGGAGATGGAGATGAGAAGAGATCGGATTAGGGTTTGTGAAAAGCGTGGTTCTTGTGCTTCCGAAACCTCGGCCACGCAGTGCGCGGGAAAAATAATTTCTGTTGCCGAAGATTTATCACGTGTATCTAAAAGTGAAACTGACCCTAACCGACCGTCACAACGCCGAACCTGACCATAACCGAGCATCACGTCGATGCCTAACATACCCTCGTGACGCATGTGAATAATATAGCTCACCATGTATACAATATGACTTGCCAGATTCGACCATTACTCTTACATTGCATTATTTTAATAAATTAAATTTTAAATGCACACAGGGTCACTTCAAAATGTGTATCTGAGGCATCAGAAGGAGATGCAGTTTGATATCTAATTGCTGCTTGCGAGCAAAAGAGAAACTGAATTCTGATCTGCTTTTTGAAAGAAGATAATGAATTTAAGCTATAATGGTACATTTTAAAAACTCCACGTGACCTCTGTTGTAGTAGTATAATTAATTGTATATCTATATCACCAAAGTAAAAACTCACTGCTAGCTTACATTGCAAATGCAATTACCAATTTCGGTCTTACAGGAAGCGTGATGCGGCCGCTCGTCTCATTAAGCGCTACTACTACCAACTCACGGAGGGATGCGGTGAGCCAGACTGCTCGAACGAGTTCTGTGCGTCGAGCAGGCATTTCTGTTTCAGCAATCTTGGCAAGAACGAAGCGGCGGCTAAAGCACTGGAACTCTTCAAGCATAGAAACCAGCTGTGCGAACCAACTCAGTTGTCAAAGGTCGCTCGAAGTGGGACAGATTCGCAGAAGAGTTGCTCGCCAACCGACAGTGTCGATGGGGCTGTCAGTGGGCGGCAGCCTGGCACTAGTGTATCGGCAGAAAATTTTCCAGAGGTTGTCAGTCCACCCGGTGTCGGCGACATTACGCCATCAAGCTCGTTTTCGAGAATTATGAAGACAACTAGCGGCCTAAAAAGTGATAAACAACCAAAAATAGGTCATTCTTTTATCGTTATTATTGTTGTTACTATAATTGATTGTTGTAGCCCGTATTTGATGTGTTGTAAATGTCGTTATTATGCTTTAGTAATTATATGATATTAATTAAGCTTCTTTAGCCAAATATCAACATATCGATCCCATTGAGCTGAACCATGGTAAACTCTGCATATTGGGTTAACTGTTTGGCGTGGTTTGTTCTGGGTGTTTGTGTGCATTTACTGTTTATTAGCGACTTAAATGGTGTTGCTGGATTGGGGCATAGATTTTAATATTGAGAAATAACATTCATCTCATCATAGAACTCACTGAAGAAACAAGATGCCAAAATACCAATGCAAGACAGACAGAAAACTCTGGATATAGGGATCGTGGTTGCAGTAGACACCTACGGGTCTTCATCCTACGGAGTGTGCACAGCGACCTTGGTCTCTGGAAACAGAGTCCAAGATTGCGTCGGACACCTACGGTTCTTCGACCCATGGAGAGTTCCTATATGCATCATATACTTTAGGGCACAACTGAGTAGACAATTTCCACCGAGTACCGAATCCAAGTATTTGGATGAACTATTTGCCGGATCCGGGTACGAACTGAATAGTAGCGGAAAATCTGGTCAGAGAGAAGTGGTGGCACTGGCCTTGAAAATTTGGTATGCACATGATGTTCATATAAAACATAATGAAAGATGTAAAAAAAAGTGATCTTTTATCTTTCATTTGGTTCGCAATTGCGTATTTTGCTTCTATGCAGCGCTGCCACTATCAGCGAGTACCATCCATAGGCAAAGCGTAGTTAACCTGCCATGTGCACAGCTACAGAGAACCATCTATAGTGAAAGCTGAGTTTTATAGCAATATCCTTCACATAGTGTATTGTTGCACTCCAGGCTATAACAATATATTTATGATTTAATAACTTTTTTTGTGAAAAAACTGTAAAACCTCGTTATAAAATTTGAAATATGAAGGTATCAACGACGTCTTTACTCTCTACTGTTTACCGGAAAGTGGGTGGAGCTAATTCATGCGGGAAAATTACTGATTTGGTGGCCGCCTGTGTAATGCAACCAAAAGAAATTAAAATGTATAAATTGACATCATTATTCTAAAGAAAATTCAATTGATCGTTAAGTTCTTGTTTAATTAATCAATAGCTTGGAAGTAAATCAGTTAGTCCTAATTTTATTTGATGAAAACATATTATTTTATCAAATAAAATTATGTCTTCGTAACAAGTTATTTTTAGCTATTTGCAGGTGTAATATTTGCCGAGACGAATACTTCCAAATAGTTTAATATTCAGTCGAGGCAAATGTCCGAGGCGATATCCGGTTATGCCCTAATATACTTGATTAATTTTGTTCATGAGATAATTTGATCATCTTATTCATTCATCTATTTTTATTTAAGAGATTTATATAGGACCCTAAATTAGCTGCTCAGTGCTCAGGAGTGCTCCCAATCTGGCGGAAGAGATTCAGTCTTAACATTAAAGAGAACATGACCACATGGGGTCTAAGTGTTAGGCTTTGTACTACAGGGAGCGCATTCTCGATTGCAGGGCTGGCCGCAGAAAGCACACGTCACTGAATACTAGTAGTTGGTTCTATCGGGCTCGAGCTTTGTGCACAAATTTACAGTCTATATGGCTGTATTATGGAAACAAACCTTTTTGTTGCATAATGAAAACAATATTTGATGAATGCGGGTGAAAAATTCATAAGCACGCCATTTGGTGAGAACTCACACATTTGCTTATATCGACCCTTCAGCTTGTTACTGTCTTCCACAGTCCCTTCTCCTGGAATCACTGACCTTCTCACCTTGCCAGTTTCGGAGACACGTTAAGGCTGTCCTGTTCCCTTGCCCTAGGAAAAACGCCCATTGGGAGTGCTGCTGATTTGAGCGGTGCTATATAAATGCTTGATTAATTTACATTACAATTGCCTCTTGCAGATTTCGTGACGGAGAAGTACCTGAGCGACGTCATTGCGCTGTGTCAAGCGGACAACTGCTGGAAGAGACTCATCCACATCATAGGTTGGTTGTTCTACAATCCAGAGTCGCTCATGAACAGTTTCCTCAAGAGTCCCGAGTCCTTTTCCAAGGAGGAGATCCGTTCGATGGAAGTGGACCAGGACAAGGACCAAGACGACCAGGAAGACCCCGGTCAGGAGGCCAGCGAGGGCGAGGACAGCGACACTGATGGGACGGACGCGCCCTCTTTCGGGGGCGATGATATGGACACGATTGACGCCCACGACACCGCCGAATACCTGGTCAAGACGACGCCCGCTCGGAAGGAGGGCGACTCGCTGGACGTGGAGTCTGCTCGGAGGGCGCTCGGCGAGCTCTGCCTCGTGCAGGACGCGAACTTCCAGTCGGCGCTCGTGACCGCCCTCTTCAATCTGTCAAAGAGTTTGGAAACCGACCTGCAGACCTTCAACACTCTGATGCGCCACGAACATTACATCAATATCTTCGTCATCGTGATGGAGATACCGAGTCTCGACAGCATTGAGTTCCTGGAGAGCGCGACGCCTTACTTCTGCAAAGCTTTCCGTCTCCTGCCGATCACATGCCAGGCGCAGCTCGCACGCATCTGGGCCACGTTCCCGGCGGCCCGGCTCCGCGCGATGGTCCGTACGGTACAGCAGCTGATAACCGTTAAGGTCATCAGCACTACCTGGAGCCGCAACAACATCGTCAACGACGATGAGGCGATCGTCGGCGCCGCCAAGCTCATGAAGGTCCTGTACTACGCGAGCATCCTTGGTGGAAGGCTCGATCCCGCGGAGCTTGTAACCGCGGAGCGAGTTCAGACGGAGGAAGAGGATGCTAGTCTCCAGGAGTTGTTTCAGGGAGGGAAGGAGAAGTCTACTCCGAAGGAAGACCCGCTAGGTCGCGTGCTCGACGTCCGCCCGATCAATTGCCGCGAGCCGCTCGTTAGTGCCGAGGAGTTCGTGAACGAGTCACTGAGCGACGCGCTCGAGATGGACAAGGATTACACGTACTATCGAGCGGATTCGGCGAGCAAGTTCACCTTCATGCTGCACTCGTTTCTGCTGACGACCGCCGTGAAGAACATGGGGATGTACTTCGATAATAGGATTCGGATGATGAATGAGCGACGTGCAGCCATGTTCCAGAACATCATTATCCAGGGCAGCTTCAGCATGCCATACCTGCGACTGCGCATTCGCCGAGATCATATTATCGATGACGCTCTCGTGAACGTAAGCGAACGATCGGTTTCAGAATCGTGTGTTTTAGCCTCTGTTAACAATGACAGTAAGTAAGTGAGTATGTTTTTTTATTCAATATTTCTCTCCCTGTCTCTTTTAGCCTATTTTAGCATTTACATTAAGTAAGTGAGAATGTTCTTTATTCAATTCAGCTGTGTTTCTGGTGTGCATGACCTTGTCTACATTCTGTATGGAATTTTGTATGCACCTTTTCAAATAAGTGATGGTTTTCAGGCACTTGTGGAATTGGGGCGGAGATTGGCCAATGGGCTAATGTCATTGATTTCTGGGCAGTAGGAGGATTATTCCATGCGGTCTCTCCAATAAAGGCACAGTTTACATGCTTTGCAATGTAGATCTTTGGACTTCTTGGCTACTTAGTTATCTTGCATGGTAGAATGAAGATATCTACAATTCTACATACAGGAATGGATGACTGAGACTTTATGCAAGGATATCTACAGCCACGAATGACGACTGAGATTTTATATGAAGATATATACAGGCAGGAATGGATGACTTAGACTTTATATGAAGATATCTACAGCTAGGGATGATGAGACTTTATATGAAGATATCTACAGCTAGGGATGATGACTTAGACTTTATATGAAGTTATCTACAGCCACAAATGACGACTGAGACTTTATATGAAGATATCTACAGCCAGGAATTTGTTTCTGAGACTATATGTAATCTGAATTTACACCACTTGGCCTGTCAAGTCATCACTGCTTGTTTGTACTGAAATGAGACTGTATACATGCTGTTGGTCTAGCTGGAAATGGTGGCAATGGATAATCCTCAGGATCTCAAAAAGCAGCTTTTCGTCGAGTTTGAGGGTGAACAGGGTATCGACGAAGGGGGCGTGTCCAAGGAATTCTTCCAGCTCGTTGTCGAAGAGATTTTCAATCCTGACATCGGTAAGTGGTTTTAATAATTTTTTCCTTTTGTTTTCTGCGCACATATGTAATTCTCTTGAATGCGTTGAACCAACTGTAGGCTGTTTCTGTATTTCAGGTAAGACATATGATTGCATTTTGATTATAATGCAAGGCTAGGTTCGTCTCTTTTCCTCTTTGCTGCAATTGCTAAAAGATCATTCTGTTGTGGGCCCTTTAATGTGGAATTATCTCCCATTTGAGCTCCGATCATTGCTTGTTGCCTGACCATCGCGTTTTTACAAGTCTCAAGTTTTTTTCTTTAGTCATGTCATGACTAAAGAAAAAAACATGAGACTTGTAAAAACGCGCTGGGCTGGGAGTGCTCCTGAGTAGGTTACTTGAAGAGGTGCTATATAAATGCTCAGAATGAATGAATGAATTCTGACGAATTTCTCGTCTGATGATGATATATTAAATTACAATGACAACAATATTTCCTATTTTGCTACTTAGAGATGGCTCTTGATTCTTTGAACTATTGGATTACTGCTGTCGTTTTGTGCTCTATTTTGAATGTCATTTGACTTAGTACCATCGATGTAATTAGGGCATAATCGCCTCGGACATTCGCCTCGGCCGAATATTGGACTATTTGGAAGTATTCGCCTCAGCAAATATTACACCCGCAAATAGCTAAAAATAACTTTTTTTGATAAAATAATTTTTTTTTTAAATAATAGTTTTTCATCAAATAAATTTAGGACAAACGGACTTACTTATAAGTTTTTGAATTGATTGAATAAGAACTTAACATTGCATTGAATTTTCTTTAAAATAATTATGTTAATTTATATATTTTAGTTTTTTTTGGTTGCATTGCCCAGGTGGCAACTAAATTGGTAATTTTCCCGCTTGAATTGGCTCCACCCACTTTCCGGTAAACGTTGGAGAGTAAAGACGTCATTGATAGCTTCAAATTTCAAATTTTATAATATAAGGCTTTACATTGTTTCACACATTAAGTTATTAAATAAATATATTGTTATAGCCTAGAGTGCGACAATACGCTGTATGAAGGATATTGCTATAGACTGCATTGACCATAGATAGTTTTCCATTGTTGTGCACATGGCAGGTTAACTATGCTTTGCCTGCGGATGGTACTTGCTGTCGCTGGCCAGATTTGCCGCTACTATTCGGTTCGTACCCCGATTCGGCAAATAGTTCATCCAAATACTTGGAATCGGTACTCAGTGGAAATTGTGTACTCGGTTATGCCCTAGATGTAATATCTAGGCCCCCGTGGATTATGCGAATAATGTTCAAATATTATGCGAAATCGCATAACCCACGGATCCTAGTCTTCGACAATTACGTCGTCTGGTCGGTAAACTATAGCCCTTATAGGCTAATTATAGCCTGGACAAGCCAATTATAGTTGACACTGACCGAGATTTCCGAACTTTATGCAATAATTTGCGAAAACTTTACATTAAATATTTATGCGAAAACCGCCAATTTATGCGAAATTATGCATAATCGCATGAACCACGGGGTTCTAGTAATATCCATCTTTAAAGGAGCATGTAATAAGCGATCAGTTGACACACCTTGTACTTGTTTCGATATGTTCATGTTGCTAATTGGTTAGAGCGTTTGACCTGTAACACAGAGTGTGTTGGTTCAAACCTCTTTGCGGTTAATTATCGTGTAAATGCAGTTAAATTCGACTTCTGAAGTGACTTGCGATCCTTGCAATTATACTAAGTGTCAGTCTGCAATCGATAAACATTGATTATTGAACTAAGATTATTAGTCGAAAATTGTTCAACGAAGATTTAAAGCAAAGATGATTATTTTATCTTTGCATTTCTTCATCTTCTCCAGGAATGTTCACGTATGACAGCGAGACACACACATTCTGGTTTAATCCAATGTCTTTCGAGAACGACGGACAGTTCACGCTGATCGGGATTGTGCTTGGATTAGCCATTTACAACAACGTCATCCTCGACATCCACTTTCCGATGGTCGTCTACAAGAAACTACTCGGCAAACTGGGAACGTTTGACGACCTCAAGTTTTCCCATCCAGTGAGTTCTTTTTACTGTCTCTTTGGGAGCCGTTTGCTTATAAATCAGTTTCAACAAAGTTGTTGTTGAATAAAGTTGTTTGCTAAAGCAGATTTATGTTCAAGATTGTGTGCTAGCAGGCAGTATTGTCTTATAATGTTAAGTACAATGTTTAATCGTACACTTTGCATTTTGAGATAATTGTGATTGTCTGAGACTATGGTGTATTTGACATTTTTCAACTCTTAAACTGTGACTCTTCTCTCTTGGTTTTTCATTTCATTTTAATGTGATTCAGGACTGACTAGACATTTTCCAATAGGATCGTAGGAGCTGGCTACTACTGTTAGAGTATTTTAAGTAATCTGCGGCCATCTTAAAGTCATTTGTCTGAGTTTAATGTGGACAAATCTTCTGGTAATTTGCTGAGCTCTGTGTTTTTCTGCATCAAGTCGTTTAGCTATGTTTAGTCAATGATTTTTTCAGCTTCTTCAATTTGGGAAACATTAACCTTGAGCCTTGTGCTTAACAATATTGATTGAAATTAACTAATTAAAAATTAATTAACTAATTAGTCTTGTCCATTCAATGCAAAACTCCTTTTATGTGAAGTGCATATCCTTCCAGAGATGGATACAGTGAAGATAACGACTTCTTTGTTTATAGGCTTTCAAGTTACAGTCCCGAGCTTGAGTTGGGTATGAGTTGACGATAGGACTAATTATGAGTAAATATCTATTAGCCATAATAGGTACAGATGAATGTTGTCACCTAAGCACCTTTAATGACAGTCACAATCAATAACAATGTCACTTACGACAACAAGAACTGATGGAATAAACGAATACGCGTGATGTAATGTAATCAAGCATTTATGTACTCTGTGCTGGCCTACTTGTTGTTAAATTTCATTGGGATCGAATAAAATACTTCAGTTATCAAAACTCTCCCCATGTTTTGACGCTCGCTGATTATCTGTGCATGAAAAGTCATTTTGAGTCTTGTGTTACTTTCAGAATTTGGCATATAGTCTTCAGGATTTCCTGGATTACGAGGGCGACATAGCGGAGGCTTTCATGCAGCCGTTCTGTGTCGGAAGCAAGGATGTCTTCGGCAATTCGCACACGCACCTTCTGAAAGAGAACGGGGACCAAGTCATCGTTACAAATGAGACTCGAAAGGTAGCCACATCCATGTTGTACTGGCTGTTTGTGCTTATTGTATATTAATGGTTGACATTAGGGTATTAGGGTTTTCTATTCCCTTTCTCCCAATATTATTATTATAGTAATTTTATATAGCTTCCCTTCATTCGTTTGCCTACTCAGAAGCGCTCCCAAACTCAACCCCGGCCTAACAGAACAGTCTTAAGAGTAGTTAGAAACAAGACAGACTGATTAATAGGTATTTGTCAAAGGATGGTAAGGAGCCCATTCCATGTCACAGGACCAGACAGTGAGAAGGCTATTATTGGTGAGTATGCTTATTGTTTTTCATAATGTTATGGGATCAATAAGCATCACGTTTATGTGTCTAGAAGACATATTTTAAAGTTTTTTATTAATGTTTATACAGCATGGCACATGAAGATCTGCAAGGGCTTTGGTTCCACCCATTGTCTGTTACTGAAGATATTTGTTATAATTCAAAGTCACACAAAGTTTTGAATCTGGGCTATAGTGAGTTTGTCGGTCACTAAGTTTGAAATACCATGTGAAATTTGGTTAGATAATCTAGGTGTATTGAAGGCAGATTGTAATAGCTGGCCTTTTTGCAATCATATCTTCCTTGTTTTGACCAACAGACGTTCCTGAAGATATGTTAATGACTGATTTTTGTTTTTTTTACTAAATAGTTTGAGTGACATTAATAAAGAACTGATTTTAAATGTATTAAACCGATTGTCAGCTTTTTGCAGGGTGACGCAATGATTATTTCCACCACTGACCATGAGTATCAATCCACCTCTGTGGAGCCTCCCCTTTCCTCTTCGGAAGAAGCTGCTCTCTCTCTCCCCTGCTGCCTTCCAGAAGCACTTGAAGACTTTCATTTTCTCTGTTTAGCTTGGTGCTGAGTGGTGAGCGCCTCTGATTTGAGTTGCGCTATATAAGTGCTCCGACACATTACATTACTTTACATTATATTACATTCAGTGCCTCATGATAGGCGGTGCACGTGGCTGTCTAACTGATCTAAATCGACGTATTTGATACTTTATCGACTTCATTTTCTTGGCCTCTGCATTCAAGTGTAGATGTCCAGTCCTCTCCCTTACCATCTCATCTGACAGTGTACAGTCAATGTACTCATTTCACCTGAGTTTAATGAGGGCAGAGGTGGAGCAGAAATATCAGTGCCTATATCAGTTCCAATAGATTGGAACCTCCAACCTCTCCACTGACAGTATAGCATTCTATCTGCTTCAGCTTGAAGCTGTCTTCCACAGTCCCTGCACCTGGAATTACTCACCCTCTCACCTTGTATGTTTTGGAGATGCCTTATGACTTTCCTATTCCCTTACTTGATTAAATTACATACTACATTATCAAACATCCCTTTGAATGCAACAGTAGATTTGGTTGTCAGGAGATGTTTTTGGTTTTCCCTCTTCAGGAGTTTGTCGATCTGTACGCTGACTTTCTGCTGAATAAGTCGGTGGAAAAGCAGTTTCGAGCTTTCAAGCGTGGCTTTCAGATGGTCACAGATGAAAGCCCTCTGAGGATGCTATTCCATCCGGACGAGATTGAACTACTCGTCTGCGGCAGTAAGGTCAGTGAGAATAATTTTTTCCAGGCTGCCATGTAAACGCTGGTGTGGAATGTTTCTACTTTCCACCTCAGTTAAATCCTGGCAAGTGAATTTTCCATTTGTAGATGATGTCTTAGGATATTAGCCTGATTACAGCATTGTTTTGGTATGTACGTAGGACGTTATTAGTAAATGATTTTCATGTGCCAACCTCCTTGTACATTAATTTTTCACTTACAAATGTTTTAACCTTGTCACAACTTTGCCAATGAAGGCCAGTATGCTAATGTTACAACTTGCAGATCTATTTTTTTAGTAAGCTACGATTAGGATGTCAACCATCTTTACACCAGTGTTTTTTGAGTTTCTAGTGCTTCTAGGTATGAGGGATTACTCTGAGTACTGCTCTATGCTGATTCTGCTAATATGTAAACAAATACTAAATGTAAACAAAGTGTGTAATCAGAGGATGTAACAAAGTGTGTAATCAGAGGATGTAACAAAGTGTGTGTAATCAGAGGATGTAAACAAAGTGTGTAAACAGAGTATGTAAACAAAATGTGTAATCAGAGGATGTAAGCAAAGTTTGTAATCAGATGATGTAAACAAAGTGTGTAATCAGAGGTTGTAAATAAAGTATTTAAATGGTTTCCTCTGATTTTCTTCAGGAGCTGAATTTCGAGGCTTTACAAGAGGCCGCTGACTACGACGGCGGTTATACGAAGGACTCGCAAATTATCATGTCAGTTGAGTCACACTTGCGTTGATTTGAGTTTTGATGTCATTGTTTCTTCATTGCTTTTTGATGTAAGATTGAATGGGACAATAGCCTAGTAATTTAATGGTTTAAATAATAGTAGTAATTTAGTAATTTATTATATTAATAAATAATTATGAGGATAAAAGATGCTTGGTTTGGAGGTTAACCTCGTGTGCCCTTCTTCATGATATATCATAAAGATATCATAAATCATAGATTTATAGATTTACTGACCGATAGAGATGAACCGAAATACGACTCGGATACTCGACTCAACCGAGTATAATGACACTCAGTAATACTCAGACTCGGACAAACAACCCGGTCTGAGTATTAATTAAGGTCGACTTGTGAGGGAAAAAAAATCAGAATTATGATTATTTTCTGTGTTGAAAACGAAAATCAAATTTCTTATTTACAAAAACAACAATCGCATCTCAAATACTGTTACTAATAGTACTTACTGGTCGCTACTTTGCAATATGTGACCCGGTCTATGAAAAGGGACCACAACGCGGGAATGGACTTATGTATACCACCATGATCAGCACAAAATTCTGAAAAGAATGATGTATTATGTGACACAGCACTATTATCTTTTCTATTTTTTGTGGACTTTACAACGTGATGTACCTGAAATACGAGATCTTCGGAAAAACGCAAATGAAGTTATTTGAAGTTACAAATGCTCATAATTCATCTATTTGGTGGAAGTTATGGAGCTGAGCATTGATTTAAACTCAGTATACCTTATACATCATGATGGAGAACAGTAATTAGTTACAAATGCAATCAGTTTTAAAAACTCTTACTCTTTCTTTGGCACTAAGCAACGCTTTTTCTTGAAATAATGAGAACATCACCTAAGCGAGTAACCTTACTTCAGTTAATTAATTTTATGTTATGAAATCCATAGCTGTATTGTGAGAAGGATACAGTTACTAGTCTTGTTCAAATTATGAAAAATAAAAAGACATAATAAATTATTATCCATTGTTTTCATGTTATTATGTCATCGTTGACAGAGCGTCCATCGTTGGCAGAGCGACAGAAATTATGCCAAATACAAACTTGCAATCCAATGACATTGTATTAACTTTGCTAAGTGTCATCAAAATTTTGTCATCATTGACAACAGAGCAACAGAAATCATTAGTTGCCAGTTGCCTCAGGTGGTAATGATCCAGTTAGTGCCCCAAACGAATTCAACAATCTGACAACTTTGTCCTCCATTTCTTTGGTCTGTCGAAATTTTATGAAGTAAAAAAGTTTACAAAGTAAATGTCTCAGCAATAAATCAAGGGAATAAACAGCTTTCAACTTATTATAATAATAGTACCATGGTTGGAATTCACTAATCAGCAATGGATTATGCTTCGAATTTTGTGCATTCGTCGTGTGATGAACGGAAATTAATTTTAAATCAAGTGGAAAAATCGTCCCCATTGCTTAAAACAACGTCTACGCAACAGTACTAGTCATTAGTAGAACGGTATAAAATCTGGTTTAATCGGGAGTAAAATAAAGCAGAAATAAATTCTAGAAGTAACAATTAAACAGATTAATTTATTAAACAGGTACTAAAGCTACGACGACGAAGTTTAAACTGTAGTTTGATCTATAAAAATACGTGATTGTAGTCCGAATAATCCGAATATCGCTGTTTGTTGAAACTTGCACTTTATATTTAGAAACATGGAAATCAAAGCGCTGCATAGACATGTAGAATGAATTATTTAGCGCATTACTAATATAATTATAATCATAGATTCATCATTAAAACCGTTTCCAAAAATATTCTACTGTCATAATACCCCGACATTAAGGATGCCGCCTTGCGGTCCCTTTTATGTGCTCTAATATTACAATAAGAAAACCTAATAATATCAAATGATTTCTGTGAACCAATATGAAAATTTGATAGACAGAAGAGTCATCTAGCGAATCCCAGTGAAAACCCGATTTCGATATTTCGATGGGTGACCATGTTCTAAGGCCTGTATCTCGGTAAATAAATCCCGCGTTGTGGTCCCTTTTCATAGACCGGGTCACATATAAGTTGATGCACGACCAAAACATCTTAATAATTGTGCTAATTAAAAATCAAGAGAGCAAGACTCTTTCAAATATTTGGTACTCGGTATTACTTACTCGTAGTACTCAGTGCTTGATGTAAATCAAACACTCAGTTTGTCCCTGCTAACTGACTTTTAGGAACACAAAACTGGTTTAAAATGTCGTAGCATGAATTGCATTCATTTCATCATTGTATTTGTCAGCCTGTATATAGCCTGCTTTCAAGATATTGAAATCATCTTTTTAATTTATTTTCATTCAATTCGGACATTTATATAGCACCTTATCACAATTAGAATGGCAATGACTGATTGATCGTTTAATAGGATGTTACATGTATGTAAGCGGGATGTAATTTCATTCATTACAAAAATTTATACAGCGCTTCTTCAAGGTTACTACTCAGAGGCAATCCCAACCCAACCCCGGCTGAAAAGAGCGGTCTTAAGGCTACTACAAAACACATCTATGTAAACACTAGGCAAAAGACGTATAACAACGTGTGAAGTATTTGTAATTAGTAACTGAATCAATGATTGCAGAAATTTCTGGGAGGTGATCCACGAATTCAGCATCGACCAAAAGCGTCAGCTGCTCCAGTTCACGACCGGATCAGACCGGGTCCCGATCGGAGGATTGTCCAAACTGAAGCTCATCATTGCTCGCAACGGCTCTGATTCAGACAGGTAGGTCACACACACGCTCTGCATAATTAATTATGTAATCTCAGTGTTAGACTTTCTATGCTTCATTTAATGCTTCGTTCCCAACTGTGTGCAGTATTCTGCCATTCGAATCTTGTGTTCTGGAACTTTCTGTGGGAGCTTCAGGAAGAAATTAAAACTACTACTATCGCATGTGTGGTGAAGTTAGTCTATTAATTTGTGCCTTATGAATATTCGTTTAGTAATAATATAATGCCCGTAAATATATTGATATTCGGCCATATTGCGTACCAGTTTAAACGAGCTCTTGCTAGAAGAAAAGAATGTATTGGAACCAAACAGTCTTGCTTCTTAAGCGGTCAGACGCAAGATTTGTCTTATCTTTGCCTCATTGCTACCTTACCTGTTCCAGATACCCTTTCATTTTACCTGTCTTCTTTAATTCCAAGCATCTTCTCACCTGTCAATGGGAATCTGTTGGTTAGTTCCACGCTTGCGCGTGGGCCCACCACTGGCGACTCTCTCAGCTCACTATGCACTGTTTTGCTAACTGTTGTAACGCATTCGTTATTAATTAGCACAGAGTAGACATCTTGAAGGGGCACTAAGTATTGTATCTTTAGATTTATATAGTGCCACTCACAGAATAACTATTCAGAGGCAATCTCAGCACAGAAGCTCCGGAGAAAAAGAAACGTCTTTAAAGAACGAGAAGTTGTTGGTCATGAGTTTAGTTCTTAAAGATGGAGGAAGGTCAATTCTAGGTAGATGGACCAACAACAACTATATAAATTTTTTAGTACATTATATATTGTTTTTGTCTTTACGAAGGTTGCCGACGTCACATACCTGCTTTAACGTACTGCTTCTGCCCGAGTATCGGACGAAGGAGAGACTTCGCGAGCGACTACTGAAGGCAATCACCTACTCGAAGGGATTTGGGATGCTGTGAGGCGCCCTCTGGTGTCACAAACTTTCTTCCTGCGTCGCCATCGTCTAGTGTCAATGGACGCGGGTCCAATTTTTCTATACATCTTTCGAATGTGTAAATATTTATAAATAAAAGCCCATGTCACATCGTAGAATCCCGTGAGTGACGTTTTTGGATAGATTCGCTGTTGTTCTAGCGATCTTTGGATAGGGAAAAGGACGGACTCGACTTGTGTGAATTTGCCGGCTTTGCTTCGGTTTGGCTTGTCATTTCGTTTTGAGGTTAAAAGTTCAAGTCCATTGGCAGAGTTCTGGGCTTTATTAGGATGTTTCGGCCGCGGTGATTTTACAAAGGTGTTGGCGGTTGTAGGGAATGTGCAAAATGTTTTAGAGCTGCATTCTGTTTTAGGCTAGAGTTGTACCCAGAGTGTAGACCTAAAGTTTAGCAAATACTAAAAAAGTTTTTTGACCCCTAACCTGTGAGTCTGAGATTCATGCTATGATCGTTCTGATTTGTATTGCCATGGTTTGGCTGGGAGTGTGTCTCCGAGTAAAACTGTTGAGGGCGCTATATAAATGGTAAAACGAATGAATGAATATCTTTGAGGGCTGAGGTTTAGGCGACTGTTTCTTCTTGTCTGTTACTAAACCAACTTTTGTGCCACAGTGATCCCAACCATTTGAAGAATGCAAATCTCTGGATAAATTTCTTTACTCCAGCTCATGAACTATGTTATTGAAGTATCCTATCACTATAATTGATGTCTTGAACTCGTGTACAACATCCTTTCGTCGGCCTCAGTTTTCCTTCAGCACGATACAAACTGTATCATTATCGTTATTACTACGGATGATAAAGGCACATAACATTTGAGTGATTACCTTATATTACGCGTAATTGTAGAGTAAATACTTCTTTACTGTTTATTAGGTTGATTTGTTTATCTTCCATCTTCCATTTAATCTGAGGCAAGGCACCAGTGTTTTAAATGACGCAGTATAGATGAACCTTGTTTCGGTGCTGAGTTTGGCAGCAATATTTTGAAGCACCTCATATTAAGACATGGCCTGTAAATACTTGCATAAATATATGACTTTTATGAGAACAGAGGAGTTGTGTGTGTAAGTATACTGCTTTATTAGGCCAGAACAGTTGTATGCCACAGTCCATCTGTACTGTAGTGATAGCTACATCGCAACATTGTGCACTTTAATGCAGGGGTGTCCAGATAGGTGGGGGGTCTGGAGGCAAATGCCTCCAATGTCAAGTAAGGGGGGGATATTTTTTGAGTCGTAGGGGGGAATATTTTGCCTTATTGACACTTGGGACTGGGGGGTTTGCCTCCATCACTCAGAGGGTGATTGACGCCTCTGCTTTAATGTAATTATTGCAGTTTTCATTGCTGCTAAATGGTCTGTGTTGTTTTGCAGCAAGTATTTTGAGGGTTAATGGGTTTGCTGATACCAGAGGCCATTTGTTTCAACCTGTTCTAAGTTATACACCTTTGAAATGATCTGTCACATTGAAAATCTTTGGCGGGTCATTCTTTCGTTTAAGAGATTTATATAGTGCCCTCGCAAGGTCATCTACCCCGACCTGACCCCAGCTGTGATGCTTTTGAGATAGGGCAGTAGTTGTTGACATAGGATGAATTGAACTTTAATAAATCTGGTTTTGATTAATATGACGCTTTATTTATTATGACACTTTATTTATTATGAAAATTCCTGCGCTGCGGAATTGCTGCCCCTTCAAAATTTCTACTCAGAGAAATCTTCTACTCTGCGTTAATCCGCGTGTTAAATCCAACATGATCATAACTTTAAATACGTGAACTTGGTACAATATTCTGTTTAATTTGTCTTAATAGATTGTCTCACGCAACATGGAAGATGCCCGCTTCCTTCGAGATGCCGTCTTGTAAAATTTAGGTGAATAGGACAACTGTTGCCTAGGACAACTGTTGCTAGGAGACAACTGTTGTCTTGGACAACTGTTGCTAGGAGACAACTGTTGCTAGAAGATACCTGTTGCCTAGGACAATTGTTGCAAGGAGACAACTGTTGTCTTGGACAACTGTTGCTAGGAGACAACTGTTGCAAGGAGACAACTGTTGCCGAAAGGACTTGTTGCTAGTTGCTGTTAAAAGGACAAATGTTGCCGTAACTGAATTTCATGTTCTTCTCGGCTGTTTCTGTTCAGTGCTATAGTTAGTTCGTTGCGCACTTGCAAAATGATTGATTGGCTGTTGAAATTTGTTTTTTGCTGTTGAAGGAAATTCAGTCTGTACAATCGTTGGTGTTACTTTACTTATTTATATTCCTACATTATGAACATTTCTATGCAGCCCCTTCAAAATTTCTTCTCAGACAAATTTTATACTCTGCATTAATCTGCATGATGTCAAAGTCAACATGATCAAACAATTTTGCCTGGGATCGAGTCTTTGTGTGCCAACCGAGTTGGACAATCTTAATCAATATAATCCGAACTTATATTATAGCTGGTGGTAAGGTATTTTCCTGGTGTTAAGGCCACCCACTATATATATATATATATATATATATATATATATATTATATGTGTGTGTGTAAGCCATATGTCTTTGATATGTTTCATGCATATTATAACATACACGACCAAAAATGCAATCACTCATTTGCACCGTCATATCCAGAATGCTTGATTGTTCTGTGGTTTGTGTGGCAATTGAGAGGGCGGGGGTTCAAATCCCCTAAAGGGGCAGGCGTCTATAATTTCTGATGTCTGCCCACCGGCGTCCCTAGCAAACTGCCGGTGGAAAGTTGAAATGACGAGGGAGCGCTTTGCAAAAGCGTTTAATACTACGGTTGGTATCACCCTGTTCGGTCACTCATGGAGTCATGGCGGTGTCACCCTGCATAGAACTCCTCGTTAATGATAATTACCTGGTCATACAGAATGCCCTAATATCTTTTCTATTCTATTAACGGATTTATAAAGCGCCTCTGACAGTACAATCTAATCAGAGGGTGAAATCGTTCTACGTTGACCCTACACGAACTGCAATTGGACAGCATTACTCCCTCTCTGTTATAGCATGTATTGGGAACCATGTATCCTTACATCTCATTTGTTATAATTATTTATTTATTTTCAATTAACTTGATATAAAGAGTCTCTACAGGAAATATACTCAGAGGCGTTCTCTGCGCTAGACATCACACTAGCCTAGGCTATATGCAAATTCTTAAATGTATGCGCATCGGGCCGTCACTGTCATTTCAACGTCTGTTAGAATAATAATTAGCAAAATAGCGCATAGTAAGCTATATGAGTCGCCAATGGCAGGCCCACGCACAAGCGTGGAACCAAACCAACGGATCCCCGTCAGCAGCTGACAGATGGCATGGATGTTCAGAGTCTCAAGGGCAAGCTGCGCCGAAGAGGTAGAGCGATCGACGACTGCCGAAAACGATTCGCAAAATACGGGATCGTGTCGCTGGTGGAAGATGACGCATGTTCGGATAATTTTCGAGGTTTAAGGAAGTTGTACACGTAGAAGAGTATTTCATCGCGTGTTGGTCGGCAGATTGAATAGCCACCCGTAACTAACGGTCAAATATAAACATTCGATAAAATGACGCGGAGTCAATGAATCGACCAAGTGCACAGAACCCTAGTTTTCTTACGCATAGGTTTTACTCAGATGCGTTTTGTAGTATTGTATTGTATTGCATTGTATTTGAGCATTTATAAAGCGCCTCTAGTAGGGCGAACCGTTCAGAAGTAGGTTTTGAGAAAAGCAAAAGAGGATGAGAGACTGTCAGATAGAAGTTTAGAACGAACAGATGTCGAAAGCGCATTCCGCCAGAGAGGGACCAATTGAGGCAAAAGATCGAGACTGAGCCATAGCTGTTCTAGTTCGAGGAGCCAAAAGATCAAGCCTATTGGATGAGCGAAGTGGACGGAGGGAGGAAACTGATTGAAGCCGAAGTACTACGTCAGCCAGGTATGTCGGGGTATCTCAATAAAGCAGCCTTAAGACCGCTCACACACGCCCACTGAGTGCGTGGACTAAGGTAAGTGGCAACAACCAAGCAGACAGGCAGCTAAGAGTTTGATACGGCTAGAGGGAGGAAGTTGAAGAGGAGGAATGAATATATAGGGCTTATGAAAAAAACAGTGTTTCAGGTTTTGGTGAAATCTTGGGATGGGTCAGAAGTATTTGTCAGAAGTTCTAATCAAAAAGGCGGGGATAGCTGTGGCTATAGAGCAATAAGCACATTTTAGGGATGAGGTGGCAGACGGG